>LD342792.1:0-19591 GCA_001465055.1 Ptychodera flava | reverse complement strand
CTCTCTCTCTCTGCGCGCAGTATGCTCCCGATTTACAATTGTTGGTTTGTTTTTAGCGATATACATATTCAATACATGAGAGACACGATCCGGTTAAAGATTTTTGCTTATTCCTTTGTGTTCCCGGTGCAACTTACTTCTTCTAACAAATAATCTCTGACATCAACCTCTACTTGTTCCTCTTCATCTTCTCCCTCGAGAAAGCATGACATCGTAACGTCCCGTAGAAGCCACATGAAATTTGGAAAAAACTTGATGAGGTCTTTTTCCTGTACTTTTGTTAATCTCCCGGAATCATCATCTCCTTTTAATACATCGTTGATTATTCTTACCCAACTGTGGTGAATAGTTTAGAAGCATATTATTTAATGTTGATGACGTTATTTAGGTAGATAATGTAAAGAAAACATTTTCAATACGATGTTGGTAAAAGTTGACAAGGGATTTGAAACGTCTTCTTGAACTCGGTTTTCCATACGTCGGCTAAATGGAGCAACATTTCCGAAATAATGCTATATGACACAGTATTTGAAGGATGAATAAAAATGTTGCTATCCAACATATTATTCTTTAGATTAGATTTATTCATACGATATATTACTGACACTGTTGTTGTTGTAGTTGTTGTTGTTGTTGTTTTTATGATGTTGTTTATATATTACAATAGCTAGCACATCACAATAGATATCTTCTAATGATTTTATCTCGGCCAACAGAGTAGGATGTCCTGAAGCACCCTGAGTACTAGCAGATAAAACCAATAACTTGATACATGTGTGACATCTGACGTTGTGCCTCAATTAGCGGTTGCTCAGGACTGGAGGTTTACATCATTTCTAGCTGATAATTTTAATTTTAATTTTGCCTAACCTCAACTTTTGTAAGTCTCCTTCTTTAATTGGTCCCTTGCTGTTGTATATCAGCACCGAAGACATCAAGGACATCAATGGAAACATCAACATATCATTGTCTTCATGAGCATTGTAGGCATCGAGTCCCTCAGTGTCCATGACAATGACAGTGACATCTGTTCCACCCACCAGTGTTTTCTTGAACATCATTGTACCCATCCATATACCTGTTAATGGAAATAAAATAGCCGATATATGTTATGAATTAAAATCCTCCGTAATTACCAGTCAATCTCGATGATGGAAAAGGCAAGGTGAAGGACAGTTTTTACCTTTTTTATATTTGGCATTACACGAAACTCTGCCCTTTCAAGTCTCATTGAAGTTCTCCCATTTCACCTTTATTTGGGATCTCCCACTGCTTTAATTGTCAGTCAAAAGGCATGTGTTTTATGAATCAAATGATCTTCAGTTTCATCAAATCTGAAATTATATCTACCAACCCTATTGCTGATCTTTATGCGATGCTTTAAAGAGAAGTATGGCAGAGTCTCAAAAAGGAATAAAAAAGCACATGAGTACGAAAGAGCAAAACAGATTCGCTAAACGAACAGCAATAGAGAGTGACAGTATGTGCTGTTTGCGTTCACCAGAATAGTTTTTGAATTAAGATATAACAACTAATACCAACGGTTTCTGGCCTCATTTTGCTGGATGTTTTAAAGACACAGTCGAAGGGTCTTGGCTTAATCAGCTGACTTGCTATGTATGATTTTCCACATCTAGCTGGACCAGTGACAGCAACCGGACATATTGGACCATCGATGGAACGTATGAATCCCAGAGCGTCCTCACATAACACCAGTTTCCCACGGGATTTACGTTTCTGTTCTAGTATGCCCTTTTCTTTGTCCCACTCAAAGTTGTTCGGATAACACAGAGGTATGCATTTTAGGGTATGCCCTACGATAATGATCAGAAATAAAACCTGTACTGACACCAAGAAAGCCCTACCTCGAAAATTGGGGAAATGTCATGTAAATAACTGTTTATTCTGCTATATGTGTAGACTTTTGGGTAAATAGTGAAAACGCAAACAAAACCAGAATTAATATTTTACAGGGCAGAATTAATATTTTACAGGCGGGTTCTCTATTTTAGGCTACACCTTGCCAAAATGTACTTAACTGAGGTACGATATCTTTAGCAATAGATGTTATGTGACAAGTACAAAGCTATACTAAATACTTAAACAAATATGTAAACATTGTCTTTAAGCTTCAAGTGTGACATCTGCTATACTTTACATTTCACCTTTTAAAGAATTTATATCTACAACAAAGTTAATATGTTATGACTGACTTCAGGAATGTTTTAATATGGTACATATTTTTGAAAGACATCAAGAGCAAACATTGGCGCCTAAAACATGACAGTCTTTCTGTACATGTAAAATAGTACGGATACTCCAAACCAGATAGCTTAACAGAATACATTTTATGCAGTTGGAATAAAATAAAGTTGATAATGCCGAAAGTTTCTTTTCTATTCACCACTCACAGATGAAATTCGATATTGTCAATAAACTAGTTCAATAAGTTAAAGTACATACATTCCATCAGCTAAGGAACAGAACTGTTTAAGAAACAGCATATTGTCTAACCTTTAACCCTTTGAACCCGGCCCGAACATAAATGTCCGATGAAGTCATAGAGTACAAGGGGGTCAGGATGCAAAGGGTTAATATCAGGTATGACACTAGCCTCACGCTCTGCATCTTCAATGTTTGGTTTCTTGTCACCTGGATCTCCATACTTAATAACAGAAAAAGAGATTTAGCGCCTTTCTAAAACATTCATACATGTATCAACAAGAACGAACTGATTTCACTGATTAAAAGCTACTTTTAAGGATTAGCTAGCAAATAGCACACACGTACATCATATGTACTTTATGAGTAGTCTTGATGTTGTTATCAAAGTCACACAAGTTATAACGGTATCGTATTCTCTCTCATCTAAAAAAGTTATCGTTAATAAAGGGTAGCATTATTTACGAGGACAATACTTCTTCATAGAACCGCATTTGAAAAGCCCAGTAATGGTAAGTTTTGGTGTTGTTTTACACTATTTTTTTTAACATCAACCATAATTCCTTGTTCTATACTTTCCAAAATATTTTGATACACAAGATATTCAGCTTTTCAACGCAACCTGTACATGTGTAAACTGTGTTGCTATTTTGACAAGTGACTTCCAGTTCGGACTAGAATTCATAAGCAAAAAACAATAACAGTACATTTTACACATATGGACGCTATGTTGAGTAGCTATGTGGTAGCTTTTTAACATTTTGTTGGGAGTAGAATAAGTCCTTGCCATTGACATACAAAATAAAAGCAACTGACAAATTAATGAAACAATCATTACTGGCTCTTTAAGATTATTGTGTAGCAACATATGTTTTATGAAATTAATAATTATATATTATTACGTCAATATACGTAAATATGCTAAGCGCATACCAAGCATGTTGTCAAGTGTTATTTAATTACGTTTACATGTTACTATTCGAAATGTTTAATGATAAGCATGATTGCATAATGCTATACCTGAATGAAAAACTCGAGACAAAAATAGGTTTATGTTACTGACCATTTCCTGAACAACACTGCCCTTTGTAATCATATCAATGCCTGGAGCCGTGCCCACACTTTCTTTTTTCACCACTTCAAATTTTGTCAGCTTGCCCGAATGTCCGTTGGTGTCATCATCTTCTACTGGCATCTTCTTCTGAACACCTTGCTGAGCCCACTGCCCATCCAATCTATATTTTCCATCTCCTATTGAGTAAAAATGATTATTGACGATAAGCCATTATATTGCTTCTGAAACTTTAAAATGAACTTCTACTTCAACCACCTAGAATGTCTTATGAATGATCCAATAACATATTGATATAAATATTTTTCTCTGTGATCAAAGAAATAACTGAACAATTGTTATGAATAAAGTGATTTAAACAAAACTACCACGTTGAACTGCATTTTAAATTCGTTTATTCAGAGCTTATCACAGAATTAATACATGCTGCAGTTTGCAACTTACGTTGACAAAAAAATTGGTCAATCCTATCAAACTGTTCCTGGTCATAGTTGGCTTTAAGTTTCAGTGGAATGTTAAATTTCTCAGCCAGCTCTCTCATCTCGTCAGTTATCAGCAATGGTTCAAATGCCTTGGCAAATCTACCATTGTGACAGGCTGACTTGAATCTGTAGAGGTAGAGTATACCCAGGAAATTTACTGCCATTGCAAGGGATCTTGCACGCGTCCTGCTGACATTACAAATCCCCAACTGTTCCAATTGTATAGATCTGCTTATTGCCTCGCTGTCACCATTCGCTACTTTTCGCGCATTTTCATTGAAAAGCTGTACACATCTTTGTACAGCATCATCTATATCCTGTATGCTTTTCTCTATTGTCGCAATACTGGAGTCATCATCAGGATGTTGCCGTGATAGCAGACTCAACTGATCTACCAGCTTTTGTCGATGCAGTTTACAGTTCTCGACATCGAAAACGATGTTTACATCAAGATCTAAGGTAAAGAAATTGAAAATTAAATAAACAGTATTGTCAATGCTGAAGCAATAGATTCAGTTTTACAACGCAATATATGGTGCGTGTTTTGACTTTAGCCAAACGTACTGATGACTTTGATTGTTTTGAAAATTTAGAATGAAAGAAAGGTTTGGTATATCTTTGCAAAAATTTAGAATGAAAGAAAGGTTTGGTATATCTTTGCAAAAGTATTGTTTATATTCAGTTTGCCCATTAATTCATTTGCCGTTAATCATTCAAGTGCATATAGTAATATAAACATATTTCTTAAATTCATCTAGTTAATAACCCTACCTCCTGATGGTGTTGACACTTCTGAAAACAAAGCAGCCACTTTTTCATAGCTCTTCGCTACCTTCTTGCTTTCGATGAACTCATCCTTGAACTTCTTAGCATGCTGGTATGCCACAGAAGTACGTTCAACTGCTGTCATTATTTTTCTATTCCAACCTTCGTCACCATCGACCATAGTTTGATTGTCGTTCTCGGAGAAAAAAAAAGTCACTAATGTAGTAACCAAGTTGAGATTTGCCATTTAGGAAGGTTGGCACACCCACTGCTATACTTTCTAAGCCAAAAAATCCATAGTCCATTTTACATTGCGGAAGAAGACACATATGACACTGGCGCAACATGGATATCAAACCATTAATGGTACAATCTGTAATGACTTTCACTGTGAGTGAAGTATTGCCAAGTTTTGTGTACACGTAACTCTGTACAGTCTCAGCGTATTGTTCCGCGACACCAGCAATGTTCCATGTGATATTTCTGATTCCTGTTCCTTTCAGGTTAGAAGCAATCCTATCAAGAGCTGCTGCTAATCCATCATACTCACTCAGTGCTTCCTGGATGTTTGAGTGTATTTCACCATAGGATAATATAACGAGTTGCCTTATGTTCTGTGGTTCCGTCATTCTCCGTTGGTTGTACCTCTCTTCAGTCTTCGGTAAGAGTAACAAGTGAGGTATTATTTCTTCAAGTGCCCTGTATGCATTCGCGAAGTGATCATGCATGCTGGGACCGATAGACACCATTGCATTCGCTTCAGCCGCCATTCTAAGCATATCGCCTTTTAGCTTGCTTTGATCTCTTATTGGTGCGTTCCCACGAAGATCAGGATGGAGTGCATTGATTTGATAGAGCTTGGCGTCAGGGAACAGAGTCTTACGGATGTTAGCAGCAACGTCAGCAGTAAATGGGGCATAACCAACGACGAATTTGACGTTGTCAAGTTGCTGCAAATCTGTGTAGTAACTTCTATAGCAGTGCAACCAGCGAATGCCAACAGGGTCATATTCTGCATCAATGGACTCAGGTCTTTTACCAGGAATCAAAGTTATGCCAGCTTCTCCTGCATCTTTGACCTGCGCTTCACTAACAGTGATGTCAAGAACAGTAGCAAAACCTTCAAACGCTCCCTCTTGTCTTGAGCAGATATCTTTGAATAGATTTCTGTGAAATTCTGTAAGACCGTATTTTTCGGTATCCCAAGAATCAAAGACAACAAGTGTTTTTCCCGTGCGTTCTGTCGCTGTTGTATCTTGCCTTTGACTGTTGCCCTCAGATGTAGCATTAGCAGCCATGGTGTTAAACTGAAAGAGAACAGAAATGCGACAACATCAAGAGGGTTGCCAGAAAGGGTGTTAGAAATTGAACCTCTCTCCAATAGTGTACGCATATATTGTAGATTGCACTTTCATTTTCATTCAATAAAAATATGTTCAGAGTAGATAGTGTTTCACGTTGGCAGTAATTTTACCAGTATTTTTATATTAACAAATTCATATTGACCTAAATGTAAATTTGTAGTCACGATTCCAAAACCTCTTTGCATATGTCCATATTAATAGCGAGTTACAGTAACTACATGTTTGTGAACAAAAATACTTTCTTCCGGCAAGAATGTGGAAGCAAGGAGTTGTAAGATGTAGAATTAACTATTCCACTTGTAATACTCATAGAAATGCTTCATAAAAACAAATCTCCTTGGGAAAGGGTTATTTATATATCTCATTTTTATTTCTTGATGATAAGGTTTCATATTTTCAAGGCTATAAAGCAGACCATCACCAACAGCGAACACAATCCTTAAAAGATTATTTTTGAATTATTGTAATATTTAAGACAAGAATATATCAGCGATTTAAGATTAAACCATCACACCATGACAACTTTTCCCCACACAGACTTAGACGGGGTGGCTGTGACCAATCTGGCTGCAAATTGGTCATAGCCACCCCGTCTATTAAAAGTCATGAGTTTACTCTTCTTGTTTACGTACATACTTATATCAGATGGAAATCTGAGGATTTGCGATTACATCAGGTTGACAACCCCCCACACAAGAGCAATGAATTAAAATTACTCTTTACAAAGCATGCGGACAAATTTGTTGGTTCCACACATGTCATTTACTCTTGACAAAGCATGACAAATTAGTTGGTTCCACACATGTCATTACAAATACAACACTAACGTTCATTTGAAAGGGACAATTTGAAGCCGCCTATTAAAGCTCGTGCCCGTGTGCAGTGATATGTTCGTCGGTAACGCTGTGAATGAAACATGCACACAGCGGCCCACACAACATCGTAAGCTTACTATCGTGGTATTTGTACGTGCGTGGTACGTCCTTGATCGTATTTGAGTGCATAAGTTACCGCAGGCTACCACTACCAGTAACTCGCGGTTACTGGAAAAGCCGAGGGTAGCCTAAACTGAATTTTCCTGTAAACGTCTTAATTTTTCTTAAAGTACATCATAGCAACTGGACTGCGAGTCTCCTCTTTGAAAATACATTCTCATTTACTCAATGAAAATATATAGGTGAGTGACAAGGTTTTGAGAGGGTGTGCAACGTGCAACGTAGAAGAAGCTGCCCCAAGGCACCGTGTGTCCGCGGAAGCGGCCGGGGTGGTCCGGAAGGCCTATAGGCCTATCTGCCCTGTACTGGCCGTTAATGTTAATTGTTTTCCAAGTCAACTATCCAAGCATTTTAAGAGGGGTGATCAAAAAGGCCAGAACAGCCAATTTTGACCAACCGGGTTTCAGAATCCGGGAAAGGTGTTAAAAGTGTTCGATAGATGTGTTTAAGACATAAACATTACGAACAGTAGGATTAAGATAGGTATGAATAATCCAAACTGCCCAGTTTCTGTGTGGGGAAAAGTTGGAATGCACGGAATGCACGATAAACAAATATTATCGAATGAGTAGATGCTTGATTAGAAGATATGGTTCTAGCATTCAACATGCCATAAATTTTCGGCAAATGTAGTATCTGAACAGAAGCTGTTCACCAAATTCCATTAATCCCAGGATAGCCGAAAGATATCTACAATGCCCACCGTTATAAATAATAGAGTTATGCCTTTTTTTCCAGTTTTTTGAACAACAACGAGCAGCATGACGTTTCCAACCTTAACCTCCGATAAGTGACTACTACCTTGGTCAAAATACGTGCGAGTGACAAAGGTATTTTTGCACTGTACTGATGTCTGCCTGTCAAATTAATTATTCTAAAGCAACAGTCGTGACTGGTTATTTCATTGTGCTAACTCTGTTGCATCAATGAAGTCGGATAGAAGCATGAATACTTCAATAAAAAGGTCACAGATGATAACCTATTCCGTTTGCACTTCCAGCCAAGAAACGATAAAGTTAAAATTTATGGCAGGACGCTAAACTGGGTCAAAATTAGGGTCAAGATTTACAAGGGACGTCGACACTGTCGATGAGACCCCAGTAACAGGAGTTTAGTGTTGTAACGAAGTAATCATATCAACAAGCTTTGTATCCGAAACAAAATCTTTGATATAAGTGTTATCGTTTAAGAAAAAAAACATCAGGCTTATAACGAAGCAAAATGCTTTGCTATATTTAAATCGTATATAAACCAATGGTTTTGTTTGTTTTTTTTCATTTAATAAGAGTGCTGCTATAAAGCCAACATTACAAATATTTAATGTCATTTCAAAATTATTATTACTAAATAGCCATTGAATAGCTGATTTTGAGCTGCAAGTGCCCGTGTGGAATTATGTATCCTTATATACTCAACAAACAAACATTGAAATCTCAGAGATTGTTAGTGTTAATTATTTCACTCCTTATTTTTAGGGAAAACATATAAAAATGCCTTGTAGAATGTTTGTTTGGGCCTCAACAACAGCTTCTTGCTTCATGTTCTAAACTTATTTTTCAATTTATCAAAACATTTAGTATAATAATAGTAATAGTAAGGCTACTAGTACATAGAAAGCCGATGACATGTAACATTGAATAATCGCTTTTCACTTTTCAAAGCCACATATAAGCTAAAGGGTAAAAATTATGTCTAAAATCAAGCTCTCTACTGAAGCACATATTATTTCAACACTGTTATTGGCAATTATCATGTTATTGTTCTCAATTCTTTGACCAATAGAGCTCAATTTTGAAACTCAATTGAATTTGATGTACTTTTACTGGTTTCTACCGTTCATAATTGTCCAGGTAAGTTATAGTTTCATTTATAAAGGTTACGTCAATCAAAATATGAATGTGTACAGTGTATAGATATAATCTGTACAAAATGTTGTGTCTTTAACATAAGTGTATAATTTTCATTTTTCTCTGCCGGGAAGGGCCATTTGTCATATTGTGAATGAAGAGGATCCTTTCCAGCCATGTCGATCGTGCAATACCAGCAAAGAAGATTAATGACCGCATACTCGAATGTGTAGAGAAGCAATTTGACAGAATTTGATACCGATACTAAAATGATGCAGTCTGCCGAATGATTATTCAGAGCAAAATGTTAACATCTGCCGGTAAAACAACCGTTTTTCATTGTTATTTTTAAGGCGTACGCGCCTAGTTATGGAAAAGACTTACACCTTTCTTTTAATTATCCTCCAGTTTTAAACCGTTGCCTTTCCAAGTCAAGAATATAAATCAAAGGGTCAATGTGCAAAATCTGGTACTGTCGATATTTAATATTCAAAATGGCCGCGACCCCAGTGTTAGCGCTACCGCCATTTCGAAACATAAAACGAACCCACACAAACGTTATATCAGGAAGTACTGTAAACACTGTGTTCGAGGTGCATTTTACCTTAAAGGTCATTCTCATGTATTTCACCATACGTGATCTATTTTGGCCATGGCAACTATTTGCGCAAATTTGTAGCTCTTTATATCTGTATCGAGTGCAGTTTTAAATGCTCGCGAATTTGTAAATTGGTCATCTGAATTGTCCACCCCAGTGTTTTGTTCCTTATAATGCGGACTGCAATCATAAAGATAACACAATCCAATGATTTTCATATCATCTTCTAAGTTTGTTCTCTGTTAAGACAAGGGTACACGAGGTATGTATAAAGTTACAATCCTTATCTTCTTTATCTCACTGTCAGTAAGGAATTGCCATCGTATTATTTCACGCTAAACATCGTTACTTTAAAAAGTGGATACTTACATACGATATTGGAAGGCGATGTGAAAGACAACAGCAACTTAATGAACAGAATTTCTTACCTTGTTTACAAGTGATTTTTTTCCAATAGACTCTTGATTGCAAAACTCCTCAAAAAGAGTTACAATGTTAAACTGGCTGTAGATATATGAAACGAAATGTTAGCCCTTGTTCTGTGACAGCGCCTGGTATTTCATCAAAATCAATATGGCTGACCACCAAGCAGAACAATGCCCTCTATAAGTGTCCCGGGTATGGTGGTGCTTGAACAAAGTCCATGCATACCATACATGTGTCAATTTATATAGCCTTGTCACCTGACGAGTCGTGCCATAAAATCGAATGCGATAATTTTAGGGGTAAACGTATTTAGCTGACGGATTATTCTTCAAAATTCATATTCAAGATTCTAAACAAATTTTGAATCTTAATTCAAGGTACACTGTTAAGCCTGACTTGTACATGATATGATCGTATGTAGCAGCGCCACAAACCATTGGATTTCATTATTCGGTGTGCAGGTCCTCTCATAACTATTATGCGTTTGATAACTCAATGATTTGTTGGGAATAATCGAAACAGATCAGCGTTGCTGGGCATGAATAAATAAAATGCGTTCCTTTAGGGAACCTGCTGTCCCTGTCTTGTCTCTATCACTCAATGGCTCTAACATTAGTTGTGATTAAAGCAACATTTCTTCCGTGTTTACTTGTCTTGCCATTCCTTACGACGTAGTTTACCTCTCCCAAAGTCCCAGCCAGCTATGATTACTTGAGAGTTAGTGTTTTTAATAACACAAACGGATTTTACAAGTTCCACCTTTGTTCTTGTCATAGGTTTATTATAATTCAAGCTAATAGGGCTCAGCCCTTGGTGTCGCGCCAGGCGTTGAGATTAAAAATGTTATTTTTATCGCTTCATGATTAGTAATCATAAAGGATAAAATAGAATTAATTGTTACTTTCTATATACGTTTGTACAAGTATGACCGGTTTACCCTCTGATGACAGTTCACGTATGTACGGCGCTTATCTGACAAAAATATCTAATTACTGCTTGTAGCCTTACTCATTTGTGGAAAGTAATCCGTCGCACAATACTTCGTCTGTTAAAACACACAAACGAAATCTTAATTAGAGCAGTCTTAAATCCTAAACATAACAAAATAGCCATATAATAGTTACAAAATACAGTAAATTTCATCGGTTGCGTAAAATCGCCGAGCACCTCAATTAATCACTGTGTATACATCGATCAGCACATAGAGGAGAGGGCATGAGGTCATATGAGGTCGTCCGCTCTCACGGTGGCAGGAGTATCAAAATCACCATGGCAAGGAGAGTACTTAATGTGTTTTTGTTTTTCATCACCTTCCTCGATCGCTCATTTTACCATTAAATTATACTCGATAAACATGCAAGTGGATGAGAAGAAAAGCACCTACACTGTACATGTTGCAGTACGGAGTTATCTCCATGGTCCCGACTACAGTACAGCGAGCGAGCGCCAGCCCGGGCGATGGAAGAACAGCCACAATACAAAAGAATTAATTACATGTCAACAATTTGAGAGTAGTTTACAGAAACAAAATCCTTCGTGTAGAAGACTTCGTATTAACGTTAAATTGGCACACTATGTGTACACAACATCCCCGGGACAACATATCGTACGAAGCGCGAAGCGACATGTACCGCGCGCATGAAGTGCGCTGGTTAAAGTGACTCCCCAGGGTATTGCTAAAAAGAGTTTTGTCAGATAAGCACATTTTGTCAGATAGGCGCCGTACACACGTACACGATGTCAGACCCTGTAGGTATAGATTTTCTGTTATGTGTAAAAAAGTTTGACATAAATTTGCAATTTTTACCATGATAACTATCTATTTTGTTTAACAAGGGACGTATTGTGCCATCATTAACTTTGCAATAGTAACTGTACCGCCCAACTTACGATATTGTAAGCTGAAAACCAGCGTTACTTCTAAAAACGGGTAAATTTTGCACATAGTTATTGACACAGAGGGCGCCTTTCTAAGATTCAATCCCAGCATTCTTTGCGAATGTTCTCGTTCATATGCACGACAGTTTTCTCTCTTCTTTTAATTTTTAGGCGTGATAAGAAATTTTGTATCAGCGACAGGGTGGATAATAATAATTTCTCGCTAATAAAAAATATATATTTTATTAATGGCATGTTATAAAATAATAGAGAGCACGTTTCGAATTTGTTTAGTTACGAGCACTCAAAAAAAACATGGCGCCGCCCACGACAGGAGGGTACACTTCCGGTTACTCGAATAGTATACTATGAATAAGCGCATGCGTAGTCAGTAAGCCGCTGGCGCAACTATTAAACTGATGGTCAGGGCTTCATGAAGGAGTTTAGGTTTCTAGAAACGATGTAGATGCATAGAACTTTCTAGGTAAGCGAAAGCCGGTATTTCATTTTAACACGATTGGAACTACTTTGGAATAATTTGATTTTAATATTTTTCAAATATATCAAAAGTGTTAGGTGCCGTACAGCTGAATGTTCAACTGATATCGCAAATGACCCATAAAAACAAGTGTGTAATATAAAAAAGCAGATGAGATTTCATTTGTAGATTAAATCGACATTACTTCACCATCCAATTATCCCAAATTAGTTCTAATCGTTTTTTTTAATCAGCTTTGCAATTGTTAGTCTCGTCATGTTATAACACAACGATTGGGTCGTTGAACAATTTGAGGCAAAATTCTGTGATGGTATTTAATTGCCGATTGCTTTAATGCATCGGGAGGTAGACAACATTGTCATTCGCAGTCCTGATACAGATGTCTTGATGTTAGCTGTGAGTTGTGCTCATCAATTACAGGGCCAGCTGTTCCTACAACAAACCAGCAAAAATGATCAGATAATACATTTCAACAAAATAACAGAGGCCTTGGGAGATGACACTGCACAGGCGCTTGTTGGTCTTCGTCTATTCTCAGGTTGTGACAGTGTACGTGCTTTCAGAGGCAAGGGCAAGAAGAAGATGGCAAATATGCTGCTAATGAGTGATACTTACACTGATACATTCCAAGAGCTAGGAACATCATGGACAGTGAGTGATAAACTGATGACACAAATTGAGTCATTTGTTTGTGAATTGTATGGTCAAGGTAAATGCAGTAATGTGAATGAAGCAAGATACAATTGCTTTCGTCTTGGTTCACAAAATGATGGTGCCCTCCCTCCTTCCAAACAAAGATAGTCTGAAATTGCATACACAGCGAGAAAACTTCCAAACAGCAATCTACAGGCGATGTTTACAAGCCAAAATGGATGCACCAAGCCCACATGGACATGGATGGATATACTACAAGACTCAGAGTTATCAATCGAATGGATGACACTTCCCATTGCACCAGATTCTATCATCAATTTTGTAAGCTGTAAATGCAAGAAGTCCGGATGCTCTTCAAGATGTTCGTGTAGAGATGTGGAATTGCTGTGCACTGAGTTGTGTCAGTGTGTTTCCTGTACAAACACAAATACAAAGGAGCAAAATGAATATATGGAAGATGAAAGTGGTGACAGCTGTTCAGACATTGACAGCGATCCTGAATGAACTAACATTTTGCATACCTAAAATCAGAATGAAATCACAGTTGTTGTTTAAAACATACCAAGCTGTATTCAACAACTTAAAAATATAATACACAAAGTTCGAAAAGAAATTTTAAAAGTAGTCCATCACAGTCTCACCACATTCTGTCTGTATTAAAGGGACATTATTTGTATCTTTTGACTTTTTTCATTTTTTCGATGACTGAAATCCCCGGTCAAATCAATGGGAGACCTAAATTGTGACTATGGACGGCTTCAAGGATATGTAAAACCACCTTCTTGCTCTTTACGGCAAGGTTCAATGTTGGTAAGGGCGTCCGCGCGATTTGAACCAACCGCCATGATTGAACCCCTGCACATGACCAATATTACTACACATACGTCAACCATCAAAGTACAGCTGGAACGTGAACGGCCTGTGACCTACACACTAATTTCAGCACAACGGATATCGAGGAGCACACGGCGCATAAACAAATGCACGTATCACAAACTACTGTCAAGTAGTGAAACTAAGCAGGGCATTTGCTTGTAAGTTTGATTTTAGTATCGATGACACGGACTGTGAAACAAATAAAACCATAGACGCCATTGGGTCAATGGTAAAACTAAAACGATGTCAGATTGCTGTGGTGATAGTGAAACAGGTACAGAGTAATGCATTTCCTGTGCATTTGATCGTTAGCAATTCTTCGTAAACTTTTAAGATTTTTAGGGCATTTTCTTGCCATTACGTTGGTTCGTTTTACAAACACGACATTATCACTTGTTGAACCTGGAAACATCGCACTCGGACTGAACACTGCACGGTGCGTAGCATCGGTGACATTGTGTCACCGCGCCGGGCGAGAACTGTCCCTTTAAGGTTCCAAGACAAGAAATCGACCTTTCAAAGCTAACGATTCTCTATTGGTTAGATATTTTCCGAAAAATTAGATATAGGAAACATTTTTGTTACCATAGTGTCACCATTGTTTACATAACTATCACGTGATAGGCAATTTGCATAACATTTCAAAAATCGGTTTTCCCTATGTTTTGTTTCAATGCTTTGAGATATATGGCTGAAATTTGTGAGAGTGCAAGTTGTCCAAGGGACCTTTAAAAGTGTGTCTCAGAATTTTTCTAAACCTTCTTAAACAATTTTATGCCAGAAAAACTTCCAGAGCAGCGAATTTAACCCTAGTTAATTTCTTTAAATTTGTGCTAAAAAAACTAAGCAAGATATAAAAAATCTGAGACACGCTTTAAAAGAGCGTTGTGACAGCTTGTATTCCTGCAAGTTTGAGTCAGATATTTTGAAGTATTGAAACAAAACATAGGGAAAACATATTTTTGAAATGTTATGCAAATTACCCCTCACGTGATAGTTATGTAAACAATGGTGACACTGTGATTACCAAATTGTTCCCCTATATCTAGGCTTTCTGAAAATATATAATTTAGGGGGTTCTGAGCTTCTTAACCACCAGAGAATTGTTAGATTAAAAAGGTCAATTTCTTGTCTTGGAACCTTAATTACCTTTGATGAGATCCTTAAGAATAAATATATTAAACACAATTTAGCCTTGAGTGATATGTCTGTGAGAAAACGCCTCATTATAATTTCCACTGTACCAGTATACTGCACATGTGAAACACTGTCATGACAACAGCAAAGAACTTTATTTATGTGAAAACAGCAAAAAAGATAAATATTGGTAAAAAGTCCGTGATTTCACATTTAAGTTGATAGATATACATCAAGTATTACTTAAACTGAGACAACATGAATAAAATGTTGGCTATTTTGCCACAGAGAATGCTTCTATACTTATATCTGGGTTTGGGGTAAAAAAGGAAATTTTTGCTCTAAAAGTGTTAGTTTTATGACTATTTTGACCATTAAAGCAGTTCTTAGTGCACATATTTCAACACCATGGAAAAATACTTCATTAAACTTAATTTACAACATAGGGATACATATTTTTTAATTTAAACCAAAAAATAAAGGAAACCTGAATTTGGGTGAAAAAAACATCAATTTTGATAAAAAGTCTGAGGTTTCATATTTATGTCAATCACTATACATCTCTTACTTAGACTACAGGAACAATAAGTGGTTATTAAGCCACAGACAATGCTTCTACACAGGTGTCTATTTTCAGCAAGCAACAAATAACAAGTCCTCTAGTGCTTGACATGAGTGTCAGGGCGTAGACATGTATGAATGAATTTATTCAGAGTATTTGTATACATATGATGTTAGATCATTACCTCTGTATCATCCTTATACCAAACAGACTGATTTCAGTTCTTTACCGCCATTACATGCTACACATATTAATGTTTCCCCTCTCGGCGGCTTAATACCCATCGCCATTGCTGAATGAGTATTACTTGATTTGATATTTGTGAGAAATATGCAGAACACTGACTTGTGTCGCGTTAAAACCTTAGAGCAATATTTCAGTCATGACTCGCCGTTGGGACAAACCAGCACATCGACCAAAGTCGGCTTTTAGAGCACACACACGCTTCAAAGTTTACACAGAATATACAGCATAAAAATATTTTCTACACATTCAATAATATCGGCCTCGCATTTCGAAAGTTGACGTTATCTTAAGGCCAATTACTTTTAGTTCATAATTTAGTAATGGGTCAGCTAAATTAGAAATGTACATACATTCATTCATATTTACATACATACATACATACATACATACATACATACATACATACATACATACATACATACAGACAGACAGACAGACAGACAGACAGGGACAGACAGACAGACAGACAGACACACACACACACACACAAACAGAGACACACAGACAGACATACAGACAGACAGACTAACTGACTGACTGACGGACAGACGGACAAACACTTGATTTCGCATGTTCCAGAAAGGCTCAAACTGTCATATGCATATAACAACATGGATTCCGTTTAATTGAATTATCGTTTCCATATTCGCACGTCCCCTTCTCCAGAAAGACGCAACAAGTCTACGCGAATATTATTTTGGCAAGAAAAAAGGCGGGGAGACAGATCGCTCCCACAAACCTTACCTTCCTGCAGGGGAACCACAACTCAGATTTCTTGACTGTCCCTTGTGCGACAACCGTTACCGTGTACCAAGGATTCTGCCCTGCTTCCACACATTCTTGCAAGCAATGCTTGAAGGAAATTTTGGATTCTGAGTCTATAACTTGTCCACTCTGCAAAGACAAACACAGCCTGGAAGACATGGAGGTAGACGACCTTCAGAACAACACTTTTATCTTGGACCTCATCGACTTCTTCATGCACGCCGCGAACGAGCCTCCCGAGTTGCTGTGTCGCATATGCACAAATGCGCAGTCGCAGTCGTACTGCGCCAACTGTCAGATTCTGTTCTGCGGTGACTGCAAAGTTCTTCACGCTAGTCTGCCTGTGACCGAGAGTCACAACCATAGCCTCATGAAAAGCGACGACTACCGTAAAAAGGTACTTGAAACCTCTCCATTTGACCGAGCTGTGGCGTGTCCAGAGCATTTTGGAGAGCATCTGACCCTGTACTGCGTGTCATGCCACATTCCTGTCTGCTCAGAGTGTGTCCACACCAAACACTTTCACGTTGATTCCAGCCCCATGGAAATCAGCACCATCATGGATGGCACGCGGCTCAAACTAAGAGATGTGTATGGTTCAACACGCACAACCGTAAACCAGCATAAATTCCTGAAAGCCATCGTGGAACACGAGAGCAAAGTCAACGAATCGAAGCAGAATGTCTCAATCTCAGAAATCGAGAGCGAGGCAAATACTGCATCTGATCGAGTGAAAGGTTTAGAGGGCGATCTGAGGCGGCAAGAAAGTCACCTTATGCAGAAGTTGGAGAAAAGGTACGATGAGAGGAAGAGCGCTATCGGCACACAACGGAAAGAGATCAACGCCGCCCTCGTGAAAGTAACGAAGTCAATCGAGATGGCGAAAAGCCTCAACGAACAGACAAACGAGGCGGCGTTTCTGCTGATGACCAACCAGGCGTTCACAGAGTGGCGCAACCTGCTATCTTTTGACATCACCAGCGGCAATCCAAACCAGCCGCCACTAACATTTTCCCAACAAGTGAACCCGCCGGTGAGTGACGAACGCACTAAAGTGGTTGGTACGATAAAAACATCTGACGTACAAAGTAAGAAAGGTAGGTCATGGTCAGAAATACTCTTGACAACACTGAATCAAATTTAGCACAGAATATCGTTATTGAACCTGATATGAACTGTAAATGCTCACGTGTTTCATTATATATTGCAGTTATGTGTAAATTTGAACCTTTGCCACACGTTTGCAACTTCATTGAAATAATTATGATCAACATAATAAACAATATTCACCACAGATTAACTCTATAGGTCATTAAGTATTCAAATATGTAATTAGCTATAATAAAAATAATTGATTTCTTTGACTGCTATCATTGTATCACCACTTTATATGGCAAGTGTAATTAATTGCCTTTGGTCAAGTTCTTCAAACTATATATTCCAAACTTTGAAAGCTCATTAGATATGCAAACTATAAATTAGCTGATATGAAAACTCAAGTGCGAAATGATTCCAATATTGGTATAACAAGGTATAATCATCAATGTACATAGCATGTTAGGCCAACTTTGATCAAATAAATCCAAGTATATATCCCTAATTAGGAAAGTTAATAAAATACACACATTAGGAATTGGCTGGAGCAAAAATGCTTTATGCTTTTCAATAATGTTAGCCTACATAATAGTATCTTTAACGTACATAGCAAGTTTCATCAATTTTGGTTATGTAAATTCAAATATATATCCCTAATTTCAAAAATTCATTAAATATGCAAATTAGGATCTGGATGAAGTAAAAATGCTTAATGACTTTCAATAATGTCGTATTGTAGCATCTTTAATGTACATAGCAAGTTTTGTCAACTTTGGTCCAGTCAATACAGATAAATATCCCTGATTATGAAAGTTCATTAAATATGCAAATAAGGAATTGGCTGAAGTTTAAATGCTTAGTGACTTTCAATAATGTTCTATCATAGTATCTTTAATATGCATAGCCAGTTTCATCAACTTTGGTTGTCAAATCAGATGAATACCCCTAATTAGGAAAGTTCATAAAATATGCAAATTAGGAATTGGCTGATGTAAAATGCTGAATTACATTTAATAATGTTCTATCATAGTATCTTCAATGCACATGGCAAGTTTCATCAATTTTGGTCACTTTACTTCAAATATATATCCTTAATTTCAAAAATTCATTAAATATGCAAATTTGGATTTGGATGTAGTTAAAATGCTTAATAACTTTCAATAAGGTTAAATCATAGTATCTTCAATATGCATACCAAGTTTCGTCAATTTTGATCGAGTAAATTCAGATATATACCCTAATTAGGAAATTTCATTAAACATGCAAATTAGTAACTATCTTTAACGTCACCCCTTAATATCTTTCAAAGCTGATATATCTTGGTGTGATCAACATTTGTAGCGAATCTCATCAAATTGTATGTGGTCGTTGTCAATATATATCAGTTTTTTCTAAAATCATTAATTATGCAAATGAGCAAAAAGTAAGCAAGCCACACCCACCAAAAACTAATCAGTTCTTGCCATTAGCAAACTGAATCTATGTACCAGATTTGATTCTGATCTGATGAGCTGTTTTTGAGATATTGAGTACACAGACAGACACACAGACACACAGACACACAGACAGACAGACATCGCTGCGACATATGCCCACGTGTATCAACACGTGAGCAAAAAATGAACTGAATTAAGTTTATATGGTTCACAATAAATGAGCTATGGTGCCAAGACTACAATTATTTCTTCGATAAAGTGTTTGTATGCGAGTTTTATCACTCTTTCCTGTGAAGACACATCAAATATATTTTTGATAAAATAAATTTGTTTAACTGATGTCTGAATATTGTTACTCTCTGTACCTTATAGGCACGAACCCGCACAAAATGATGTCCGCGGTATTTGACGTAGAGGGCGTTGCAGTGTTCGGAAGGCAGGATCTGACTAAC
>LD342791.1:112473-136703 GCA_001465055.1 Ptychodera flava | reverse complement strand
TGTCGATAAGCCATGATATGCTTTTATCCTAATACCTGGAACAATTTAATCACTAACAGCAGATAGTGGTTTTCTTAGAGATTGAGCCCTCCATGAGTTCTAAGTTGTCTCCATCAGTAATTTTGTTGTAGTAAAGGATGCTTCTATTTTCTTTCCAACTTTCCAGCTTTCTGAAGCAGATCAGGTGCGGCCAATGAACAATGCACTTTTAAAGGGATCCTTATTATGATAAGAGATATTGTTCAGGGCAAATAATGTGAACTGACTAATTTTAAGTCCATAAGGTAATTAATTAGCTTTTCATAGTTTGCCCCCAAGTGAAAATTTTTTGCCTTACCCTCCCATACTGAAACTTCATTTATACAAACTCCCCACACAATTTTGCCTGTTTCCCCTCCCCATTGTGAATTTTTAAAGCTCCCTGCTTTGTAAAAACATTATCCGGTCCCAAGGCCAATCAACCAATATCTGCTCTGCCTGGCAAAAAACTAAAATCTGCTCCCTGCGAGCAAAAATATGTCCCCTACCCAATCAAAATTTAATCTTCCCCTCACCTCAAACTATTGCTTCCGGGATAGCTTTTTCAATGAATAGCTACATTGGCTAAACCTGGCAGATTCTGTTTGCCTTAAGTTCGATGCAAATTTTGTGCTGGTTTAAATTTCTTTCCCTGGACTATTTTTGCCATGTCATTGCGAGAACAGTATCTTACACAAACAGAATGACAAATATTGGCATTTTAGAGCGCCCGTGTGCACAAGAAAAATTCTTTTAAATGGCAGAGTGAAAAAAAGATGTGCAAATGGACACAGACACAGTCGAAAATAAATAAGTCCTGGTGAAGCAGGGACAAAAAAGCGTCCCACGGTCAATCTTCCAAGGCCCCCTCAGAATATCAAATGGTCCAACCCTTAGGAAATTATCTTATGACGATTAGCTCTTTGTGACCGATAATTCTTAAAGAGTAACTGATCCAAATCTTTAGTACAAACTTTGTGTTAATCACGAAGTGAGCGTTTTTCCACCTGTCTAAATCTGTAACATGCACTGGTAATATATACTGAAATAATTAAATGATAGCATCTCTAATCTTTATCGGTTCTAAACTTAAAGTTTAGAAAATATAAATTATAAAGTAAATCTGTCCTTTAGACGTCTTCTCATCTTATTAATAATGTGATTTAGAAAAAGGAAAATGGCGACCATTGCTCAATACTAAGCGGAAATATTCACTTCATTTCCTGCAGAACTGTGTTATCATCACTTGCAGAGTAAAGTCTGAATTATAACATTTTGCAAGGTACTCTTTCTAAATCAATGCATACTTGCTTATGCACTTCATTGAGATAAAGTAGTGACCATCTTCCTTCAAGAAGTAATTTATGATATTCTGATCTACAGCGCAGGACTTCTCATTTCACAATCGTCATTTAAATCTTTTTCATCTCTTGTGTAATTTGGCGTGGTGATTATTAGACCATCATCTGATAAATGTGCAGGTGTCAAGGATTGTTGATAGCCAGGATTGCAGAGAGTTCAATTCATTGAATATTCCTGTCTCTAACATAACTGCAAATAAATGTCCAAGAAAATATCTTGCTACCAATCACTCACTGAGTTTTTGCCAGTCAATCAGCATAGCGTGACGATGTGATTGCAGGGTCCAGGGTTCACTAGCTTTGTGTCTGAGGCTAATGAATTTGAGACAGCATCTGCACCAATGGCCAGCTGGCCTACATCCTGATTGCAGGTTATATAACTTTATCGAGAATCTTCATTCACACATCTCTACTCGTAACATAATTTAATTACAAAGAATGTACACGCTGAGGGCCAAAGGTGAGGAAGCTCAGAGAACCATGTTGTTTGTGTCCGGGGTTGGGAAAAATAATATGTCAACAAGTTTGTAAATATACACAACCACCAAAAGGATAAAGTTACAAAAGTGGCAATCAGAATGTCACTTTGCTATTAAAGCGTGCAGCTTCTATTCTCTAGCCCCAAACACAGAGCGGTGGAACCTGGAATCTGTAATTAAACTATAGCAATAGTGGTTCATAATAGGATGTAGGTGGACAGTCTCTTCACCAACATGTCAAATTGTCACATTACACAATGGATAAAAAATGACTGAAACGATTCAAGATTGTGAAGTTGAAGTCCTTCAACGAAGATCACAACGAAATAAAGGGAAAGTGGCTTCACACATCAGCCATCTCATCTTGTACGTGCTTTGGTGTGTTTAGTGTCTGAGTTGTGTTTTGGCTGTTAGTGTGAAAATTAACAAACGAGTCATTATTTTTGTTATACATGCTTATAAGTTGACGCGAGACCAACCGAATCTGCGTGCAGTGTGGATTACCTTCAGAATGTATGTTGATTTTCCAATCTACCACCCTGGACGCCCTGCAAATTATCCTCCCATCGTCTTATCACCACCTTGTTATCATATCATGCATATTAGACAAAAGATGAAAACACTGAACAATGCACTCTTCGGCAGCGTTTTCACCAGGACGCGATTTCGCGACATTCTCGCGTATATTTCTGTTTTGTCCCGGATTTCTTGGCCGTGCGCGCCAATAGTGGCGCTTTCTTTTTTGGTCAGCGGGACAAAATGTCGCACAAAATTTTTTTCTGGTGAGAACACTGCTTCGGCATATAAGAACTTGGGTAGAATTTCTTTGAAATTCAGAAGTTCATGCGTAATTAAACAGATAAAAAACAGCAATGCACCTGTCGATAACACATATCATACAGATAAGGACTTTGGGATTTCCACACACTTGTTTGTAGAAGAGCTTTGACTATTTCATTTCCTCTTGAACTACAATGCCAGAGAACAGACAAGGAGACACATTTACACTGTAGTTTTACTTTTTGATTGAGAAATTTCTTTCCTGAAACCTTCTCTACGCTATGAACATGTCGAACAGATTTAGATTACCAGATGCTATTATTGCTCATAATTGTACTCTACAGAGATCAACGCATGTAGAACACTGAATAACACTGATTTTACGATTAACACAATCTTAATACTTTGTAGTTTAAGCCACCTGTCTAATTCCCCAGCCTTTAAACCTGGACCCTGTAATCGTATGTTTGGACTTAGATAAACTACAGAATAATCCTAAGTTTAAATCTTAAAGGAAATATCTAGCGATACTGAAAATGCACCTTACAAAATGTTACAATTCCGACTTCACGCTGCATCTAGTGTACATATTCTGCAGGAAATGACATGAATATTTCCGCTTTATGGAGCAATAGTCGCCATCGTACTCTTGTCAAATCAAATACAGACAAGAAGACGTCTATTTAAAGGGTAGTTTTAACTTGTAACATACATTTTGTAAACTTTGTAAAGTTTAGAACCGATAAAGGTTAGAGATGCTATCATTTAATATATTGACCAAGTTGTAGTTCAATCGCGCAAATTCGCTGAGTCCTTGTATTCCCTTTTACAGTATCCTTGCCTTCCATAGCCCTGATGGTCTACTGTAGTGTATTGCTATTTCCCTCCCACCCCTTCCAAAGATCACATGGTTCTCCCCAAGTGGTAAAATTATATGCATGTTGTGTCTTTGTTAGTAAATTATCTTATGACTAATAGCTCTTGAAATAGTCGCATGAGACATAAAATTCTCAAAAAAGTAAGTAATTTGTAAATTTTCTGTACAAACTTTGTGTTGATCATGAAACCAGTGTTTAATTTCCACCTGCCTATATCTGTTAATATGCACCTGTATATACTGCAATAATTATCTGATAGCATCTCTAACCTCAATCGGTTCTAAACAAAGTTTAGAAAATACTTATGACAAAGTAAAGCTAGCATTATGTGTCTTCTGGTCTGTTCAATATTATGGCTGAAATTGGTGATTGGTAGCAAAATTCTTTCTTGGACATTTACAAGTATTGACACTTATGTTAGAGAAAGGAAATCAACAATCCTTGACACCTGCAAATTTATCAGATGGCAGTCCTATCATCACAAAACCACTTTGATCGATTCAATATATCACATCATTAACCCTTTCAGGCCAGACTTTCTTGTAACTTACCAGAACTCCCCCTATATATAGGGGTTTAGGCCTACAAGGGTTAACCAAGGTAGAAAACCATGTGTGAAGTTGCACTCAGTTTCCTTTATTTTGAAATCATCATCTCCTAGAAATCTTGTTATTATTGGAAGGACTAAAGGAAAGTATTTCAGGGATGGTCAAGAACAAATTGGTGGCATAGGCAATATCTATTTTCTCCTCTCTGAACCCTGTCTTAAATCCTGTGATAGTTTCTCCTACCCATCTCTGGTCACAGTTCCTGATTAAACTTAGCTTACGTTCATATAGTCTAATGTTGCAGTCTAAAGTCCATCCTATTGCTATGACGATGACAGTCTATCCAAATAGGAAAGCTACTTTACACACAGAGTTTTTCCAGATGATTCTCCCTGGGTAGCACTAATTGATTGGATGATAAACTGATACTGACACAAACATCTCCTTGGCTCTCCATATACAATCAGGGCACACAATAGTGATTCTTGATAGAATCACCCTGTACAAGTGTAACTGGTGGGTTAAAATTATCACATCATCACAAAATGCTGATTGACTTGCAACAATTCAGTGAGTGATTGGTAGCAAGGTACTTTCTTGAACATTTATTGACTGTTATGTTAGGTACAGGAAATATTCAATAAATTGAACTCTCTGCGATCCTGGCCATCAACAATCCTTGACACATGCACATTTATCAGATAGTGGTCTTATCATCACCATGTCGTATTACACAATAGATGATAAAGACTTTAATGACCCAAGATTGTAAAATACGAAGTCCTGCACTGGAGATCAGAATATCATGCAAAAATTACTTTTTGAAGGAAGATGGTCACTGCTTTATCTCGATGAAATGCATAAGCAAGTCTGCATAATTTAGACAAGGTACCTTGCAAAATGTTATAATTCAGATTTTACTCTGCAGGAAATATACATTTCTGCTTAGAATGGAGCAATGATCTCCACTTTAATATTTCTGAATCACATTATTAAACATATAAGAATACATTTTATTTTGTAATGTATCTCAGTATATACCAGTGCATATTACAGATTTAGACAGGTGGAAAAACACTGATTTCGTGATTAACACTAACAGACGTTTGTACTAAAGATTTGTATCAGTTACTCTTTAAGAATTATCAGTCATACAAAACTATTACTGATTTCGTGATTAACACTAACAGACGTTTGTCTGTTACACTTGTTGGACCATTTGATATTCCGTTGGGCCTTGGAACATTGACCCTGGGATATTATTTTTTTTGTCCCTGCTTAACCAGGAATTTTTTTTTTGACTGTGTATATGTGAATTTGGGCAGGATTTTTTTTCTTGTGCACATGGGGGATTTAAAGTGCCAAAATTTGCTATTCTTTCTGTTAAGATGTTGTTCTTCATATGACATGAAAAAAAGTACTGGGAGAGAACTTTAACCAGCACAAAGTTTACATGGAAATATAACAGCATCTGCTCCAGAATGCTGGAAAGTTGGAAAGAAAACAGAAGCATCCTTTAACACAGCAAAATTACTGAGGGAGATAATAAAAAGTCACTGAGGTCTCAATCTGTAAGAAAACTACAATCTGCTGTTAGTAATGAGGTTTGTTCCAGGTAGCAGGCTAAAAGCATGTCATGGCATAAGGACATTGAAAGATACTACAACATTGGTGCACCCAATGCATGCCAAAAATTACAAATATTATAAAATGCTGTGCCAAATATTTTATGTAGAAACTTGAGACTTAAAGTAACTGTATGTGCATAATTTTTTCCTTCGTATCTGCTAGCAATCTATTTCATTTTTCTTCAATTCTTGGTAGGAATTTTTTTTTAAACGCAACCTCTCGTGATAATTTTTCCCCAAAATCTTCCAAGCCCTCCCCAAGGATATCAAATGGTTTACCCCTAACAAAGATACCATACACACAGAGAACTATTCAAAGGGGAGAACCATGTGATTTGCAGAAGGGTAGGGAGGAAATATTATGTGAACAAGTTTTTTTCCCAATCATGGAAGGTTTGTGTTTCCAAAGTCTTAGTCAGCCTGTTTTCTTGATGTAAAATTTAACTGCTGGAACATTCAGGTTTAAAATATGCAAAAACAATAAATTTTTGCTCTTTGAGTGATTAAAACATTTTCATTCTCTGAATCCCCACCTCCAAACCAAATGGTTCTTACCTAAACAGTACGAATGACCACTCTGCCCCTTAGAAAGCCTGTCAAGATAAATTAACTGTAAATGCCGATCAAGCAATAGCTTTGCAACAACAACATCTACTTTTCAAAATTGTACAAATTTTGGAGAAGTCCCCTTTTTCAATTGTGATACCTGTACTGGAAATTCCAATTTGAAATTTCCAATTTGGAATTTCCAATTTGGAATCATTTCAATTTGGAACCATTCCACTCCAATTTGGAACCATTCCATTCCAATTTGGAACCATTCCATTTTGGAATGGTTCCATTCCATTCCAGGTATTATCACATGCCCTGCCTTGCGACCATTTTGTTGCGATTTTGTCATGTTTAGAGCCATTACACAGACATGCACAGACTTGTTTTGTCCAAACTTGGCAAAAGGACAATGTACTACAACATACATATGCATGTCAATTTTTGTTGGTATACGCCCCAATATGGCCGCCTGGCAACCATTTTGTTGTGTGTTTTGTTTTGTTTTTTCACGTCAGACGCTATGACGCAGACATGCCAAAAATAATTTTCTTCAAACTTGGCACAAAGACAATGTACTATGACAAACGTATGCATGTCAATTTTTGTCATGATACGAGCCAATATGGCTGCCTTGCGGCCATTTTATTGCGATATTTGTCATGTTTAGAGCCATAACTTAGACATGCACAGACTTGTTTTGTTCAAACTTGGTACAAGGACAATGTGCAATGACATACATATGCTTGTCAATTTTTGTTGTGAAATGCCCTAATGTGCCGGCCTCAGCCTGGCAGCCATTTTGTTGTGATTTTTTCATGTTTAGAGCCACAACTCAGACATGCCAAAACTGATTTTTGTTCAAACATAGCACAAGGACAATGTACTATGACATACATATGCATGTCAATTTTTGTCACGATACAATCCGATATAGCCAACTAGCAGCCATTTTGTCGCAATTTTTTCATGTTTAGAGCCATAACACAGACATGCACAAACTTGTTTTGTTCAAACATGGCAAAAGGACAATGTGCTATGACTGACATATGCATGCCAATTTTTGCTGTGAAACGCCCAAATTTTTTTCAGATTTTTGCCAAAATTTGGATATAAGAGTGTAGCAAATGAAATGTGATGTCCTTGGCTCAAAAATTATCAAAACCAATTACACAAAATGAAATATGCAATTAAAAAATTGACATTCCACCCGGATTTTATGGCGCCCTCAACGGCCACTTTTCTATGTTTTAATCACTTTCATTCAAATGACGCTTCATATTTTTCTACAAGTAACAGAACACTCTTCCTAACCAGTTGTGGACTTGCCAACTGCATTTGCAATTGACCATTTCCATGACCCTTTCATTCTGGTATTTCCATTGGTATTATATCCAACAGTTTTGTTAATTCACTCTTTGGATGAAATGTGATGTCCTCTTGCTCAAAAATTATCAAAAAAAAAAAATACACAAAGATTCATGAAAATTAGTAGAATTTTGGCGGGAAAAATTCACTCAAAGGGTTAAAAACTCCACAACAGGAGTTGCATTCTCTAAATTCTGTAATTTTACCCATATATCTCATTTTTCAAACAAAACTTTTTGTGCATCTGAACTTGACCAAGTGGTTATGATGGTGGGCTTCCATGTTACGGCAGATCCAGGTTCAAAACCCATCAAAATACAAGTTGATTTTACACATTCCTTGCACAAAAATGTTCATTTCAGACAACATGCCAACAGAAGTACCAGGATGGACAGTCATGGAAATGGTACTACTGGATTTATGCACTTTAAATGTATTACAGTGACAGAATTTATATTTTGCGGGGACTATGCCATTGACAATGACTTGTTTTTTATTTATTTAATTTTGAGGAATGAAGAATGGTGTGAGTTTGATCTTAAAGAAATTCGCTTGTCGAGGTGTACGGTGGTGTTAGAAATGAGTTCAAATAGAATTACGAAAGGTGTTATTACAAATTTAGATAATTCAGTTCAGGTAAACATAGAGAATTACAGTGTGTGACAATTCCATGACAGTCTGTAGCAAAACGTTCTCGCGTCCAGCCTTTTAAAAACTAGGCAGTTCTATAACCGATCTATTAATTGTTACAATTCTTCTGACCGCGACCACTCCATAGGCTGTAAGAAGTTCATGAAGCACTCGTACACAAACTAGAGTAATGAATACATCGCTAAAATGAACTTCAGGTACGATTTTGCCTTTAATGGTGTATGAAAAGAAATGCGCTCTACATTTTTAATAGTACTACAGCTTAGGTGGCCCAGTATATTTCAGCCTTACAAAAAAGGCTGTTTTTCTTTTCTACCGTATCACACAAGGGTTTTGGTCGTACGTTGGTGGTAGGCAGCAAGTGGATTCATTTCAAATAACTCGACACCACATTTCATGTAATTTCAAGTCTTTCCATGTATTACTGACTTAGAATTTGATCTCATGCAGCTCAAAACGCCTTATGACTAATTTTGATCTTCAAGAAGCTGAGAACTGACTACGATTCCAGGACACAGATTTCTAAAATATTCTCCAGTATATGCCGTTAAAAAGACAAGACATAAATATCATCAGTTACAGAATACACAATATTTTCTTGGAGAATGCCTTTTGCCTCGCTTTTTCATGACATTCAACATTTATCGTGTCAGTTCGTGATATTTCTTGTGTGCAGTGGATTCTGTTTCAAGAAGGACAAGTAAATTTCCGATTTTTATCTTTGCTAAAATGAAGCACATGTACGCTAACGCAGCTTTCTGAATTCACAAATTTATATTAGTCTTCTGTTTTTTGTTACGTCCTGACGTCTACTGTACGTATGGAAACAGGCTCCAATGTCGTTCTTGAGCTTCACTTTGCCTTCATTTTTCTCCCCTAATTCGTGTTTTGAAGTATTCTCAATTTCATTTACTTTCGTTTATCTTGTTCCATTTTTATTACCCACCTTATAATTTTAGAACATCAGTGAGTGTCAACACTTCATTCGGCCAAAGTGAGCCAAGTGACAGCCAACAACCTTCGTACCTGTCAGTTGTGCATCAGGATTTAAAAGAGCCGATGTTGCAAAAAAGCTCTGCTATAGGCATACTCTACGATGTATAGTATACCAATACTAGAAACGTCAAATTTATTGATTGTGTTTCAAATATGTAAATTATCTTGTTCTTAAAGTAGGAGGTAGGCCTAATGGTTTAAAGAAAAAGAATATGTCATCCATTGAGCATGAAAAAAACTTTTCACAAACTGAAACGCTGGTTTTCATATATTAACGATAATTTTATTTTATGAATAAGTTATATGCATGTATTCCTGTGGTTCAATCCCTGCATCATATTTTCAACATTCCCTGTAATTTCCAGCACAATTGCTCCACCCCTGGGTTATTCACCCCTGCATTAATCCATTCCTGAGTAAATACGACAGATGCTATAACACCCATCTCGGTCATTTGATTAAAACGCTTAAAACATGCCGGTATGAAAATTTGGCCTTTCTGATAGGCTAGATTATGGAGAAATTACCCTATCTGGAACTTCCTTCTTATGTTTCATACGAATCGAAATTAATGTGAATGTCTTGCAAAATCAAAACAATACTAAAATGAATAAACGATAGAGTATACCATTGTCGTTATTGTAGAGAACGATCAACTGGAACAAAAACAACTTGAGGGAAAGAAAGTGAAGAGCCTTGTCTGAAATACGTAGTACATGCCAAATGTATGGAGACGCATATGGAAAGGGTCGGAAGGATCAGAGGTTAAAAGACGAAAATGAAGTAGGAGAAAGTGAGATTTCTAGAAGCGTATTACTATCGGTGAAATAGCTGTTAAAATTACAGAACGTAGTTGGCCAAGTTTATGCAGCTATAAGGGCCCATACTTTTGTAAATAATCCGTTGATGTCTAAACACAAGAGAGCCAGTGACACAGTGCTCCAATGGTCATGTGTGTCTTGTGAGATAGATTGTATCAGGTATGTGGTACTACAATCAATGTCAAGCGCAAAGCTATTTGTTTTGTCAGGGAAACTTGAGCATATATTGTAATAACTCTTCAAGGACTTTCAGTGGATTTAGAATGGCCATCGATTCTCAAGAACACTACTTAACAAAACTACAGACAGCAATGTCTACATCAACAATTGCATTCAAGATAAAAGTCCCGTTGATGATTTTTTTTTAATTGCCGACTCTTGTGTGTTGACAAGTCATATAAGGAGGCACCGTGGGGCAGTGGTTAGGTGTCACTATCAGAGGATAGTGAATTGGAGACTCTGACACAGTGTTGTGTCCTTGAGCAAGGCACTTTACTCCTCATTGCTCTATTGGGTGATGGGTTATGAGTAGCTCATCGTGTAATTGGGCGTACGCCTGTTGGGTAATTGATTAAATAAATAAATAAACTTAACGTGTACTTAGTTGGCACTTAAATATACCGTTTACAACACGCATCTCTCTAGGGTAATAATAAATAAAAAATCCAAAAGAATATCCATCAAATACAAAGCCGATACCCCTGTAAAACAATTCTAATTTAGTAAAAGAGTCTGGTATAGGGTCACTTGTTTGAAATCAATAGGAAAGAAAAGCGTCGGCGTTTTATGCAAACGTTCAATGGAAGGTCGGCGTTGTGGATGCGTCCATTTTTTGTGAACACGATATCTTTTGTTGATTCTGCCATGGTCCGTTTATGGAGCGTATTGTTCAGTTTTAAGTTGGAGCATAGAAGTCTCGGATCCATTATCTATGCTTACAGTTAGCAATGCTATATTGTGGAGACTGTGGATTCGTAATGTCATTTGCGATATACACGTATTCACGTGCGGAGCGGTCCCCCTCGATAAAATGTGTCATCAGCCCATACTTAATCTGACAATCGATCAGAAATCAGCGACCATCTGACGATCGCGGATCAAGTATGCTTTCACCGGGGAAAACTTTTTAGTTTGCATTTGCTGATCACGTGCAATTAGAATTATATTTTAGTCCCGATAAGGGCACAAGAAACTCACCTTCCATAAGTACATAGGCCTGTATGAGATGTTGAGTCGAGTGAAACAATAACGTTATGTTAATGGTTACCTGACAGTACATATAATGTAAAACATACCCCTGCAGAAACTGTTATATGATGGTGTCACAAGTAGGCCTATGCATATAGGCCATGCCGAAATGTCGGGAAAGAGTCAAGCCAAACGAAAAGTAGGCAAAGCTCGAAACTTGGTGAAACATGCGCAACACACAGAGCCAAATGAGACTTTAATGTAGACACAAAATGAACTTAAAATACTACAACAAATGTGCGAAAACAAGTAAAACTCACACAGCACACTCTGAGATACTAGGTGATGTCGAGTTTCTCACAACAGTTTAGTGAGCCGTCATTAATTACGGCCCGGGGGGTCGGAGGAATTACATCGGAAACTCAAATTTCGAGTAACCCCCCCCCCCTGCCAACTTGGATGAATTTTAGTAACCCCTCTCTAATACAAAAGTTTGACTGACCCCCTAGAAAAATTAAAAATCAACACATATATTTGTAAAATTTACAAAAATACAGCAATAGTAAAGATCTTTCATATCCTGGTGTACCCTGCTAGATAATCATTGGTTATCTCATAACGGTTGAAAAAGGTGAAACCAACAAAATGAAATTAAAAGTCCGAATAAAATGTAGATACAAAAGCTTACGCTATAACCAGTATACCATATAGTATTGTTTACTTTGTACAGAGGGGAGAACACGCCGGGGAAAGTGTCAGAGGTTGTACCCTCTCTTGCGTGGAAAAAATTGAGAAATTGATGTATGCATTAGTGCAGTCTGGTGCAATATGAGAGATGTTTTCAATTTGCATTTTACTGTTAGAACACCCTAAGAGAGCGCGAGAGGGGGCTGTCCCCCTCTCGCATCGAAATTTTGAGAAATTTATGTGTGAAATGGTGCAATCTGAGAGGTGTTTCAATTCATTTTGGATCAAAAATTGATTAACCCCCTTCTTTCTTTCCACATTTTGAGCAACCCCCTCGTAGCTTTCAACTTTTGAGTGACCCCCCTCACATTCCTCAGGCCGTAAATAATGACGGCTCCCTCCCTACCACTAAAGTCCGTACCGAACAGTTTGGCAGTCCATTGTCTTTCATGTCGCAACAGAAGTGTTAAGCGTCGACTGTCCTGCGTTGACTTGTAGGCTCTCTAAAACTCTCTTCATCCTTGTCCGCGGACTTCAGGAAGTACCTCGGCCCAGACACAAAAGCGTAGTCTTGGTCACCAAGACTGTTCTGCGCAGCTGGGTTGGCCGGATGATAGCCCCGCAGAGCAATTTGGGCACAGGCGCCCGTGGGTTGAGTAGTCTGCGAGATCGATCGATTTTCTGGTCGATCTATTGACCCAGTGCTCGATCTGCCCGCCACTGCGACCTAAATACTTCCAGGGTGCAGTGGCGGGCAGATCGAGCACAGGGTTAATAGATCGACCAGAAAATAGATCGATCCAGCAGAGTACTCAACCCACGGGCGCCTGTGAGTTTCGGTCACACGTACTTGCGGCGTTTCTTTGATACTCGATCGAAGGCGAATCTCAGTAGTGTAAAGAATAGAAGGTAAGACACGATAAATCGGCAAGAAGTCCAAAACTAACACAATAAAACATCCACCCTCAAAAAGTGCCATCGCAAGCTCGGAAATACCTTCAACAAGTTCAAATCTTTACTCTCGCTATGCATTTGACTGATAAATGTCAAAGTCAGGTAAAAATTCATTGTCGGATCATTCTCCGCACTCATCGTTGCCAGTCCGCCATTGAAATGTGTACTTTCTCTCCCATAATCCTTTGTACTTGAATGATCCCCATTGTGACCCCATCACCAAGTAAAAAACAGGATGATCCCCATGGATCCAGCCCCCACCCAATTCCCGCTGAAGAAACTGGTCAGTCCTTTCAAGAAGACGTAAAAACAATGCTTTTACCATTTTTTGTTCTCTTTCAAAGACGAGCTTGGACAACTCATTCTGCTCTTTATACTAATAGTTCAGTCAATCTAAGCCAAAAAAGGGGTCAACCTAGGACTAATTGCAACAGAAATTATTTCTTCACCATGCATTTTTGAAAGGTCCTAGAAATAACATACTAAAAGTATAATAAAATCTAAGGGGTGCAACAGTGCCTAATTTGCATAAATGTAAAGGGGGCTCATGGGTATAAAATTGTCGCTGATAGATGGTTTTTACTTAAAATATGTGGCTAAACATGATTTTGATACAGGTTTTTTGGCTTATTTGCCTCGTTTTTGGTCTAGGCAATGTTGATGAAAATATTTTGTCGCCATAGAAATATTCCTCATTTGCATAAATCCAATATGGCCGCCACAACATTTCACTTTTCTTTGTTTTTCTCTAATTAATAACTATTTTTAAGCTACTACTGATAGCAATAGAAATATGTTTTCAATTTGTATTTTAGAGAAGTCCTAGAATAACATACTGAGAGCCTAGTACAATCTAGAATTGTAAACAGTGCCTAATTTGAATAGATGTAAAAAGATTATGGTTAAAACTTGGTGCTGATAGAATGTTTCTGCTAAAAATAAAACATGATATGTTATGCAGGTTTTTGGCTTATTTGCCTCGTTTTTTGTCTAGGCAATGTCGATGGAAATATTTTGTTGCCATAGAAATATTCCTCATTTGCATAAATCCAATATGGCCGCCACAACACTTCACTTTTCTTGTTTTTCTCTAATTAATAGCTATTTTTAAGCTACTACTGACAGCTATAGAATAATTTATTCACTGTGTATTTCAAAGAGGTCCTACAATGGTATACTAAAAGCCTAGTAAAATCTAGAAATGTAAACAATGCCTAATTTGCATAAATGTAAAAAGATTATGGTTACAAACTAGGTGCTGATAGAATGTTTCTACTTAAATATTTGGCTAAACATGATATATGCAGGTTTTTGGCTTATTTGCCTTGTTTTTGGTTCAGGCAATGTTGATGCAAATATTTTGTCGCCATAGAAATATTCCTCATTTGCAAAAATCCAATATGGCCGCCACAACACTTAGCTTTTCTTTGTATATCCCTAATTAAAAACTATTTTAAGCTACTTCTGACAGCAATAGAATTATTTTTTCTGTGTATTTTAGAGAGGTCCTAGAATGACATACTAAAAGTCCAATTCAATCTAAGAGGTATAACATTACCTAATTTGTATAGATATAAACGGATAATTGGTGCAATATATTCACTGATAGAAGAAATATGCATATTGAATTGAGAAAAAACGGGACATTATGTTCAAGTAATGTATGCATTTATCTTATTTTTTGTCCTTGCAATATTTTTGAATATATTTTATCGCCCAAGAAATATTCCTAATTTGCATAAATCAAGTATGGCTGCCACTGTGTTTCACTTTTCACTGGATTTCGTTTAAAAAATTAAATTTAACCTACACAAAAAGTAGTTTACCGTATGTTTCCACTGTGTATTTCGGGAGGGTCCCAGAACGACAAACAAAATGACTAGTAAACTCTAAGAGAAAGAGGTGAGAGAGTGCATAATCTGAATAAATGTAACACTCAGTAATGAGAACAAAATCGTTTGTATTAATAGATATCTTAAAAATATATTGAGCAAAATGACATTTTATTCAAGCAATTTGATGACTTAATGTATTTTTTTGTGTGTAGGCAATGCATCATATTATTTAAGATTCCTCATTTTACATAACTGCAATGTGCCCCTCCTACCGCTTTACTTTTCCCTTTCTTTGACCTATGAATGACTATATAATGTTAAAAAACAAGCAAGATCATTAAAACTATTTCTTCATTGTAACTTTTAGTAGGGTCATGGAAATTACATACCCCAAGTTTAATGAAGTTGTGCATAACACAGCTAATTTACCCAAATGGTAAATGGGTCATAGATGCTATACAAATCTGGTGCTGATAATCTATTTACGAAAGTGATTTTTAAGAGATACTGACATTGTAATGGCTATGTAAGATCACTTTTGTGTTTTTAGTTGAGGCAATGTTTTCAAATATATCTTACAGCACAATTAAGTCAACCATGTCATTTCCTTTTCTATTGGAACATGAATTAGTGACTTTAAATATTTAAAAAGTCCAAGGAAAGGTATATTCAAAGTTTAATACAATCTACATTGTGCTACAGGGCTAATTGTAAAAGATTTTATAGGAAATGCCTACATTCTTCTACATGTAATACTTGAAACTTGAAATGTTATACAATATCGTAAAGAGAGATTGGAATTTTTTACTAACATTGCTTAATATTTTTTACCTATTTTTGAACGATTCCTTATGTGCATAAATCCTATATGATGATCATTAAAATAAGTTTCTTTAATTTTTCAAATTGACGTCAACTTATTTTAATTAATTATATTATCAGTAAATCAAGAAGTTACATTAAAAGACACTACCAGTTTAAGTTATTTATTACTGTAAGTACTTCCTATCGAAAGATGATCATTTTATAACTTGAATGAACATTTTGCTCATTACAAAAAATTGACATGATTATTTATTTTCTGTGTATTTTAACTCATTGTAATGATTATATACTAATAGGGCGTACAGAATGAAAAGCCCTGTGAAACTAAACAATGATTGATTCGTATAGTTAGTTTCAATAACATGTGGAACTTTCTGGCGGAGTTTGATTATCTTAATACATACAAAAATGCTAGGCCAAATATCAAACGTTTTGTACTAAGGGCGGCTGAAGAGAATTTTTGTTTCAGTACTAATGGTTTCTTCTATTTTCACCCTTACCGGTATTACTTTAAATGTTGGTAAAATGTAATTAAAGACCAGGTTATGTGGTCACTGGTAAATCAGATATTCTTTTGACTGTGTGCAACTTGCCTGTTAATGGCACGTACAGAAATTTATGATAATAAAGAAATACAATTATAATGATCATGATGATATAGAGGTACAATTATTATACTATACTGCCAATTATGAAATATGTAATGTGCAAAGCTGTTCCTTAAACAGCTGAAAGACATTACGATAATCAAAAGACACTGCATTTCTAAAAAATTTTAAATTTCTTGAAGACAACAATTGAAAATTAATATCAAGTCATATAATGGACTAAAGAGCGAGATTTCCCATCTGATCTTACAGTATACAGCCAAAGCATTTAAGGAAAAACTGAAAAAAAATCTAACTGAAACATGATAAGCAAATCTAGATACTTTTCGTAATTTTACATGGTCTAGCTGCTTATTCTAATTTTTATAACCGTGAAACAAGAAAACCAAAATGTGAAGGGATTTGGATCTCAGAAGCTGCCGTTAACGAGTTTATCAATTAAGATATCAAATTTTTGACATCAAATTATCATATAATTGGTCATCCTGTATTTTCAAACTTTTGGAAGTCTCACCTCAGATTGGCCAGACTGTCAATTCCTTGAATGATCGATCTTATTGGTAATGATTCAAAAGTCTAATAATCTGCAAATGGAAAGTCCATTACTTAAACAGCTCCATGAGTGATACTTGCACATCTAAGATCTGATATCATATGCGGTACAATTATATCTTCCCTTGCTTCACATCTTTTCATTGAGTTGGCCTTCCCCCATTTTATGGGTTCTACAATGAACTACAGCAGCCTCAATAACCCCGGAAGAAAACAAAATCTAGACTTTCTGTTGTCAACGAAAGGATTCAGGCTGTAAACAAATGAACAAACCTACAGGAAGATGTGAACAGGGAGAAAGAGGAAGAAATTGATAATGACCATCATAACAATTGTCATCACCATCACCATCATGTACATTCAAATGATGTTCGTATTTATACTAATCAATAGTTCAATAATGAGAAAGATGATTCACAGGCACAACTTTTAAGTGTGGTGAACCATTTATTATTAACTAAATATTTCCATCGTCATTGAAAATAGTGACCAAAAGCATAACAAATTCCTTTAAAAATATTACTGCAATCGAACATGTTGTAGGAGAAAATGACTGAACTATGACAATGGATGTCAAAAAAATTGAACACGTCCAATGATTTTTCATGAATAACCTTAAGGTCGTAAAAGAAAGAAGAATATCCAAAGAAAGTATTCTGATTCCCTTTATTTAAACAGTAATGCTCTGAAACTCTTCTTTTTTCATTGCATTTTTGAAAGACCAGAAAATGTGAATGGAAGCTATTGTAGTCATATTGTATTCAATTATGCAAATTAGGCCTTTTGTATTAAAATAATTAGCATGCAAATTAGGTCAACCTCATATTTTTTTGGTATGGAATTGATAATTCTTGGAAAACCTTAACAATAGAGAAAAAAATTGTTTATATATGAGCTTAAACATTAATTTTGTCTGATATAATGGAAAAACTGCGAATATATGCAAATTAGGTAATTTGCATGATATTTATTGTTAGGGACATTTAGAAAATAACTTGTTGAACCTTACTAAATTGTGTTGCAATGAAAAAAGTCACTTGAATTCAGTTTACATGCCCAAAATGTGAGTATAGCAGTCATTTTACAGGCAATATATAGCTAATTTGAATATATGCAAATTTAACCAATTTGCACCCCTTAGATTTTCCTATACTTTTAGTATGTCATTAGTGAGAGCTTTCTGAAGGTCATGGTGAAGAAATAATTTCTGTTGCAATTAGTCCTAGGTCTAACCCTAAATTGACTAAATATTTCCATCGTCATTGAGCCAAAGTGAGTAATTGATTAGTGCAATACAATTGGTAACTTTTTGATCATCCTGGTTCTGGCAAGAATACGTCATCATATTCATTACATGGTGCATTTTTGGTATGATCGTGATCATGAAGTCGTTTTTGCAAGTCGTCCTACAAAGTAAACATCACATACCTGGATTTAAAATATTCTTTATTAATTCAATCAAATTATGGTGTTTTATTTCAAATGTCCATTCAACACCATTGGAACTAATTTGGGATAATTGGATCTTCATATTTTTCGTATTTCTCAAAAATATTAGGTGCCCTATAGTTTAATGTAGCAATATTAGAAATTACATATAAAAACAAGTGTGTAACGTAAAAAGAAAAGCAGATGAGGTTACAATTCTAGATGAAATTGACATTACTTCACCATCCAATTATCCCAAATTAGTTCCCGTGTTGTTCGCTTTAGAATTTGCCACGGTAAAACACGAGAATTTTTTAAAGCTCGCCAGCAGTCGATCACCGTGAAGAATGTACATATTTCAAATCATAAAGGCTCCACTTTATACCAACTAATAGATTAGTGTTGGGTAAAAGTGCGTTTGTTGAGAAAACCAAAACTCTGGAATGTATGATAGTTTGCCTTCATTGACTTGCTACATGAATGATCAGGTATAATGACCCATCGACATAATTATGAAAATTGTTGGATGTCAAAAATCTATGTATAAACTACAGTATATCATAAATCACTTTAATCTTATTAAATTCACATCTTTCTTTATATTCAAATTTTTTCCATGGGGTTGTGAATGATAACAAAACAGCTAAACATTGTGTGCATAAATTATATCAAATTTAAAGTTGGGGTTTGTACACTTAAAAAAGACAAACATTGAAAATACTTCAAACAAAAATCCTGTGAACTATTTGATTAAACCTATTTTAACATTGACATGGGCTGGAATTCATTTAAGTCAAAATAATACTTTTCTTAAAAAAGTCTCACTACATACCCACTTTGACTGAAAGTTAAATGCACTTGAACGAACATTTTTTGTGAGTAAACTCAGAATATCTACATGTCCGCACACATGCCTATAGTGGCCACAAAATTTGTGATCATTTCATGTACTACAAAAAGAATGGTCAATACCACTTGAAACTAAATTTTCATTAACTTATTAGAAATTAAACAGTTTCATCGTGAAATTTTGAAGGTCCAATGTCTTGAATCTCGTTTTCTGGTGCAGAAATTTCGTGAAAATAGTATTCTTTCGTGCATTGTACACAACTTAAAGATAATAATGTACAATTTCTACTTGATACCGTTGACTCATACATTAAAAACGGCATGCATTTCCATAGATTTCTACAGACAAGACTCATGGTCTATAATCGGAATCAGTATCGTCCTCAGAATGATTCTGTCGAACGTAGTAAACACTACGTTTATGTTGAGATGGTCTTGGTATCCTCACTGGTAACGAATCAATGCTACTCTCAGACATACTGGTCGGTAAGGCTGTTGCGTTGTTGGTATCTGAGACGCCATCTTGTGTCACTCTTGTTGTCTTTCTAGTTGTTGTAGTTTTGGTCACTACGTACCCGTCATCATCTTTGTGTTGTTCAGTTCTGGTGGAAACCGTATTCTCTCCATCTCTAGTTTGTCTTGTACCGTCTTTGTACGGCCTTGGAATGATTACCCTTTCCTCTTGCTCTTTATAGGGTCTTGGAATGATAACTTTGTCTCCACTTGTATATGTCACTGTACTTGTTGGCAATGGTGAAAACTCCTCCCCTCCTCTCTTTGTCAGCTGTGTGTCTGTATGATTATTGGTCGACAGAGTTGGAGCCCGATGCACTTCCAATATATCAGGTTTTGTAGTTGTAGTGGTGGTAGTGATTACTCGTTCCATCGGTTTACTGTCTCTTTCTCTCTTCATCACTTCTGAGTCTGTGCGAGTTTTGGTCGAGAAAGTTGGAGCCTGGTAAACTTCCAATCTATCTGGTTCAGTTGTTGTTGTCGTGGTGTGACTGATAACTCGTTCAATCGGTTTACTGGCTGTAATAGTTTTATAGACGGTAACGCGAGCTTCACCTTCGGTATTGGTTGACGCTGTTGATGTCTTTGTTGCTATATTTTTGCTCTCTCTGTCACTTGTATCCGTGTAAACTGTCGTGTAGGTTTTCATAGGAGTACCATTGTTCGTACTGGTCCCAGCTGAAGTCATTTTCTGTCGTTTAGCAAATACATGTTTCTCGTTACCGGCTCGTGCAAGTGATGCTTTCTTAAAGACAGTCCACGCCCCAACATTGGTATCTGTATTTGTTGATCGTGTGACTATATTTCTCTCCGTTTCCCCTACCTGTCCTGTATATGTGGACGTTGTTTGTTTCCTCTTCAAGAAGAAAGCATCGTCATCTGTATCCGCGTTATCTGTCGTCATCACACTGACACTTCTACTGTAATGTGGCTCCTCTCGCGCTCTAGTTCCGGTACCACGTGACTGTTGCGTGGTATGTTGGGATTTGACATAGTTTACTTCTTCATCGTAAATTGGTGTTTTGTTTGTAACAGTCGTTGTCTTTGCGACAAGTTTACCTCCATTGTAGAAGTCACTTTCAGTGTTTATTCCGATGGTACTTTCTTGATTTTCGACGGCATCTCTTTTAACATATTTGGTCAGATACTCGATATCAGCAATATCTGAATCAACAGGTGGTTTCGATGTTGACACCATCAATCTTTCATCTCGCCCCGTCTCGGGAACCATCTGGGTTTCAAAACCATCGTGTATCACGTCATCAACAACCCTGTATTCTTCTCTAATATAGGGCACTCTGACGTCATCGGCCGTGACGCTTTCTGTCACGATTTGTGTAGAGGGAACCTGGTAAATCCATTCTCGTCTCCACAGCTCATTCTCTGATATCTTGTTTCTATTAAAGTTACCCCTTCGTGTATGCGCTATCATGACGGCATCTTGATAAGGATCTCTTTCAGTCATAGTACCGATGTTACGACAATACACCCACTCGCTTTCATCCCGTACGTCTGTTACAGACACAAACTGAATTTGTTGATGTGGCGGAGGGGTTGGGGGTGGTGACGGTGGGGATACGGTAGGTGACGGAGGCCTTTGTCGCTCTACTTCTTTTGTGACGATTATAATCCTTTCTTCTGCTTTCATCGGGTCTGTATTAATTCCAATAGTTCTTGCACTCACAGTGTTGACCTCTTCCTCCACCACAACTTTAGTCGCAGTATCTTGAGCTGAAGGTGTGTCGGGGACCCCTGTTCTGAACAATGTAAAATCGATGGTTTCATCGTTTAACTCATCTGGGTCGTCAGTAACAGTTGGATGTTCGGCTGCAATTTCAGGTTCGGGTTCGGGTTCGGGTCCACTCTCTAGCGGGGGTGGCAAAGTGATGAAATTGTAGGATGGGTTTTCATAATCATATTTTCCGCCGTGGACATTAATAAATGACGTAACTTGGACATCGTTGGATTCCTGCTGGGCGGGTTGCTCTATTTGGGGTTCTTCTCGTTGTACCGTGTCTGGTGTCGTAATTGGATTATAAAACCAATTGTATGTATTCACTGTGTCAGCGGTTGAAGGTATTGGTATCGGTATTATTTCCTGGCCTTTTCTGTGTCTTTTTGTTGATTTTCTCGACTGCTGTTGACTCGTGCTGGTCCTATTTGTTGTTGACTTAGAGACGTTCTTCCTAAATATTTTGGATATTGTGGTTTCCTGACTGACTGGCCAGCAACAGATACAACATGACACCAGGATAGCGATAAGACATAAGATTGCTGTAGCAATGACACTAATCCAGAAGCCTTCGCTGAGACCAGTACTGTCTGCCAAACCGGTAAGTTTTGTCCGGCCTGCCAAGAGGAGAAAGAAAAACGGCTGATGTCAGTATTTCTAGTAATTCTATATGAAAACGATGTCACATTATGCCAAACTAATAATTATCGGTTTCTATTTTGAAATAAATATACACTTTATTGCGATATTGAAAAGTTTTACAAGGAAGATTGTAATTTTCAAATTGATGTTACCATCGACCGAGATTGAAAATCATCATCACATCTTTATGTACTTCAAACGTCGATAATTGATTGTTTATTAGCCATATCTCATCCAACTTGGACATAAAAACATATACATGTATTAATTGTCCTAAGAAATTACAAACAAACGGAAATTTACAGCCATTTCTTGTTCGATGCTCGGCAAAATGTTGACAATTCGCAAAACCGCACCAACGTCAGCGAATTTTTGAAGGCATTATCAGGACGAGTACAAGCAACCAACTAAACGTTTTGATTCTCCAAGGCTTGATTCTCCACATCTGATGGTAAATAAACTCAGCATTTTCACCATCGTTTATGGTTGTATATAAAGCTGTTGATAAACCGACAGATAAAATAGAGGCATATAATTTTGACATTTGTGGAAATAAGAATTTCCTATTCTAATTTCTTCTGAAGAAATTTTCCATCAGGGAAAGCATCTACTTTCTTCAATTGTACGTGATACGCAGATTGCTTAAACAGCCAACAAAAAACAAAAAAAATTATCTTCGATATTTATACATTATGTACCATACATACATACATACATACATACATACATACATACATACATACATACATACGTGAAGAAACGCATAAATCACGTGATACCCTTTTCGTCAACTGATTGGATGTAGTCTTTCAAAGAGGACTGTTCATATTGTTTGTCGGCAATGCAATCGACAGATATTCATAAATATTGCATACTCCCTTCCACTTCGCTTGGTCCATAAGCAACGATAGAGTGAAGAGGGGTTTTTTTTGATAAATTCTCATGCTCTTACTCGGTAATGTGTACACTTTGGGTTACACCGTCCATCTCGAATACTTTGTTTGAATTAAGAAAAAAAAATAAAACTTTTCCGAAACTTAGCTATGTTTTTATGTTTCAAAATGGAAGAAAAACCATTTTCAAAAATTCGAGCGTGAATAAGGCGGCCATCTCGTCTTTTGTCAAGGCTAACAATTTTTCTGTTCGAGCTGTGCAGTTAGTTCTCGTGTTACAGAGTTTACCGATTAAAGTTTAATGCATTTCTCGTGAAATTGTATATTGGTGCCGTATTTTACCATGATTTAACAGTCAGTACTGCTAAAAATAAGCAAAGATTGGAGGATTCTACTGTCGGGCCCTGTGTCGCCCTGAAGTGGTTTGATCGAAAAGTCGAGCCTGGTACTATGCTTATTTACCGTCGCTGGATCGACGTAACTCTGCAATAAAGACATTTAAATCGATTTTGCCATGGAAATTAGTCAATGTGTGAAAGAAAGTAAGACTAACAGCAACGACGTATATATTAATAGTACAGTAGCGGTAACTTAGAAATCCAATAACCGTTTTTTGTGTTTAAAAGTTAAAGTTTAGTTCAGTATACATGTTTGATTAAGGTTTATGCAAACAAACGCCCTTAAAGTTGAAGAGACGAAAAAACTTACTTTGTTTTACTACCGTCTTTGGTGTTGTTTGAGCCGCAATTTCAACACACAGCAACAACACCAACCAAAGTCCTCCTGGAACAAGTCTGCCTCCCATTTTAAAGGGCCATTATTTGTAACTTTTGACCATTTTTTACCCCGGAAAATTCCATGTTAGAGGCTCATATTTGTTGCAAAATGTTGTTTTACGAAGAAACAAACATGATTAGTGATGTTATAGCCACATAAAACTGCTAATTTTTGTCCAAACGTGTTGCCCTTCCGAGCTCGTTTGTTGATGTCTGGCATGCTCAGCGTGCTGGAACATCTGGCTACGCAACGTGTTCGGACAATGGACTACGACGTAAGTGCCGGGCTGAGTAATGAATATTTATTTTCAAATAGCTATAAATGGCTCGCGCAGGTGCAGAAGAATGCCTACGTTGGAATCCGCGTGTCAACAGAGTTTGTATTTCTGTCCGGACAAAAATTGAAATTTTCGTTGTAAAATCACATGTTATTTAGTTGTCGGGCACGTAATGTTTCCGAATAATATGCGATTCTCTGTTATTTGACAGACTCTTTAACATGAGCCAGTGATCATTTCAATCAAAACTAACGGAAAAATCGCCAGAAGATACAGCTAATGGAACTTTAAGAAAACATACCATGACATCCCGCGAATAGTAGCCCGATCGTTATGGCGCTTCTACAGGGTGTGATAGTCCGAAGAACGTCAAACTATAAAGTGTCTCGGGCG
>LD342791.1:87048-111455 GCA_001465055.1 Ptychodera flava | reverse complement strand
AATCATTAATATCAAAGAGGAAAAAGCAGTGAATCAAAAACTTTGATGGGTGTTAAGACTTGCCAACCATCCAATTAAATCTCCTGAGGAGCTATAGAGAGCTTTTTTAGCCAAATTTGATGTGTACAGTGTCTGAGAGGACCTTTTCTTGTAACATTGAAACCATAAAAGCAAAGCTAATAATGACAAAAACTGCTTTTTTTAACTGTTATTTTGTTCATAAAAAGCATCTTTCTACAGAAAACCTGTGAAACAAAGGAAAATAATTGCATCAATGAGAAGGAAAGATATCTTGTCATTTTTCTATCTCTAAAATAAGTCACTGTATCAAATATATATTATGAAATATTTGTGCATGTTGCTTTCTCATACTGAATTCTCATAGAGAGAACAGAAAAGTATCAGGAATTTGTCATCCTTTTCATATAAAATGCAGATTTCATAATGGTACACTTTCACTTAGCAAACATAAAGATTTCTCTGATTTATTAAAGTATGGCGCCCGAAGGGCGCGCCGAAAAATATGAAACATCCTGATATCTCTGATATATTTTTATGCCTTGTATATTAAAGTCATGCGCCTGAAGGGCATGCTGAAAAATGTCTGATATATTAAAGTATTGAGCTTGAAGAGCACGCTGAAAAATATTGAACATACAGATATCTCTGATGTATGTATGCTTGATATGTTAAAGTTAGGCGTGCTGAAAAATATGACTGATTAATAAAGTTACAAAAATACAACTGAATGATGAAATTTGTGGCTGACACTAGCATTTTAGGCAATGATGAGCCGGTGTCAAAATTCAAAAACACACTGACCCCCCCTATTGGGCATTTCAAAAACATGGTGACCCCCTATCACCAAAGTCAAAAACAGGGTGACCCCCCCATGAATCCACCGGCCCCCCAGGCTGAAGAAACTGACCAGTCCCTAAATCGACAATGAATGGGATGAGTTGAATCAGCAACGAAATCCTGTGCTTTCCTTTCACTACAGAGTGATATTGTCATACATCGGTTTACAATTCAGCCATATTCGCAATACTATAGAAATAACGGACGACGCGCTGCAGCTGACCATTAACGTTTCTTTATGGGCAAGGGCGAGCGGAAAGCCAAAATTAACGGGCGAGGCTTGCCGAGCCCATCAATTTGGCTTTCCTCGAGCCCGCGACCATAAATAAACGTTAATGGTCAGAGCGGAGTCTGTTATTTCCATTATATCATTATATCAACGAACCGAAGAAATCCGTCAAAACTTGCGAAAATTTACGGAGAGAACGACAACTGGGCGCAGAACTGAGCAATACGCTACGCACTGTCACGCGCGCTGTAAAAAATTGGCAAATCCGGAGAGATTTTCAGAAAAAAGTATCTCAACTTGGCCAACAAGTGCTCCATTTTGTTTTGTGATTGATTTTGATTTACGCTTGAGCTGTAAAGTTACAATACTTTGAGTTGTTAATCTTATTATTCATATTCACGGGCATGTAAACATACCATTACTGTTTATCTGTGGTCAGTCACGTGGTTCAGCTCGACCAATCAAAATGCGACAGGCAGGGCATGGACATATAATGAAAAAATTGATTGTTTTTTAACAGTTAAGTAAGAACAATGTCAAAAATTAGAACACTCAGAATAACAGCTCTGTAAGCCAATTGGAGAAAATTCCGCAAAACATTCAATGATTAAAGCTTTCGTGGTGAGCTTTTTATACGGCAGGTGTTCATGTCAAAGCAAAACTATGCGTTAGGATAACAAGATAAGATTCGACGTAAAGGAAACGTTTTACAACTTGAACAGGTTCGCTAGTAATTGTAATGAAAGTAAAATTATCATTCAGTTTGCGCCAAGTACGGTGGCCCCTACACGCCACGAAACTTTATTGCTTTTGAATATAAACTCTAATTTTTCTTGACAATATCTTTCACTTCTGTAAGAGATTTGATTTCTCCACCGCGAACTTTTAATTTTGTATGGAAAACTTTATTTTGGAGTAAAATGTTTTAAAAACCTTTTGAACAACAAGTCATCGTTGATAACACAGTCCCCACTTGTTAATGGGTACTTTAATTAGAAGTTCTTGGAGAGGATAGGGTCCTCTTCATTAATTAGGTCTGTGATTAAAAAATGCTGTGATACAGATGCATGGGGCTTAATGGCCGAGAATGAGTTCCATGGTGGTGAAAACATAAAACCAATGTAGGCCGCCATCCTAATTACAAAAGGTTATTATATGAGTCAATTAGTAACTATACTGATAAATGTCTTTATTCACTGTTAAAGCAATGTGTGCTTAACATCTGTATTAAGTTTCATGAAATTTGATGCAGCAATTTTGACATACCAGCCTAATTACGAAAATTCAATAATTGACATGATACTGCTACATGTCGTGAAATAAATTGATGTGCATATGTATGACATAGGTCAATGTCCTTGTACCAACTTTGAATAATATTGGTGCAAAAATATCTGAGTTATGGCTCTGTACATGAAAGAAACGTATCAAAATGGCCACCAGGCAACCATTTTGCATTGGATTGTGAAACCATACATGCATACTTATGATATAGGTCAATGTCCTTGTACCAACTTTGAATAAAATCGGTTGATAAATGTCTGAGTTATGGAAGAGTCATAACAAAATGGCCACCAGGCAGCCATATTGCATCAGATTGTGAAACCAATTGACATGCATATATATTACATAAGTCAATGACCTTGTACTAACCTTGAATAAAATTGGTTGATGCGGACATGAAAAATCATAACATAATGCACGCAGCCAATGTATTTGATCTTACCGTAAAAAAATTAAAAGCGCATATGTATGACATAAGTCCACGTCCTTGTACCAACTTTGAATAAAATCGGTTGAGACGTGCCTGAGTTATGGCTTTAGACATGAAAAAGATGAAACAAAGTGGCCACCGCACGGCCATATTGAATCATATCATGAAACAAATCGACATACATATGTATGACATAAGTCAATGTCCTTGCACCAATTTGGAGTAAAATCAGTTGATACATGTCTGAGTTATGGCTCCGGACATGAAAAATCATAACAGAATAGGCGCCAAGCAACCATATTGAATAATATCATGAAATAAATCCACATGCATATGCATGACATATGTCTATGTCCTTGTACCAACTGTGAATAAAATCTGTCGAAATGTGCCTGAGTTATTGCTCAGGACATGAAAAAATTGTTACAAAATGGTCGCCATGTGGCCATATTTGATCATATCGCAAAACAAATTGACCTGCACATGTATGACATAAGTCAATGTCCTTGTACCAACTCCACTTACAGACAATCAATGTTCAACAAATCTGAAATTTTGGCAAACCATAAGTCATTCATTGATAATTTTAATATTACAACAAAGGATGACCATAGTAAGTTGCCTAGCTTATACTGGATACCAAAGCTCCACAAAACACCTTACAAAGCTAGGTTTATCCCAGGGTCTTCAAAGTGTTCAACAACAGAGTTATCGAAGATACTGACTTCTTTTCTTTGTACAGTTAAACGGGGACTCCAAGCATACTGTTATGTTGTCTTTTCTCGGAGTGGTATAAATCAAATGTGGACATTATAAAATTCGAAGGAACTCTTGGAAAATTTTAAATCAAGATCTGTTTCAAAAATAACATCTATTAAAACTTTCGATTTTTCCACATTGTATACCACAATACCTTATGATAAATTGAAAGAACGCTTGAAAAACATCGTCAACCAAGTATTTTTCTACAAAAACGGTTCACGCCGTTACAAATATGTAGTATTAGGGTATAATTCTACATATATTGTTAAAAATATTACTAGCGCTAAAGTGTTTTATACCGAGAAAGACATTATCAGTATGCTTGATTTCCTAATTGACAACATAATTGTTTTGAGGACACATTTTCCAACAATGTATAGGAATTCCCATGGGTACTAACTGTGCTCCCTTGCTTGCCGACTTATTTCTGTTCTCATATGAGGCAGAATTTATCCAGAACTTAATAAAACAGAAAAAGGTCTCTGTAGCTAAAACTTTCAACCTAACATTTAGATACATAGACGATGTTATTTCAATGAATAACTCTGAATTCAGTGACTATCTCGCTATGAATTATCCTCCAGAATTGGAGATTAAAGAAACTACAGAAACGGCCTCTTCTGCTTCATATCTGGACATTTTACTGAAATTTGACTCTAATGGTCACCTTTCTACTAGGCTATTAGACAAGAGACATGATTTCAACTTTAGTATAATCAATTTTCCACATCTCATCAGTAATATTCCACTCTCACCAGCTTATGGGGTATACATTTCCCAGCTTATTCGATATGCAAGAGCATGTAGTTCATATGGTGATTTTGTAGAGAGACATGGCCATCTCTCTTACAAACTATTAAATCAAGGTTACACCAGAGCAAGACTTGTCTTTACATTCAAACGCTTTTTTTTGGCAGGTATCGCAAGCTGGTACATAAATACATTATCTCTCTTCGACAAATGATCGCTGATGGCATCGGTGACATTGGGCCTTAGTTAGTGACCATTACCTTTCTGACTTACAGATTTATATATGGCGGGTGCCACATGTGGGATAGGATGCGCTTGCTATTTTCGAAACACCTGACATCACTTCTTGGCCTTTTGGCCAGAGGTCCATCTTTCTTTCATGAATTTGACTTTGTTTGTGTACCGTCTATTTACTATCTGTTGTGTGCTGTTTTGTGTCTATGTTTACAACTATTGTCTTACGAATTCTGACCTAGTGTTATTGGATTATGGATTGTTACGATTGCGATTATTTTACAATAAAATCGGTTGAGATGTACTTGAGTTATGGCTCTATACATGAAAAAATCGTAACAAAATGGCCGCCAATCAGCCATATTGAATCATATCGTGAAATAAATCAACGTGCATATGTATGACATAGGTCAATGTTCTTGTTCTTGTTCCAACTTTGAATAAAATCTGTCGAAATGTGCCTGAGTTATGGCTCAGGACATGAAAAAATTGTAACAAAATGGCCGCCATGTGGCCATATTTGATAATATTGCAAAACAAATTGACTTGTACATGTATGACATAGGTTGATGTCCTTGTACCAACTTACAATAAAATCGGTAGAGATGTACCTGAGTTGTGGCTCTATACATGAAAAAATCATAACAAAATGGCCGCTGTGCGGCCATATTGGATTGTATTACAAAACAATTCAATGAGCATATGTATGACATGATGAGCAATCCTTGTACCAAGTTTGAATGAAATCGCTGCAGGCATCTTTGAGATATCTGCGTGAACGGACGGACGGACGGACGGACATGACCAAACCTATAAGTCCCCCAGACGGTGTCCGTGAGGACAAAAACAACTTTAACTTTTAAAAATAACTTTAAACAAAATACTTGTTTCTCAAAAGTATTTTAATTTTGTAAAACAAAAGTAAAACTTGTTCAAGAGTACTAAATCCTCTACATGTCACGGACATTTATTACTTTTTAATATAAACTTTCCTTTTTCTTGAAAATATCTTTGGTTTTTGTAAGAGATTTCATTACTCCACCGCAAACTTTTACGTTTTGTACAGGAAACTTTATTTTGGAGTAAAATACTTAAAAAATCTTAAACAAAAAACCTGAACTTTAAGAATAAAGTTAACTTTAATTCAATAAAATATTTGTTTCTCACAACTATATCTTATTTTCTAAAGCAGAAGTGAAAATTGTTCAAGAGTATTTATTCCCCTACACGTCACGGAAATTTATTACTTGTTAAACTCTTATTTTTCTTGACAATAAATCTAATATTTGTAAGAGATTTTATTTACGCACAGAAAAATTTTAATTCTGTACGGGAAACTTTATTTTGGGGTAAAATTTTTATTTTTCAAGAGTAATATTAATTTCTTTATCGAAAAAGAATTTTCTCAGAGCAGTAAATTGAAATACATTAAATAATACTTTTTTTCTAAATGGAGCGAAATTATTTTCTGTGGACAACAAACTAAATTCCTCTAAGATCTATTTTCTACATATGAGTATGATTTAAGCATGTTTTAAAACAGAACTGAGAAAGAACAAAAAGGAAAAGACGAAAAGGTCAAACTTCAGAGCGCAATTTAGTTCTACGAAGAATATTTCATGTGAGGGCGCAAATACCTATAATGCATAGCAAACTCTTTCTAGCGCGACAGAGTAACATATTTTGGGAAGAGTAAAAACGCCCCAGCATTGTCTTCACGTTATATTCAACACATCTGCTATCACGTTGGGTTCTTTGTGAAAGGTTATAGGAAAATTTTTCACATTGAACTTCTTCATATATTATAGTCTGTATTGATCTTATATTACTTGTCATTTAAGGTTATTCTTTGTCATAGACCACCTATGTCTGCATTATTTATTTAATACATACGACTTTGCCGATGCTACTGAAATGCCACTGTTGCGAATTTCTCTTGCAGAAAAGCGACACCAACGATCATAGATGGTATACTACACAATATGAATATTTTAACATATTCGGTACAAAGTAATTCAAGGGACAGTGGCCCTTTGTGTTCACACCACTTTCAACATATTCGTTCCAGAAAACATGCACACTTTCTACAGCCTAAGGTATGTTGAAGTGCAAGTATTAGGGTTGTCAACGCACGCATTGTGTACAATGTGACAAAAAAATCCAGTGTGGACTGAAACTAAGTTGTCAACAATAGTGTGATGAGGGCACTGACCCATATTGACAACTTTTACACTAGGTATTTCAACACTATTCTGAGAGTAGAACAAGAACCTGTACTTCATACAAAGAAGAAAAATAGCTCCAAGGTTTTAAATTAGTGGTGTATCATCACAGCTAATTGTAGTCACGGCATTGTACACTGATAAAGCTCATAGAGTAAAACTTTTGAGTTGATCAATTTTGTTTTATATTGAGGGAGTAAATCTCCAGTCAGTTGTCTCATTTAAGGCCAGGAAGTTACAGTGCAATGTTGTTCTTTATGACTGAGATGGTTGGAGATAATTGCCGAAATAGGTGTTTGACAACAAGTTAAAAGATCTTGTACATATGTAATGATTGCATTTTTTAATTGAAAAAACGCCTTCCATGTAAAAGACAAGGCGCCTTACATTTAAAAATAGAGAAATATATACTGCTGAAAATCACTCTACTCTACATTACTCTATATAAAAGGGTAAGTTTTCAAATGAGACTTAAGAACAGTAAAATTATCAATACATCGGAGTTAATGTGGCAGCCTGTTCCACTGCCACTGAGCACATACAGAGAATGATCTATCCCTGCAAAACACAGTGTTAGCGATGGGCTGGTATAAACTGATAGCTGCACCCTGAGCAGTAGACCGAAGAGTGCGCCCTACATTACGAACGCATAGGAGCTCCTTTATGTATCTCGGCGCCATGTCATTTAGGCTTTGAATGCTAAGCACAGAATTTTAATTTCTGATAGCCTAGAAACCTGTGAACCTGTGGTCGCAATTTATCATAGGCAGTACTGGTTGAATAGAATAAGGGAGCCTTCAGTAATTACAGGGGGTGGGCTGGGGGAATTCAGTGCTCACCTGTACTGTATAATGTGACCCTCCCCTATCCTCCTGTCTAAAATGTGACCTTCCCCCTGTCCGACATTCTAAAACTTGACCCGCCCTCAACTACTGCAGTATTCTCCCCAGGAATCTCTGAAACTGCATCAGCTAATTTACAAAGCAATTTGTTTAACTGTTATGTAAGTTAGGGACAGAAATTACAGGGGGAGGGCTGGCACTTTGGGAGGAAGGGTCGCAATTTATCATTTTTGAAAGGACACGATCTTTCATTCATTTGTGGGAGGGTAACCATATTTTGTGTACCCATAAGAAGGCAAGATTTGACTGAACAGTGTTTCACCCAAAAATATCAAATCGTAATGACATTTTTCCCCCACGAAAAAAGCTACATCTGTACATTTATACGTGTTTGATAATAAATGTTAATGTACTTTGCTTGAAGTGGGAAGGAAAGTGTGCATTTGTGTACAAGAAATTAGATTTTTGGAATTTCACCGAAATGTTGATTCACTATACATGGAAGTCTATGAGAGAACTATGAACAATTTTTTCCAATATAAAACTAACAATATCTTTGCAATTATAGACGTTTGATATTTGACATATACTTTGTCTCCTGTCCCATATGTTCTTGTCCCTCGTCATTCATCAGTTTTAGCTGTTCAAGGTGTTTAATGAAGGATATCACTGCATCTTCTTCACTTGTGAAAACTTGTGGATAATGTGTATTTTGGTGTATTTTGTGGGTGATTTCCTATTCAAGAAATATAACATGGACAATCGACAGTTTGGCCGTAAAATCAGCAGTATCCCCCCCAGATAGATTTATAAAAAGTGACCCTTCCCCTTGGACTGTTTTCAAAAAAGCGACCCTCCGAAAATCCCCCGGCCCACCCCCCCTGTAATTACCGAAGGCTCCCTAAATACCTAAAACACAGTGTTAACACTGTGTTTAACACCCATGGTGTTGGGCGTACAACGGTTTTTTCAAAAGTCGTAACCTGCAAATAACCTGCAGTAATTTTTTTGAAATTCCTACTGAATGTTATGTTATGATGAAGTTGTCATTAGGTTTGCACCGAAGTCATTTTATTGACTTTGTCAGCAAAATTAATTTTAATTCTAAATTATCCTTTCCGCCTACAGTAAAAAAATAATTGATTGTCGAAATGCCGGGAGACAGAGGACACAAACTTCACATTTCATTATATAAACCATCATTATTATCTTTGAGGTAGTTCGCAAATAGTTAACCATGAAAGTAATTTCGTAGAAATGTATCTCTGAGTAGGAAACAAGCTACAGCGACAGATCATTCAAGCATTTGACGTTTTTGTGACATGTTGTATTAGCTGTCTTTACACTAAAAAGAAACGACATGCTACAATCGAAATGACAAGATGAATTCAGAATGCCTTCGTTCTATGGACGCTGACGTGAATGAATTTCCTATTAACCATATTCATTTTTTGATGTTCTGGGACACACATACCTAATGAAACTCCACAGGTTTATTGATACCTGTATTTACTCTGCTGATCTGTATATGGAGATGATCGTTTTAAGTCATAGATGAGAAATTCTGTTGTTTGAATGTGGACACACAAATGAAATTCTTTTTAAACGAAAAGTGTGCGATATTTTGCAGCTAGCATAGGAAATTTCATCGCACTGTTGAGACATTAATGATGTCTTAAAGAGTGCATTAATATTTGATTAATTGAATTCGTTTTAATTGCTATTTAATAATAATACGGTAGTATTATTAATCAATCATGATTACCATAGCGTCCTGTTTTTTAATAGAACAAGTCATTGTCAATGACATAGTCCCTGCAAAATATAAATTCTGCCACTGTAATACATTGAAAGAGCATAAATCCAATAGTTTAAACATACTTCAATACAAGAAAGCATGTTGGTCCCATAGTTACATACATCAATCCAAAACATTTATGTAGCATTTATAGGAAGTCCACAATCAGGCGAGAAATTCTGTGGTTTGAATGTGGACACACAAACCCAGGCAGGGGCCCAGGAAAGGGTACGTGGCAAAGTCGCCAGACAGGCCTTGGATATGCTGTTGTTTGGCAGCTATCAAGAATGTACCAAAACGTGGGGCATATTTTATTGTATGATAATTTTTTGAGTTCAACAAGGTTAGCCTTTGATCTGTTGAAATCAGGTACGCTTCACTGTAGTCTGCCCAAATCGAATAGGGTTATAGTATTAGTCCTGTGAAAAGTGGACTGGGTTTGTCCACTACGACACCTTACTGTACAGGCAGGCCCTAAAAAGAATGTTATCTTCAGGGTCATCAGTATGGACTTGTGGTTGTTGTCTTGAGTAAGAAAAAAACCAGACCCCAAGCCTAAGCACATCCTCCAAAAAGAGAATATCAAAACAAAAAAATAAATGCACACACCCACCTCCCCAACTCACACTTACACAGAGACGAGAATGAAAGTTTAGAAATATGAAATCAGCGTTCGAAACTACCGCCCGTCCTCCCGTCCGAGACGGGTAACTTTTCAGTCGGATGGGAGGAAAATTGTACTTTCACATCCGTGTGTCGGGCTCTCGATAGTAGCCCATACGGCATACCCAGTAATCTCATCGATCAGCTGCTTCTAGATGTTGTGTAAAATAAACGAAATGTAGTATACCAATACGTCCGACTTCGACGCGCTTATGCTACTGAAACTGTGCAACTGTGTGACGCCGGAACGCAATGCAAGCGTGACATGCAAACACGGGTAAACAGGAAGTCGCTCATACTAGAAAATCTCACACTTAGCGAGATTTGCACGATATCAGCCAGTGCACATGCCTCCTCCAGCACAAGTACAAGTACAACAACGGCACGGGTTTGCGTTACGTAAACACAATGTTGAGTTGATTCCTTGGCATAGAACCTCCCCAAAAGAAAAATAAAGACACCGGTGAAAGTAAGAAGGAAGCCAACAATGCGTACGATAGACGAAACGGAAAAGGAAAGTCGTCGCGTCTTGGAAGACAGAGTTTGCATAATGGTTTTGTGTTTTTTGAATGAATGGATTTGTCAAAAATTCAGGACAGGCAACTTTCTGGCAGGACAGGCAAGTTTTGAAAGTTACAAGTCCTAATGTCTGGCAAATATTTTGGCCAGTTTCCAACACTGATGAAATTACTGTAAATACTATGGATAATGAACAAAGACAATGCTTATTTTAATTTTATTTATTTTTATTCAAAGCTGATCTCCTCTTCACCTGCAAAAGAAAGTGTACAGTGCTTAAAAAGCTGTTTTCAATGAAGTAATGTTGAATGAAAACTTTCCATAAACACATGTGTTACACATCATTCGAAAGGAAATTTTCAGCACTGAAAAATAAGTTTTACTTGCTGCAGCCAATTTCAGACCATTTTTTTTGCAAATCTTAAAAAAAAACAAACACACCTAATTTTGATCATCTCACCATCCATTGAAAAGTTCTGGCGTCCACAGTGTATTGTTATGCAAATGATATTGACTGCTAAAGGTTAACGCATTTTGTAGACAGTGGTAAACAGTAACTGCTGGTTCTGGAGAAGAAAAATGTTGAAATATTAATGAATTGTTTTGAAAATCCATCATGGCAGCCAAGGTCACATGACCACTCACGATTTTATTGGCCAGATGTTTCGGGCTAATGGCATGCATGCCAAAATACCAAATTACCAGTTGATTGGCCCCTGCAGTTTTCAGTTGCGAAGGAGCCATTTATAATATTGTGATAAAAGTTGACGTGCATATGTTGTCATAGTACATTGTCCTTGTGGCAAGTTTGAAAAAAATTAGAATGGCTCAAAATATGAAAAACTAGCAAAAATTGCCGCCAGATGACCATTTTGGAACGTATCGTGACAAAAATTGACATGCATATGTAAGTCATAGTACATTGTCCTTGTGCCAAGTTTGAACAAAATCAGATCAGGCATGTCTGCATAATGGAGTCAGACAGGAAAACCATGCAACAAAATGGTCGCCAGATGGCCATATCGGGGGCGTATCGCAACAAAAATTGACATACATATGTATGTCCTAGTACATTGTCCTTGTGCCAAGTTTGAACAAAATCAGATCAGGCATGGGCATGTCTGCGTAATAGAGTCAGACACGAAAAAAACGCAACAAAGTGGCCGCCAGACGGCCATATTTGGGGCGCATCGCAACAAAAATTGACATGCATATGTATGTCATATTACGTTGCAAGTTTGAATAAAATTGGGTCTTGCGTCTTTGAGTTACAGCTGCAGACGCACGGAAGCACGGACGGACGGACGGACGGACGGAACCCAATCTAATTAGTCCCCGCGGACTACGTCCGCGGGGACTAATAAGAAAGAGAAGAGAACTTTAAAGTGAAATTGTTCAGTGTAACAACAAGAGAATGTTTATAATCATTAAAAGGCTGGGCATGGTGACTTATTATATATATACATACCGCCCATAGTTGTTGGATAGCCGTACAGTGCGGCAAGTATAAACAAGTGATATGTTAATGTGCGTGTGCTCGACCCACCGAACATATATAAGCAGAGAAATAACCTAAAAAGATTCAGTTCAAAAGAACAGGAACGTGACGACAACGTTGTTACCATTCCTTGCAATGGATGAGCCGTTTACGATCGATATGGGCCTACTGACATCCTGGGACAATACATCCAGCACTTTATTAGACAACTTAACCAGCGTTACGGTCGATGTTTCACTCCTGCAGGACATTTCTGTAGAGCCTAACGGTGAACGTGTACTGGGTGAGTCGGATGATCTCTGTCTCGTTACAGACGAAGTGTATTACATCGGAGCCACCATCATTGCATCGATAGGTTTATTGTTCAACAGTATATTCATCTTTACTATCTGTAAAATACCAGCCATGCGAACACTTCCAAATACATACTTACTGAATCTAGCCGTAGCAGACACGCTTCTCTTACTTTCTGTCTTGTTGAATTACTCTCTCGAATTAACGCTTTTGACGCAAGTCATCGTGAGCAAAGAATTTCAAGACTACTTGGCGAATTTCCACAGCTGTTTGCTGTTCACTTCATTCATAACTGTCGCCGTGATAAGCATCGAAAGATATCTAGGGATCAGCTATCCATTGAGATTTCGACATAGTCTGACTAAATCACGAATCAAGGGAATCATAACATTGATATGGTTGTTAGGAATCGTGCTGACTATTCCAAGGGTCATATTATCCATAGCAACCAATCAAACTACCATCAGCAAAGCTGGAAACGCTGCACTTGTCATTGTTGTCACAGTGTTCACATTAACGTTAGTTGTAGTGACTGTGATGTACATACTGGCAGCCAAAAACTTCAGTCAATTCTGTCGTGAACTTGAAGAATTTCAACAAAGCTGTCGAAAATCGGACGAGAAACAGATCAGCCTGACCTGCGGAGTAATTTCACTTGTTTTCTTTACCTGCATGCTGCCGTCAATTTATAAATTTATCCATCAGTTGATATGGATAAATACCGGTGAACAGACAGGGGGAAGATTTGCAGTGTGTATGTACGACTTCTCCAGATGGCTTCTTGTGATCAATTCATCTATCAATCCATTGCTGTATAATCTCATCAATCACACAGGTCGAAAAGCATTCCTTCAAGTCATAACCTGCCGTGCAAGCTCAAAGAAAAAAACATCGAGCACGTCTGCGCGTACAATGCCGACGACTGTCACGTGCACGACTGGAGCTTTGAAGACGTATGTGTAAACACAACCATAATACACATGCAACGCTTTCCGACGAACACTTGAAAACCTCTATGGTAACATTTATCACGGTCCCTTTCAAAGTTTGTGGAGGGACCGTGGAATTATACTTGCATAATTATACTTAATCAAAACGGTAACTTTTGGAATTTTACTTTACTTTTCAACTTTCGTTTCATGTGTTTCGCCAGCTTTTGCCGAATGCATCTATTGAAACTACCACTTGTCGGCTCATCAGTTATTTTTTAAGTATCTATAGTTGTTCGAGGGGTGTATCACATCAAATAAGCTGGGTTTTTAAGAAGTAGTCATGTATTTCGCAAAGGCCAACTGTCGCTGAACATGAATATTCTAGAGATTTTCTGCATCTTTCAACACGAAGCAACAAAGATCGTGTTATCTTTGACTAAATATTAAAATACAGAAACGTTATGTTAAACTTCCCGTGAGAATCTGTTGTAGCTGATTTTATTTTAAGGCTAATATTGCAAAACCAGTAGCTCTTGTAATTAGATTGAACACTGGTTCGCGTTTCTCACTGTCGGGCCATATATGTAATAATGGTCAGGGATGAGTAATTGATGTACGTATAAGATGTTGACAGAATCACTATGGTGTAATGAAATATAAAACGGGAAGCCCATTGTGGTAACAATATGTTGAAATAATAATAATAATAATAATTATAATAATAATAATAATAATGGGTTCTTATATAGCGCACATATCCACAAGTACATGTGCTCAAGGCGCTTTACAATTATCACATGAAGGTGATAAAAGTGGACTTACTGAAAACATGGGGTCTTCGTGAAATAGTTGATTTAAAGAAGTTTTTACAATTAGTCTGATCTTATCTTATTTTATTTCATGTCAAGATGTAATGATTGAGTCTTAAAAACTTGATACTTTACACTTAGATTTATTACACAATCCAAGATGCATTGTAGATGCTGTCTATAGCCTAAATGATGATAATATTTCTTATACATATAATATACATGCAGTAGCATTCCAGTATAAGTCAGTAGATGTGAATTACATTGTGTTTGGTGGTTGATATAAAGCGCATTGTAACATCTGTAAGTCCCAGAATTTCCTAGGCTATATTTTTAACCTTGCCAAAGTTTTAAGTGTCAGTTCCGAACAGTAACGAAAGTCATGCTCTTTATGAAATCATCAATGTCTATGCGGTGCCATAATATTATAGCTGGCGCAATAAAACTAGGAACACCGAAGTCCCCATATAAATAGAGAAACCGCTGGCAATATCCCTACATTGGCAAGTAATTAGCCAACAGCGGTATCGCTAGTGGATCAGATCGTCGTACAGTTTGTTTATCAAAAACACTGCGGGGTGGCCATGCTGTCTCTCATAGATAAAACACCAAAGCAGAGGCCGTTCATTTTGCGTTAACGATGGTACAATAAAGGATTACATGTTTTGAGTAAAGTTACATTGGTAAATTTCAATGACCAGGGAACCTGTTGAAGCAACCGTATTTGACAGATTTTCCCTCAAAATGAAGTAAAAGTACAGGAGAGAAAACGGTAGGTACAGTGTAATGGAGATATAATATTATCGTTTGGCTTCATTTCGTTGTTCAGGCGTGTCACCCCGAAAATGCCGTCATTCCCACTATCTCACAAAAATTGTAAATTACGCCCGGCATTGAGGTGAAATCTGTATTTTAAACTTTTATTTTTATAAAGTGATCAGCTTACGTCGAGGTTTACAATGTGCGTCTCTTTCCTATATGTTGTAGGCCTACATGAACCTTTTCCACGTTTTACACCCATCGCGCGATGTCATCTTTAAGGGACCGTTCAGTTTTTACGGCCGGGGGGGGCTGGCAAAATCCAGGGGGGTCATCGTAATTTTGGAATCCGCAAAGGGGGGGCGGTCATCGCTTTTTCACTGGTAGGAAAGGGGGGGTCACAACATTTTCAAAAACATAATACCAACAATAAAGTTCACTTTATGCCATGGCCATGATCGACCCTCTTTACCGGCGGGCCGCCTTCGGCGGCCCACTACAATAAATATACATTATGTATTACCCATGACCCTCTTAACGGGCAGACGCCTTTGGCGGCCCACTCCAATTAGGTTTACTTCATGCAATGGCCATTCTTCAATGGTAACAATGGCCATTCTTCAACTGTCGGCTATAACCTCTACAGTTGTCATCGACGGCTTCCGTGATTTTGAAGAATAAAGTAAACCGTAGATAAAGTCAGACCTTTTTCTCAGCTTTATTTCTGAAAACCTCTCCTCAGAGGCAAAGTCGGTGTCGTCTCATACACCCTGTCCAAGTCTCGGCCATGACACAAGTCAGAGTTCAGTCACATTTACTTGCATGCGTCATAGAGATGATATCATTATTCATAGGGGTATCCGGTTGAAGTGGACACATAGTATTCTCAAGAAACGTACGATGAAAAAGGACAGTCTAAACAAAAATGTTTCAAGCATATCATCTTTTACAAAGAACGCTGAAATGCTGCAGCTTTTAATCGCTATGGCAAAGTTTGTTTTTTGACCCCAACGTATCCGATCGAGAAAGTAAACTTGGTTTGACCCAAAGTTTGAAAATGTGTTTTCTAATCTCCCGCGGCCCGGCCGGCCTGGCCCGCAGCCAGTGACGTCGACGTTTCGTACTTCGAATTCTGAGAGCTACATCAAATTCGCCACGATCAGCGGACAAGAAATTACTATTTTCAAATCTCCATCACCAAAAAATTACAGAGAAATGAGACAACATGGTGAGAAAAGGGGCATATCATCAATGGTGGTGTGAAACCTGCATTTTGCTTCTAATCTACCCGGTGCAAAACGGACCGTTTTGTTGTATCTTTTCGGTGTTTGCTGATCCTATTTTTATATTGTAAATGTTTTAATTGTATTCTTCGTGGTTTAGAGCACGAGCCAATGAGATTTCTGGTGTATTTTTATTTTTAAACATACATTAGCGAATAAACTATGATGATGATGATGATGATGATGATGATGATGATGATGACCGGGATAGCTTTTCAAACCACCCAAAACCAACTGGCCCGATACCAACTCGCCCGAATTAAATTTGTTAGGCGAGGCAACGTATGCTTTTCCTGCAACCGTAGGCAGACTTGCACTGTGAACTGAAAGGAATAGTTGGCGATATCTTTTCCGAAACTGAAAAAAATAGCTAAGAATTAGCCATCTCTCAGTCAGTACGGCCAAGGCAAACCTGAGCGTTCATACCGACTAATGGAACATTTTCAACGAAAACGGCGATGTCAAGGAGGGCCGATGACTTATTTTTAAAGTTGAAGAAAGTGCTTACAATTTTGGTTGCGTTAGTCAATCTATCGAAATATTTTTGTTCCAATTGATAAAATCATAGACAGTCTCGATTCTGCCATCCATAAGTGATATTTACAGACTCAATCGACAACGGGGAAGGGGGTGTGAATTTACGACGCAAGGTACACGGTACGAACGTGTCAAACAATGGGCAAATCTGATTAAATTCAGATGTAGGTTCCCTGGTCATTGAAATTTACCAGTGTAACTTTACTCAAAACGTCCAGGTACCATTATTCTACCGTGGACTCGTTCACGCAAAATGAACGGCCTTTGCTATGTTGTTTTGTCTATGAGAGACAGCATGGGCACCCCGCAGTGTTTTTGATAAACAAACTGCAAGTTAAGATGATCTGATCCACAAGCGATACCGCTGTTGGCTAATTACTTGCCAATATAGGGATATTGCCAGCGGCTTCCCTATGTATATAGGGACTTCGGTGTTCCTAGTTTTATTGCGCCAGCTAATAATGTGTATAATGTGTTCTATATTTCTCATTTAATGTTTGTTTGTCAGTGTACAATTTCATGTTTTACTGTTCATTGTGTCAATGGATAAAATTGAACGCCCAATCGGCTACCTTTTTATATCGTTGTTAATTTTAAGAGTTCAATCGTGATTCCTTCACTTCAACCCTCTATACCCAGTATTTGTGAATGCCGCATAATACTAGATATCGTGATTCAACAAACGATGCTAAAAATATCATTCATTCGCCGCCATGTTTTTGGGAGAATTTTTTTTTGTATTTCGCAGATCAACTGATAAATGTACGAATGAAGCGGTTATCATATTTTAAGTCCATAACTATAATAAAAAGTCTTGATACAAACGGGAAAATGGTTCAAAAACGTTATGGCTGAAAGGAGGAAGTCACCAATTAATGGCTGTTTCTGTTAAAAAATTAGAAGTTTTCTTAATTTTAATTGTACACTCAAAGATTTATTTATAGGGAATAATCATGATTGTTAGTGCAGCAATGAATACGTATAATAATAAATTCATCATTATTCTATGTTATATTATTTACTTTATTTCACTTTATTTCCGACTAATCTGACCATATCCAGGTAGATCTCTGAATTTGTTATCAGTTTTATTTATGTGTACAAATTATCATCATTATTATAAATATTATTGTTGATGTTATTTTAATCTAAAATACAAGAAGTTCAAATTAAAGCGACTATCGCTGTAATATTTACGTTCACTTAAAGTTTGGTATGTAGTTGTACAGAGACCTCTACTTTTGTTTGTCAAGAAACTTGTTTCACACCAAATGTCAATATTTAACAATATATACTTGTAAATACACTGTTATAGTGAGTTTTCTAATAGGGAATATTGTTCATAGTATACCCATAGACTCCTATGTATAGTGATGTGATTGATATTTTTGTTAAAAATCCGATATCATAGTTGTTGTTCTCATCAACACTTTTAATTACCCTATTTTAGTCAAGTACATTTATATCAATTGTGAAATATCTATAAATGCACAGATATAGCTTTATCAAAAGAAATGGTACATGATTTTCTGCCATGCATTGTGAATCAACATTTTTGGTGAAATTCCAACATAAATTTCTTGTACAAATATCCAATTTTTACCACACACTTCTAGTACAGTACATGTACCTTCAATTGTCGATTATCTATGAATGTAGAGATACAGCAAGATTTGTATTGGAAAAATTGTTCAGAGTTTGCCCAATAAGCTGAGATGTATGGAGAATCAACATTTTCGGAGAAATACCAAAATCACATTTCTTGTACATTTATGCATGTCTAACTACCCTATTCAAGTACCCTATTCAACTGTATTTATATTAATTGTCAAATGTCTATAAATTAATAGATAAGCCAGTTTTTTGTATTCGAAAAAATCTCCATAGTTTGCCCCTTAGACTGCCATAGATAGTGAATCAAATTTTTTGGTTAAATTCCAAAATAAAATTGCCTGTTACTGGGTGATGTACATGTAAACTAATAACAAAAGTTTTGTATTTTCTGTAAACCGATAATTAGGTTGGCTACCTAAAACCCCTGACCCGAGGTTTTTCTACATAGTATAGACAAGATGGGATGGAAGTTGTCTATGGTTGACTATTTTTTAGACATCTTTCAATAAGTCGAACAACATCAGCAACTGCTCGTTTGCAACAATATTGGTGAAAAAAGGTCAAAAGGTAATGTCCCTTTAAGCACACTGAGTACTGGTGCACCTGACCCTTCATATTTTGATTGGTCACATGACCTGACTGTTATTAATTATTAAAAATTTTAATTTCACCTAATTTGCATAAAAATTGAAATATCGAAAATCTGTTAAGAAACTTTTTTAGACCATACTACCTAAATGCTACATGCCAAATTTGAAGGTTATTGACAGTGCTGTTTTTGAGAAGATTTTTAAAGTACTATTTTTCTGATTTTTCAATGACCTTTGACCTCCCATATACCTCTGCAGCTAAGCTGTACCAACGGCTTATTCTGGCCTATGTAAGAGTCCAAGGGGGCTAGTGACTACTGAACAATGACCAACAGGGAACCAAACTGCACATCAAAATTTTGAGGATGAACTTGACCTATGGCCCTAGCATGTTTCTATACCTAATTGTTTATGCACATATCTAATTGCAGCCTTCAAACTGGAGCTAGAGTTCTGAATTTTGATACACAGGGACAAGTATCAGTGTTAAGGTTTTTTAACAAAATGTAACATGACCAGCACATCCTGTACCTCATTAATTATGCACATATATAATACTGGGCAAGCCAATAGAGCTAGAGGTCTGATTTTTGGTACATACGGATAACTATGGAAAACAATGCTTTTAACAAAATGTCATATGACCTCGATGACATTTGACCTTAAATATACATATTTGTCCATAACTCAGTAACCACAAGTGCTACACCATTCATATTTGGTATGATGTGAGACCTCATGACACCCTATCCTGTACCTCATTAATTATGTACATATCTAATTCTGGGCAAGCCGATAGAGCTAGAGGTCTATATAGGGATAACTACGGAAAACAATTTTTTCACAAAATGTCACATGACCACCATGACCTTCGACCTCAAATATCAATATTTGTCCATAACTCAGTAACCGACAGTGCTATACCCTTCAAATTTGGTATGGTGGGAGACATTATGACGCCACATCCTGTACCTCATTAATTATGCACATATTCAATTCTGGGCAAGCTGATAGAGATAGAGGTCTCATTTTGTATTATATAGAGATAACTATGGAAAACATTTTTTTCACAAAATGTGACTTGACTCCGATGACCTTTGACCTCAAATTTACATTTTTGTCCATAAGTCAGTAACCACAAGGGCTACACCCTTCATATTTGGTATGATTGGAGACCTAATGGTGCCTTATCCCCTACCTCATTAAATATGCACATATCTAATTTTGGGCAAGCAAACATAGCTAGAGGTCTGATTTTTTGGTATATACAACTATGGGATACAATTTTTTTGACAAAATATCACCTGACCTCGATATCCGTTGACCTCAAATATACATATTCGTCAGTACCTCAGTAACCAACAATGCTATACCTTTCATATTTGGTACGTTGGGAGACCTTATGACGCCAAAAACTGTACCTCATTAATTATGCACATATCTAATTCCGGGCAATCCAATAGAACTAGTGGTCTAATTTTTGGTATATAGGGATAAGTATGGGATACAATTCTTTTGACAGACTATCTTATTTCGAGTTAGCAAATTAACCTAGTGTTCTGATTTTTGGTTGACAGCTGTAACATTAGGAGCAAAAGTTTTGTTGCAAAAAGGACGTGTAACGGAGATGACCTTTGCCCTCTCTGATTACATTTGCCTTCTTTTTCCCACTTAAGATCGCTTTGGCCCCGGCATCGCTGCTTGCAGCTCTATTGTTTTACATGCGATTGTGCCTACTAAAAGACGCATGTTAGCTGTGATTACGCAGTCGTTTGGCATATTGATCGCGCTCGGGTCAAGGGTTATCGCCACAGTTCTGTGGCTGCGTATTCACTGCTAGTGTTTGTTATACCAGTCACTGAATGAAAAAAGTTTTTTTCACGTATTTTAGCTATTCCAAAGTACTATACATTGAATTTCAAAGGATAACAATACAGATGCTTCAAAATTTAACACCTTTTACTATCTTGGAGAGAAAACTTACCCTTTCTGGTCTTGCCTTCGTACGATCACGACTTCAGCTTGCGTTTACAAGAAAAATGTTGCAACTTCCGTTTTGATGAATGACAGTATAAGAAAAGGCACCAAAGTTGAACACCAAGGAGTAGAACGCCTCTCGCACGCAGAAGTTAAAATTTAAATGTTCATGGTGGTTTTCTGATTTTCTTTTCAAAATTTCAAAATTTCAACCCGTAATAAACGTGTAAAATTATTTTGTATACTTCCTTTTTTTAGAAAAAAACATCCGGAGATATTTTTCAATTACTGTGAATTTCGTTACATCAAAAATTGAGTACGTTTGTCGGACAGCGAGGCAGTAGTAAATTTAATACAGCCAAAGTAGAGCAAAAAACACTTCACAGCATTGCAAAATTTCTCAAATGCGTAGTTTTTGAACACTTGAAGGAAGGGCTGTTAACACACCGTGTTCAGGTTTACAAAATCATTGATAATAATTTGAACACTAGTTTTAACAATATGAACACTAGCCGTTCAAATTTGAACACCGACATCTTCAGTTTGAACACATAAACACGTGTCTAGCGTCCGCTATTTTTACAGTGTGGTTGTTGTTGTTTTTATCTTTGTTTACATTTATATTAGTTGTGTTGTTGACCAATGAAATTCAATGAACATACTTATTGTGCTGTCGTTCTTGTTGTTTCAAATGTAATCAGTGTAGATATCCTAGAAACACTACAAAGGCGCTATCATTATTTGATCCAATGCAACTCTCACCCAACGTATACTCTCTGTATGTACTTCTTTAATATACACAGAGTCCCGTGTGATATGGTAGCAAAATCATCGGCAGCCAATGAAGCTATTCGTGCTAAACGATAGCTTAGCTGACGGGCAAAACTGCGAACATTTCTCATCAATCTACAAACATGTTTTTAGGGAAAAGTCATTATTTACGACCGGGGGATTGGAGGAATTTCATCGGAAACTCAGAAATTTTCAGTTACCCCCTCCCTTGCCAACCATGATGAATTTGAGTAACCCCCCTCTCTAGCTCAGAAATTTTAAATGAACCCCCCCCCCCCACTTATAAGAGCTAAAATAAATACATGTATTTGTAAACTTTACAAAAATACAGCAATAATAAAGACCTTTCAAATCCTGATGTACCCTGCTAAATTGTCATTGGTTGAAAAAGATGAAATTCAAAGTGACAACAAAATACAGATATAAAACCTCACGCTATAACCAATTATCCAACCATATGATATTGTTTAATTTTGATGGGCATGGCAGGGTTTTCACTAGGATATCTGACTGCCAGTGGGCAGAATTTGAAAGTACATGGGGAGAACACGCAAGAGGCTGAGGTGCAGTCTGGTGGAATCTCAGAGGTGTTTTAATGTACTTTTTCACTAAGTAAAACTGTTAGAACACCCCAAGGGGGAGCACGAGAGGGGCGTCGAAAATTGTGAGAAATTGATGTGATTGAGTAATGGTGCAATCTGAGAGGTGTTACAATTTATTTAGCACTAAGAATTGAGTAACCCCCCTTTCTTCCTCTCCACATTTTGAGCAACTCCCCTTTAAAGTTTTCAATTTTATGAGTGACCCGCCCTCAAATTCCTCCGACCCCCAGGTTGTAAATAATGACGGCTCCCTTAGAAACTATCAGGCTTCATGTCCTTTATTCAATCTGGTTACAATTAGATGTAGGTGACATGAGAAATGAATATGGTGACGTTTCCACCTTATACGTTCGCTTATTCATTGGTGTTTTAAAAACTCACTTTGGACTAAATGAACGTCCTCCCCAAAACCTTGAATCTAAACTAATATTTGAAAAACGCATCTTCTCTGTATGATTGCTTGTCTCATTTTCCATAGCGTTGATATCACAATAACGGGAATATTGATTAAATTGATGGAATTCAAAAAGTAGCTTCACTGTCCGATCAATAATTAAAATTGTATGAAGTGTTGGTCTCTTTAAAAATATTTCTTAGTATATGTTTATAACAGCCGAGATAGAAATTATTTGTTTATACAAGTGGGCGGATCTGCGTCTGGTTTTCTGACCTCATACAGGGAATGTTTGCTTTGAACAATGTGTTAATGAACAAAGTGTTTATTAAAAAGTCCCCTTATATCCCAGAGAAGTGTATCAACAGCATAGCGTGCATGCTTCAAAGTAATAATGGATGACTTGTGTGAACGAAATAAAACAAGTCTTATCTGGGTCAAAGGTGAACAAGGCACGATTTCTGTAAGGATGACTCTAACTGTTGGACTATAAAGTTTTCCTGGAATGTAGCCTCATCAAGAGAGGTGTCGGGTTCGGAAGAGCAAGTACCGTTGATACGATGGCTGTTGATCTGGCACACACTGAATTAAACAACAAAGACAATGGGGGGGAGGCTAAACGAAACAGGCCTGAAATACATGTGATTTGTACGACAAAAACTATCGCAAATAGAGTGATTTTGATTAGCCTTACATCGGATCAGTCACGTCGTAAACAAATATTTCTTCCTTGAACGTATTTTGAAATGTTAAGCAACAACAACAGCAGCAACAACAAAAACAACAACAACATCAATCATTTGAATTTCCATCGACAGTTTGAGAAGCATTGTAGATGTCTTTCAAAATCGGTATCTTGCTGTTCATTCTTGTCGAGATATATTAATTTGTTTGATGCCTGTAGGCTCTAAGTTTGCTATGGCCCATGTTTTCAATGACTGAATGTACGTTCTGATTACATTCTACAGTCGCTTATAAGAGGCTTACAAGAGATTACATTCTGCAGTCGCTTATAAGAGGCTTATAAGAGATCACGTTTTCATAGAAAAGTAGAAAATCTTGAAATTTAAATGATAAAAAAGTAATCAGTGAACTGCTGATATTTAGTGGCCGTGGATGAATCGACGTAGCTCTGCGCACAGTCACTCGTGAGCTATTCAGCTCTGGGACTATTCGCCCCATAGACGAGTGTACATAAGCGAGACCCAAGTCAGGAATCCAAATGGCTATTTCCTATAGGGATTATGCCACCATGTCATCTTCAACGTTTTTACTGTGGAAAGTAGCAAGTTCGTCTATCATGGGTTTTTTCTCGCTTATGTACGCTCGTCTATGGGGCAAATAGTCCCAGAGCTGAATAGCTCACGAGTGACTGTGCTAAAAGTCAAAACCAGATATGAACTGAATATCCTCACGTGTTTTACAACAGGTTCATTAATAGTAGTACCCTTCAAAGAACAATGAGATATATGTTATCACTAATGAAGCAGGTTTTTTTCAATATCGCACAGTACTTTCAGATTTTAATCACTAATTACAAAACTTTATTTTAATATGCAAATGAGTTGTTTATTAACTTGACACTGCTCAATGCCTTATGGGGCAATTAGATATCCATCGGATCAACTTTTGTAGCACGTTTTATTTAATGCAGTATTTTTAGAGTAATGTCACTAATTACAAAGTTCATTAAATATGCAAATAATCCCTATATTAACTTGACACTGTTCAAGGA
>LD342791.1:63010-74954 GCA_001465055.1 Ptychodera flava | reverse complement strand
ATGTAATTATGTAATTTTTTCCACTTTGTACTAAGAGTACTGTACCTTACAACACTCTCTGATAGTGTATGTTGAGTACTAATAAAATGTTAAATGTTAAATGTTATTCTACCGTTGTTCAGCAAAGTCATCGAAAAAGTAGTTAACACGCAGCTCACCTCATACCTTAATAAGTTTAACATACTGTACAAACATCCGTCAGCATGGTTTTAGAAAGTCTAGCACAGCACAAAGTTATCTTTGATGAACTCAGTAAATTATTTGTTACATGAAATTGACAAAGGAAATTCTACTTTAGGGGTATGTATCGACTTTAGTAAAGCTTTCGACACTATAAACCGTGACATTTTGTTTTCAAAACTTGAGCATTATGGGTTCAGGGGCCCCTGCCTACACTGGATACAAAGTTATTTATCAAACCGTTCTCAATTTGTTCAATTAAATGACAATTAATGTGTCAGAGAAATTTAGCATTCATCATGGTGTACCCCAAGGATCAGTGTTGGGTCCGACTTTATTTTTAATATATATAAATGGTCTTCCAAATTCTTGTCTGTTTTTGATTTCCCTTTATTTGCTGATGATTCCAATCTTTTCCATGCTTACTCTGGTTCAGATTGTATAGACCTTACCACTGTATCATCTTACTTAAACGATATGCAATCCCTGATTGTGGTGTGATTCCAACAAAGTCACAATAAATAAGAGTAAGATAAATTTTATTATCTTTAGAATCCGACGTAAGAAACTGAATGTCTCGGGTTCTGTTCACATCCGTGACGAGCAAATCAGGGAAGTTGATGTTGCCCCTTTTGTGGGTATTTTGTTGGATAAGCGTCTCTCTTGGTCTGTCATATTGATAAGATAAAAAAGATTATTCGGAAGAAATGTGGAATTTTGTACAGACTCAGATCCATTTTACCTTTACACATTTTGTTACTTTTGTACAAGTCATTTATACTTCCCAACATCAGCTACGGCCTAGAAGTCTGGGGAAGTACGTACTCTACACGCTTAAACTGTATCTTAGCAGCCAAGAAAAGGATTGTTCGCACGATGATGTTCAAATCAACCACAGACCACTCAGCTCCTTGTTTCACTCAACTTAATATTCTAGATGTCTTTAAACTCCATAAATTCCTCCTATAGGTACCTTCGTTTACAGCTTGATTCACAAGCATGCACCACATACATTATCAGATTACTTCAGTGTCAGTTGTCATGACTATAATACTAGAAATTGTCAACTTCATAACCTACATCCATACCATGCAATGACAAATTCAGGCCAGTTTGCTGTTTCTTTTTCTGGAGCAAGAGTTTTGAATGACATACCTGTTCATATTGAGTCCACAAACTCTTTACATTAACTTCAAACAAACTTTCAGACAATATTTGATAAATCAGTAACAGGTTTCACTTTTGCCATGTAGTAATTTACTGATCTTCTACGATATTGTAATTATTTCAGCACTTTTCTTTTATTTATTTAAAGAACTATTTGTTATTGTTATCATGATCCCTCTTTGCTAACTCTGTTTTTTCGACCATGACGGGGTTTGGGCTAGACTAGCTGTAAGGTATTTCCAGACTCCCCATTTACCCTCTACTTGTATTGTATATTTTTTGTTTATTCTGTTGGTAATTTTGACACAACGTTTCGTCCTAAAAGTGGGACCTCATCAGGTGGAAGGATGAAACGTTGTGTCAAAATTACCAACAGAAGAAACAGAAAATACACAACCAGATCAGTAGACGTGTGCAAATTTATTCATCCGCTATTACCAAACCACGCTACGAACACCACTGGGAGCTATCTCACAACCCAAGTTTACTCATAAGCTTATATATATATATATATATATATATATATATATATATATATATATATATATATATAACCACAATACCAGAGCCAGATTGTAAATTAGTCTAAATTAGAGCATGCAATGCGGGCAGGCAACTTTCAAATTTCATCATTGACAAGAGTAGAAAATCTATATTTTCACGTTTAGCGTGATTTATAGGTGATGAGTATATCAATATTACATCTATATATCGGTATTCCAACGATAACCTAAAGTCCTACTTGATGTTTACACTCGTATCTTCTGCCTTTACTCATAAAGATATGTCGATATAACAAATGATGATAGAATAGAAGACGATGTTGAATACAGTGTACTTCAGTTCCTCAAAAAATCCCCTTAAATAAGTTTATTTTAGCTTTCGCAGGATGTGCGGTACAGTTTTTGGCCATTCAATTGTAAATTTTAAGTTATCTGGGAAATGTGATTTTTCTGTCCCATGTTCAGGAATGTTCGATGCTAACTTCGCTATTGACCGCGGGTACCCGATACTGTATTCAGAATATCCCTTGGAAATAACTATCTACGGAACTAGGGCTTCCATAAATGTAACTGCAGGCGTCATTGTGAAGTATATAAATGACATCAAAATTTTCATGTTGGACATCCTCAGTGGCATCGTCGTACACCACGCCCTCTTCGGCGAGTCTCATCACCCAACGCCGAAAAGGCCGTGGTATCACTGGCCACGTTTAGCGTTCACGCATTGCTGCAAGGCTCTATGATAGTCGAGGAAAAACCTACGAGCCAATCAGATTGCCCGTTACAGAGCTGATCTTGGTGCTTACCACCACACAGCGTTCACTGTCGACGAAGAGCGCGCAATGTGTAAATGTTTAATGTTTTTGGACTCAACCGCTCTATTCACACCAAAAAGACGCCATTGATAATTATTTCACAAGGAAAAGATGGGTTTCTTTGCACAAGGACCAGCGGTGGCAAGTCTGTATGCTACCAGGCATGGCAGGCCGTCCGGCCCATCGTGTTTCACGGGCGTTATATCAAAGGGTATCGCATAACTGGAGCAGCTGGCCCCACGCCTCGCTATGCACAATGTCCGACCCAGACGTAGAACAACACCGCTGTGTAAAACCCGTTGGTCAAAACTATTGATCATAAATTTACTTTACCACAAGTTATGTATAAACGTTTATGTATCGATCTCTTCATTAAGGTTCACACTGAAAGCTTTCTTATCGTGCTGTGGGTATACATGGAGCTAGAAACGTATGAATGGTATATTGGGCCCTTTCATTCGAGCTGGTGCTCCGCGATACAAATCACAAATGTACGCTACTAAGGCTCCCGATCGTCTCAACACTGCCGAAATCACAGATCTCGGGAAATTGCGTAGTTGTTCAAGTCCGATTATGTTTCATTAATTCATCACAAACGTTACGCTTACAACGGAATCAAACCAAGAGAGGTTTAGTTTGTTCCATGGGTTTGCATTTCAGCGGGGTACGAATACGCTTATGCGTACACTCGCTCAGTGTGACCTGGTGACAATTTTCAGACAGGGTATAGTGAATTTTGCCCAAAGCCGTTTCACAAATAACCAGCAGTACAAAATCTTATTACCATACCCTTCGAAACTTTATTGTGTTTATCCTAAAACTGTTAACAGGACGGAAGTGGTATTTGGGGGGTCAAAGTTGCCAAATTGTTGACTCCATAGTGAGTGCGTAGTAATCGGACGTCGTATTTGGAATGTGATTATAGGGGCTAAATATTGATATTTTGAAACTTCAAACCCTCGATTTTCAATTTTGATGTGTTGAGAAAACTGTTTGTAAAAATTTTGTGATAAATTAGTTACGTTCAACCCATGGACGACGCAACTATATTTCGACGTGTATGGTGCTTACATCGGGTATGGGCTGTCTCTGTGTGTTGCTTTAGATCGTACGGTGTGTTAACTTCGCGAAGTTTTATAGCGCCCGAAATAGCTTCTACCAAAAAAAACTAACTATTCAAAACGGGACAGCAGCGTCACCTGACTTAATATGCGGTATCATGACTTGTAAAACGCTACCAATACGGAGCAAAGTGAGTACAACGAACAGCATGTCTTTGAATGTCCGAACCGAGATCGTCCAAAAATAGTCACACTGAGTGTACGGGGACGACCTTGCAGTGGGACCGGGTAGGGTTCGTTGATGGCTGTAGTCTGTGTACCTATCGAAGCCATAGTATTCACATGGTGTCGCCGTTGCTCTCGATCATGACAGAAAAACAGTCAAAATTTTGAAAGCTGTCGGATTTAATGCAACATATATCGGAAGAGGTGCAACAGAACCAGAGGATCTCAGGCCCTGAAAGCTCGATTGTGTACACACACACAATGAGGAGCTTACGACCCGACATGACTTTGTAAAACGTATTCGTGATTGGCTAATTCTGATGATGTGTTCTCATGAATAATTAATTAACCCCCATACTTCCGCAGTTTCCCGGCGTAATCTGCCAGAGCTTGATTTTTGCGTAGGTCAGCGGAGCGGAAATTATCGCTCTGGCCTGCGAGAATGCCTCAGTGGATGCGTTGTACACATATCAACCACATCATATTCCGACGACGACATAAACATATGCCAAACGTAACGTATATCGTCACTCAAATTTGCTATTTCCACTAGTCTCTCTTCGCATCTCTGCCAACATGTCAGTCATCTGCCTTGATCGACACGATGCCGTTCCCTCGGGACCCTGCTACTTTCAAGGACAATAATGATTGCAAAGTGCAATGTATGCTTAGAGTTGGTTTCGAGGCCACAGTCACCTGTGGTCTATTCCGCTCTGCGCCCCATAGACGTGTGTACATATGCTGTCTCAGGCATATGTATACACATGTCTATGGGGTGCATAGATGCCAAGCCGAATAGACCACAGGGGGGACTGTGTCGGGACAGAGGAATAATAGCGCGCCCGACGCATGGCATCCAAGGGGTTACTTTTGAGATAAAGGTAGCCCTCATTTTGCGATTGAGACAAATAACACCTCGACTTGCGCATTCGTCGCCATATTTCCTTTTCTCTTTGTATGTGGTTGGTACACCTGCAAATATAGCTTCACATCTACTTCATCCCGAAAGAAAATCCAAATAACGACCTAAACGAAAGCAGAGGCCGCCACCAACTGAGCTCAACGTTAACACAAGAATGTATAAATACTTAACTTGAACACTTTGACATTGACATTTTTTTTATTCTCATATCTTGCCACAACGTCACCATATCACATGGCAACGAGTTAATACCTCAACACCCCTTGGCCAATCTAAATCGGATGCGACATTCTGGTATTAGATAAATCTATGAAGCTAAAAACCGAAATACAGAGTACACATAATCACCTCAATGAAATCACATGTTTGGACCCAATTATATACGTATTCATCAAATTCAAACGGAATGAATGAAATTATCAAATGGCCGCATTGTGTACACTGAAAAAAGAATAGCATGTTACCAGCTGGTAAAAGCGTGCCGTTTTGACGTACTTGATCGAAATAAAAATGACATTTTAGTAATAAATCTTTAAGTCGATAGGTCTATTCGAAATACATATACGTAATACGCCCCATTGTTTAGTCTTGAAATGTCACGGATTGTAATCATGAGAATGTACGTAGGAGAGAAGAGCGACAGAATAATTAGTTGTAAATTTACAGCTTAGAAGATTTTCTTTCCATGTAGACAATAACAATATCTTCTTCCTGCAGTTTTTGATGCTGATTATGACTGTTAGATTAATATTAAAAGGTTATTCACAAAATATCAGAATTTATTTCCGATTACATCGTGAAACCGAGGTATTGTCACCAAGTTAAACAAGAATTGCAGTGTCATAGACACATGGGGAAATTTCCAAACACAAACATATATAGCAAGAAGCCTGAAGTATCAGATATGTACATCTGTTTTAAAGCCATTCCAACCAAATTTCAAAGAATCACACCAGGGATTTGTATAGAAGCCATTACTTGACTTACACAGACAAACAATTCCATAAATACACAATATGACAATGGAAAGAAACAAAATTCTTTCAAACCAAATTTCGAAGCATTTTTTAAATACAAAATTGTCATATTTACATCCACAGTAATAACCCGACCTTCTTGGATTAAGCGGCAAAGTTTGCTGAATATACAGATGACACTTTTTATGAATATACTTACGTTATCCTGCATCTTGAAAATGAAAGACTGGTTGTTTATAACATCTTTATACCAAAACTTCTTTTCGATTTACTCATAGCGACTTCAAAGCAACACTTTTTGTACAATATGGTATGTTAGCTGCCTTGCCAAGACAAGAGGACCAATGTTTATTGAGATTTTCACCAAGTTTTCACTTTTGTTGCTCATTAGTATTTTAGTAACGTTGACTTTATTTGTACAAATACTAATTTACATTTGAGTTTGTACCGGTACATGTATCTACCACAAATACACAGGTAAAATGTGCAGCAATTCTCAGTCTTTTGCAATTGGATCAGGGACTTCAAGAATATCATATTTGTTGTTTTTAAATTCAACATGCAATACGTAGCCCCAATTACTAGATCGGTTACCCAAAACTTCTTTTAAACACAACATACAGAAAGCTCCATGCCAATTTTTGTGTAAAACAGTGTGTCAGCTGCACTGGAAACTTCTGTCTTTCAATTCGCTCATATTTACTTATACACATTTCATCAATATTTTGATATATGGTAATCAGTTGATCCTTAAGAACTTAGATTCAAGTTTGATACCTGGTATCTGACATGTAATTCCTGAAAACAAGACTTTTGACCAAAAATCGGTAAAAAATTCAAAATACACATATACGGGCCGATTTTATGCTTTTCAACCAAAATATCGCATACATAGTTCCTCCTAACATACGTACTAAATAATAAAGTAATCACTCTTTTATCAATATAACTATTGCAGATTATGAAAAATCATATTTTTTTCTTATTCTTTTATCAATGCCTAAAAGATTCCATTTGATTATAGATAACCATCTATTAAGCATTCCGAAGCTGGCCACATTGAATGTGGAAATTATTCAGTTATGAGCTTCACAAATTGGTCTACAGAAAGACTGGTGGATGGATGGACATACAGACTGACATACACAGACTGGCAGTGATGATGTTGGCCCCCTAGTGTGGCTTGGCCCATGAAGAGTGATAAAGATATAACGAACAGCTGGATGTAACGATAAAATAGTTATATACACAGGCACTCAGGATGAATGTTTAATTTAATTACTGTGGTTCTTGTCCTCTTTCTAGTTATGTAAATATTTAAGACGATCAACCCGCAAGGCAGTGATGTGTCGAGAAATACAGGAAACAGCTACCTTTTCTTGATTTTCAAGAACAAGAGATGACCTTGACTGAAATGCATAACATGCTACCAATGTTTACATTTTGCTCATACACCAGATACATGGGGAGATTTCAACATGCAACCATTAACTCAGAAACCCTAAAGGGGAAAGTAAACATTGTTTTCTTCCAGTGCAACTGGTGCATCCACTTTTGGAACAACTTACAAAACCAATATGTCACAAGGGTGATGGCACTGAGATCAACTTAAAATTTTAATTGTTGTGAACTTGACTATTCCTTTCAAATCCTGACCTGACTTGGAATCTTCAACTGATATATACTGCACTGTGAAATGTGTGCACAAAGACATTTGGGGTGGACCATTTGATATCCTTTGGGGGGGGGGTCTGGAAGATTGATGAGGTAGCATTATTTTCTACCTGATCCACTGTACAGTATTTTTCCCACTCTGCACCTTCTCTTTTTAATAGTCAAGCCTTTTCTGGCGGATTCGTTTTTCACTGACATTTGCTGGGAATCTTTTTTTTCCCGAAAATCTTCCAGATCCCCCATCAGGATATAAAATGGTTCATCCCTTGGTATCAACAATGTTTACATAAAGATATACAATGACAGGAAGTGTATGAGCTATTTACAACCTTGATACGCTTAAACATTGAAAAAATTTTGGAATACTAGTACATTTGTTAGAAACCAAATCTGCTACAATCACCTTCAGCTATGCTTTCTAATGATTCTTTTACTGCATTTTAACATCAAATACAGCTTACCATATGAAATGCTCACTAAATAACCACATTATGTATTCTTAGTTCCTGTAGGTATAAAATCACCAAAAATCAGAAAATTTTTTCACAAAATAATATTTATTAATTTTGTTCATATCAACACGATCTGAAAAAGTTATGGAATCAATACAGTGGACTATTTCTGTAAGTTTTTTCAATCAAAAAGTAGGAAGCTTCACAATAACAGGAAATTGAAGATATTTCTCTGAAAATTTAAAACAAGCAACCTGGCAGCTGATAGAGCGCCTTTGTGTTATGTAGAGAATAACCTTTTGTGACACGTGTTGATGAAGGAGGAAATCTTTGATATTCCACTTCAGGTGAGCCACACCAAATTGGCAAACTTAGATGCAAAAATATGTAATTGAAGAAGATATAATGGGAGCATATTAAATTAAGATAATCCATAGGAATATTTCTACTCAATATCATCAAAGCTATTAGAAAAGTAAATTTTGTGACCCAAATTTTTTGATCAAAATGGCAAAAATTGCCCCAAAAATACAAAATTGCAGATTTCCTCCTGATTTCAATATATCATATCAAGATAAACCCTAAATATCAAAGCTATCAAATGAGTAATTTTTGAGAAACACATTTCTTGACCAAAAATGACAAAAATTGCCCCCAAAATACAAATTGCAAATTTCATAAGAATTTGAATAAATCATATTTTTTTATCAACTTTATGAACCTGTATACCAAATATCAAAGCTATCAGATGGGTATTTATTCGAGGAAAACATTTTTGACTAAAAATTGGGAAAATTACCCAAAATTATATAAATGAAAATTTCAATACAATTCATACAAACGTGACTGAGGTCATCCCAAGAAAAGTGGATACCAACTTTGAAAGCAATCTGACAAGCTGTTTCAGCTTTTGCAAACAAAACAACCAAATCTTTTCAAAATGTTGCACACAGGGACTGCGTGAGATACCCTGAGTTGCAATCCTAATACAGCAATAGTTTTTCTTTCTCAATCTATAGTATGATCACAAGTCCTCATACACTTTGGTTTACTTTGTAAAACATTCCACAGTGTGTTGAATATTCTTTTATCGGGGTGACCAGAAATATTGATTATAATTTATCAAAACTGCTTTCTCCTACATCTGTGCAATGTTCATCTAGGTTTTTGAATTTCTTAGATTTCCTTTAATGTCATTATAAAGCTTAACCTGTTCACCCCCAGTTCCCTGTAAACAGGTCCAAGTTCACCATTGATAACAATGGGTTTTGGTAAAACCATGGTGGTGAAAGGGTTAAAAACTTTGCCAATGAAAATAAAAATTAGCTTTAAATGAACAACTTGTGACAGATCATGTGTCTTGTTTTTCAATGAAATTTTTCTTAATCCCTCAAGCACTGCCTGCCTGTAGGAGCTATCACTACGATTTTACTTGGCCACAAGCCAATGTTATTATCATTCTTAATCAGCTTTCTTTTTTACATCAAATTACTGAGTTAATAATGCACTTAAAACTCCCCTCGCTAGTATTCTCATACTTGTCAGTTAAATTTACATTTAAATTATTTCCTGTGGCACTTTTGACATATACCGGTATATTCCTGCTGATGGTATATTGAATTTGACAAGTTCTGTAATTAGAAATCAGGGGCAACCAACAAAGCTGCTCGTGAGCGATTTTTTACCTTAGGGACTTGCCAGTTCTCCGGCTTGAGGGTCTGAGGATTGCTAGGCGACTGAAGTTAAAGTAAAAGATATCAATCATTCCTTTGTACTTCAAGTAATTTGTTTGTAATTCCTATGACTCTATATATATTTCCAGATATTTCTGATATATCAAAGTTTAGGCAGCAACAGGGCACAGCAAAAATTGCAACAGAATGCTGCAATTTGGGGTTGCTACAATGCATTTTATGTGATTATGGGCTAGCATTGTACAATTAAAAACACATCAACACTCCCTATTGAGGGTTTCCAAAGTATGGTGAGTCTCCTCCCTGTGTCACCAATATCCCCCTAAACCCACCACATGGCTGAAGAAACTGAACAGTCCCTTAAAACCAGTACTCAAAACCTCATCATCATGGATTCATTTATCATGGATTTAGTTCAAAAGGCATTCAATTGCAATTAAGCTATGTGTACAATTTCTCTATATCAAACCTGTCAAAGTGCACACATCTGGGATTGCATTCTTTTCTCTCAATGGTCACCCTCACTATATGCTGTCAAACTATGCCGCTGTCAATTGATAATGACATGATAAATGTACACAGTACCATAAAGCGTTAATGATTATATTATTATTGACATGATAGGCACAAATTTTTGGCATTGTCAATGGAACATAAAACATTTTGAAGGCGCTTTTTACAAGACATTTATACGCTTTTGCCAACCCAGTGCTTTGTCTTTGCGTTTTTCAGGAGTTGGATATCGTATGCTATATTTTAATCTTGACTTGAAAGATATTTTGTAATTAGAATAATTCACCTAAAATATTGCTGTTATTCAATATGCACTGCTCCTGCATCTTTCAAAGTCTTCAGTGATGTTTCTAACATTGCTGCAGTTCCAACTGCTACATCTAAAAAATCAGGTTCAGTCCTGTACCAAATCATTAAACATGTCATGCTTCTTAAAACTGTGCATGACATTTTTAGTTAGATCACCAACAGCTTCCAAAGCCAATACGATACTTGCAATGGAAAGTCTTCAATTCCAGTGTCGAAGGTCATGTGAAAATTATTGATGTCTATCTATTCCAATTGAAAACATTAGGTAAAGGGAATGTGTGCATGATATCTTCAGTTTGTGTGTCACCATGTAACTCTGAGCCTAGCAATTCTGGCCAAGCATCTGACCAATTTTGTCCAAATTGGGAGGCGAGTCCAGGGCGATTAAATTGTGCAGCTTTGATAATATGCTTTTTGGCTGGTAGGATATTAAAGATTGATAACATACAACTGTGTCTTGAAGACATCTACATTAATGTCAGGTATCTGAGATGAGTTCCCATCATTTCCTACAATGTACTGCTATTCACATTGTCTTTGTGTAGACAGATGTAAGTCGCAGGTTTTTCAACAAAATTCTCATTCTTTGTTCACTAATTGCCTAAACACAGTATAAGGCGACCTCATACTATCTGTTGACCGGAAAGTGCCCGGTATGTGCCCGGTTTGTGCTGGTATATGCCCGGTTTGTGCCTGGTGCCCCTTTTCACTGCCTGGAAAGTGCCCGTTTTAGTGTTTACTTTAATTTTTAAGCAAACACAAGTGACCGTAAACTGCACGTTTTTGACCGGAACGCGACCGGCATTAGGACTTAGTTTTTTTTTAACATTGAACAGAGGACATATCGGAAATCATCGGGAGTTTGGGCTGGTCTTGTATGAAATACATTCCTTACAACAAGCTTTAAGACAATACTATTTTTTTAAATAGCGGGCAAATATTCATTATATCGGCGATTTCATCACCGATATAATAAATATGACCGTTTATCCCTTCCAAAATCACCCTTGAATAAAATGCAGCTCAAATTTGCAACATAATTGCTCGCGCTGACGACTACGGCGCGACGAAAAGAGACGTTGAAGTAGACGACATTTATGGAAATGAGCTCGGAATCCCATGGGCGCGAAAGGGCTCATGGGAGGAGCGTGCGTGACGTCATCGGCAATACATGAACGTGTGTGACAGCCTACCAAAGCATTGGAGTCTATGACTGCAGGAGTGCAGTTCTGAACGTTACGACTCTTTAATGCTCAGTAGCATAAAAAATAATTAACTGTTGTTCAGTTGAGTGCAAAAGTCACTCAAGGAAGAACACACGGAGTCAGCTTTTACCGTCTTCCCTCAGAACAGCTTTTTCGAAGACAGTGGCTAAAGAAAGTCGGGCGAGTTTTAAAATCTGCAAAAGATACAACGTTATGTTCTAATTCTTTCAGGATGATTGTTTTATAA
>LD342790.1:87917-102586 GCA_001465055.1 Ptychodera flava | reverse complement strand
GTTGTCAAATCTGAACCCAGCTAACCGCACTGCCCCTGCAAAGATGTCCCATACGAAGTCAAGCCATTGTGTCCAAAACAAAGTAATGGAAAATAGCAGGAAAAAAGGAAAAATCAAAATTGGTAGAAAGGATATTGATTACATATATGAAGAAAGACAACTGTATTTAAATGCAAAAACTTGTTTAGAAGAGGCAGGGTTATCAAAATACTTAAAAAAGGCAGGCTACAAAAGCTTTAAAAATGTTGTGGAGCATGCATATCCCAATACTAACAATTTCATTGAAGGAATTCCACAAACATTTGTGAAAATGAAAGCACTAGACTATTTTCTATTGAAGTTCAAAGGTAGGAATAAGGACAAGCGAGAAAAATTCAGTATTGCAAATTCTGATTCCCAGCCAAAAATCCTTCCTGGCAAACCTGAAGGCTCTCTCAGAGTTGAGGATTATAAATTTGGATATGATAGTTCAGATCTGAAAAACTACACAGTACATGCTGAGAAATTTTATCAGTTATTCTGTTGTCATTATGGTTATCATAATTTGACTCCATACATGATGAAATTCATAGATATTGTTCCACAATTGATGCAAGATTTACCATTTCCACTAGGACGATTTCAGTCTCAGGGTGGTGAGCACACTAATTATCAACATGCACGATTCTATTTTCAACATACCACAAGACATGGTGGGACTTCTAAGCAGAATGACCCCATTTACTCTTCTTTTTTCCATATTTGGAAAAAATTGTCATATCAAATACAAACTTCAACAGATCACTCGGTGAATGAAACATTCTATAGATACTGCCAACAACATACTGCTGCCACGGTTGTACAAAAAGTCTTTAAAGGGTATTTAGTAAGAAAAAAAAGTGAAACAAGGTATTGACCTCAAAGATTGCCAAACGTCGGGTGCAAAGGGTGGAATTCTGCCAATTTTCCAAAATATGGTATTTGTTATTGTTGGTACTGTTCCAAAGCATGGCACCCAAAAATTCACTCAAAAGTCTTTCAGAGAATTAATTGTGAGACATGGTGGAGTTGTTCGAAAGTCACTTCCCAGTGGAAAGCAAAAGGGACGATCAACAAAAACATACCATGTATTGGTCAATAAATCTTCTTTCACTTTCAAGAACATGCCTGCTGCATTAAAAGTTGCCATGCGTAGGAAACATATCATATTACACGCATCTTCCATTTTTGAAAGTATCAATGGGAACTTGCACTGCCTTTCACACAATATTTATTTGATATTACTTCACTGGCTAAGGGAACACCTTCAGTCCGGGTATCCTTATATGACCAACATTTTAGACGAACAAAGACAATGTTATCTGTCATTAGAGATCGCAGGAAGAAATTGTCTAAGAAAGAAGATTGCAGGAAGGGAAGGTTTTCTCAAAAGATTCAAAAGTTTAAACGTGTACCCCGTAATCGAGCACAGTACTTTGCATTTAGGAAGAGAGCAGAAATTATGAAAAGACAAAAAAATAAGTCCACATTTTGTGGGGCACGACAGCTTTTTAAGAAAGTGTTCAACGATTGGAAAAACCTCTCTGCAGAGGAGAAATTGAAATACAAAGAAATGTGGTTGGCGGAAAAAAAGTCTGTAGAAGAAATGAAGGAATTACCATTAAATGCCTCCCAAGAGTCAGTTATTATCCCTATGTACAAAAAAATTATGCAGTGACACTTTTTCAAATCTAGTGCCCTGGTAAGGTAGTGTAAATTTTAATTGTTTGTTTCTCCATTACAATTACTTTGTTTTCCACATACATGTACAAAGCAATGCAATCCTATTAGTTTACAACAAATGGTGTACAGTGGTTCAGAAAGTAAGCACCTACATGCTCAGACATATGTAAAAGTACTTGGTGATAGAAATAGACTACTTTTTTAAGTTAGTATTCTGTTTTGTATGTACACGTACATGCACATATATACATTTGAGAACATGCTTATTGGCAATGGAACAATTCTGTCATGGCTTGCAACAATTCTCCTACAGTTTTATACATTACAAAGTTAAACAAATACTCGCACAGCTAATTCCTTTTTTCGAACTTTATATGACTCTCGTGGTCTACTTGAAAATTGATATACATCAACCCGTCAATGGTCAATGTCATGATGGTTTATATTGTTGCGATACCGCACAAAACTACCAAGCGAATTTTTTTAAAAACTGGTGATTTTTGCAATTTGAAAGTTGTATCAAAACATTGTATGTTTACTGTATATTGTCAAGTTACACAAAATATGTTTGTTAGTTGCAACCCACCAACTCGACGCAATTTAGCAATTTTTGTTTTCAATTTTTTAAACTAACTCAGCATAACATTCTGAAGATTCAACTTCAATCTCTTTGATCTATCATTGTCCCGATAGATATCAGGTAGCTTTTGTAATTTTCTAGGTCAGAAGTATATACAACTGGGCTGTTGTTGTACTTTTGTTGAACTATAAAATGTGATTGCCTTTGCTGTAGCCCATCAAAAATTACAAAATTTGGCAAATTGATATGTACATATTCACATACAGAAACATGGTCTAGGAACGAGTAACGGTATACCTTGAAGCACACCAGCAGTGTACTCTTTACAGTCAAATGTGAATTGTACCTACAAGAAAAAGTTTATTTTCCTTGATTTTAATCAAAGTAAGATGAGTTTGTCACACTTTGTGACATAATATTTTTTCTGTTTTGGCTACACACCAAGAAATGCAAAAATGCATTAATTTATAAGTAAAACTCTTTTGAAGGGACATGTTGTATGGGATCTGTTTGCTTGCAGGAACTTATGCACATGTAATTTTTTTTAACAAAAGTGAGGTCTGCACTAACGTATAGCTAGCACTGTTACTTTTTAACTTTTTTTAGATCATGTTAGAACTTTCAAAATGATTTTCCATGCTATCTTGGCTTTTGTTAATGCAATTTTTACAATTTTGTACACAGTACTACATTAATTTCTACATTTCAAATATTTAGCTGTAGACAATGCCACAATATGATTTTATGTGAATTTACATTCATCCATGTGCAACTTTATAGACAAATTTTACAACAGTACTCACCTGAATAAGAAATTTCATCATTATTTGGGTATCTAAGCAAATCCTTGCAATGTAGTGAATTATAACTGGACAAGTATAGGTTTAATGTTCATACAATATTTATTCCTTCATGCTCAGAATTTGTCATTTCTTACTTATCTCAGGTTTTATTTTGTATTGCTATGTCCCCTTTCAAGTAGAGTATATTTTGTTTTGCCCTTTATTATTACTTATCTCAGGTATTGTCTGCATTTCCAAGATACTGTGCTCTACTTAACTCAGGTTAGTCTGTTTTTATCCAGTATGAACTATCTCAGGTATTGTGTGCATTTCCAGCATTTGCTACTTAACTCAGGTATTGTCTGTGATCTCCAACATTTGCTACGCAACTCAGGTAAATCTTATTGAATTTGTCAATTTTTATTTATCTCAGGTATTTTTGAATTTCCGCATTCACTCAGTACTTTGATGAAATCTTCAATTGCGTATTTTGCCGCTATTTTAGCCACTATTTCTGGCCACTGCATTCAGCTATCAAAGATTTCCACCTTCTTCATCAACATGAGTCACAAATAGTTATTTTCTACATAAACACATTGGAGCTATATCGGCCATTAGGTCGCTTGTAATTATATATCAACATGCCACCATATTTATATCTCAGGTACTGTACGATTTGATTTAAATTCAGGTAATGCAATAAATGTTTTTTAAAGTTTGAATCAAACCAATGTTTGTGTGTTTCACAAAAATGAGTGAGTGTGGTGTTTGGGAGATCTCTTGGACAAACTCTGCAGATTAACAAAGCTAGCTTCTTTGTCAACTGCGCTTGTCTCAGAATATTACAATAAGTGCATACATTCCCAAAACAATTTTTATTTGTGAATTTTAACATAGACCCTCAAGAAAAAAGATGATCTATAATTGGAACTACCATGCAAGACTTTTCAAATCTGATTAGCTAATTTGATATACATGCACACAATGGGATAGTGTACCTGTGGTCTTAGTTACCCCTACAATCACTCTCTAATTTGTATGTTCAAAGTCAAGCAGAGAGGTTAAAAATAAGAAAATAGCTGAAGCTACTTGGCATAAAGTAGTACCGGCCAAGCTATTGGTATCTGAAGTTGTTGACTAAGCGTTATGTAATGTCTGATTATATCTGATATAACTACTTTAGATTGCATATTATCAGTGCAGAAAGAGCCCCAAAAAGTGCACAGTTTTTTAGATGCGAGCATCCCCTAATGAATAAACCTTATTAGAGTGGTTCGCCAAAGGCAGCCCTCCGAGGTTAAGAGGGTCAGGGGCCATTACGTGAAGTCAACTTTATTCTAGTGGGCCACCAAAGGTGGCCCGCCAGTAAAGAGGGTCGATCATGGCCATTGCATAAAGTATCCTTTACTGGACAGGGCCTCTGAAGGCGTCCGGCCCTTAAGATGGTCATGGGCTATTACATAAAGTCCATTTATTGCAGTGGGCCGCTGCAGGCGACCCGCCAGTGAAGAGGGTCGATCACACAGTCACTTGTGATCGGTCGATTCCACTCGGCGTCTATGCCCCCATAGACATATGTACATATGCCTGAGGAAAACATAGTCAGGAAATCAAATGGCTATTTCGTATAGCGATTATGCCACCATGTCATCTTCGACGTTCCATTTTACTGTGAAAAGTAGCACTAGTGATTGTGGTCGATCATGGCAATTACATGAAGTAAACCTAATTGGAGTGGGCCACCAAAGGCGTCCACCCATTAAGAGGGTCATGGGCTATTACAGAAAGTCAATTTATTGTAGTGGGCTGCCGAAGGTGGCCTGCCGGTAAAGAGGGTCGATCATGGCTGTTGCACGAAGTAAACCTAATTGGAGTGGACCACCAAAGGCGTCTGCCCATTAAGAGGGTCATGGGTAATACATAAAGTCAATTTATTGTAGTTGGCAGCAGAAGGCGGCACCCCGGTAAACAGGGTCGATCATGGCCATGGCATAAAGTGAACTTTATTGTAGGTATTATGTTTTTGAAAATGTGGTGACCCCCCCTTTCCTACCAGTGAAAACGCGATGACCCCCCTTTGCGGATTCCAAAATTACGATGACCCCCTCCTGGATTTTGCCGCCCCCCGGCCGTAAAAACTGACCGGTCCCTAAATCCCCGTTTGAGCCACTAGGGTGTCACAGGACGAAGGTAAACCAGAGACTTGTTCGAGTCGGTGTACTTTCAAAAAATAAAATGATTTGCAAAAGTTCCTCGTGTAAAATTTGGCAGCCCAGGTCAGATTTTGGCAGCGAACGAACGTGTTTTTATTTAGTCTGTGCAGCTTTAGCAGTAGTGAGTTAGTTTGTGCAGGGTGAAAGTCCCCTGTATCGTGTTCACCCCACTCAACTGGTTCACATAATCCTACTCACACGTTTCACATGGAAACAGAACACAATTCATCGCATATCAAGCGTTCACCCAACTCACACGTTCACAAATCACGCACTTGAACCAAGTCTAGTAAACCAGTAAGTACATCCAGAGAATCAGACGTGCTGGCGGCAGTGTCTTTGTTTTTACGTTTTGAATGCATTAGTGATTTCAGCAGTAATTCCTGCGGATCATGTAGGTCAACGTCAAACGTACCTAAACAACTGGTGTGCGCGGGCCCGAGTGCACAGTAAGTGAGGCTACCCTTGATTTGTTCACTCAGACATTTTTTGCTAAAGGCTTTTCAATTTTATCAGTTTCTTAGCAATTTTTAACTTACAATTAAAGTTGAGAATTATTCGTTAAGACTATGTTCCAAAATTATTGATTATGTCTAAAATTCAAGAGTAAATTGAATGAGAAGTTGATGTTTGGAGGTGCTAAAAATTGCACACTTGTCAAGATAAAGTTATCAGCAACTAAGATGGTCTCATCATACCACCAGTCAGACATGCAAATTTCCTTTGTTACGACCATTAAAAAAATCGATACCCTTTCTTTTGCCAACACGGATGAAACTTATTCCCTTAGTTTCCTTGAAAATATTGTGTATGGCTGTCAAAAATATATGTCGACAAAATTACAAAATTGCTATCTCCTCCGCGGAAAAGGGGTTGATCTTCTCATTATTCACAGTGAGAAATCAGAAAATTATGATGATCAGAACTATGTTGCCAGAATTTTGAAATATGGACCGAGTTGTTCTGTGTACAGAAGGAATTTGCTTCAGTTCAGTGAGTTATCTCCGTGAGTACAGATCATGGAGGATTGTGGGTAGCCTCACTTACTGTGGAGTGTAAGCCATTCCCAATCCCGTTAATTTGAAGTTTTGCATCGCATTGTCACCTTTACATTGAACTAGTTGACTTGTTCGCCGATAAATGACAAAGCAAACTGACCGAATTATGAATGCACTAGTTTTAAACTTTAGTCATGAATAGTTTGTGGGAAAATGCTCGACATTTCGGGCTTTTTGACGCGGTGACAGTCGTTTCCGGCCCTGGCGCTGGCTCGGGCGATGCACCGACTGCCGATGACGGGTCCGGCTAATGCACCAGGCCTAAATTACCTCTTTTTTACTCTGACCTAATGCATCACCACTTGAAACGTAAAAAGCATTCTCATACTCAAGCAACAGAAAAAAAGAGTTTGAACAAATAGCACTCCTGATTCAAACGAACAGTACGTACATAATAATCAAAACCAGGTGATCACCTAACATTTTGTAAACACAAGCGCTGCGAACTTCGCTTAGCGGCAGGCCAGCAAAAGTTTTATTACCATTCGTTATTTACAATAGGGAGTTAGTTTCAACTTATTTTCTTGTCAATCGACAATTAGGAAGGGATAGATATAATCTACCTTGGTTTTTATCATGTGGTCGGGCGGAAAAATGGTCAAAAGTTACAGCTACTATCCCTTTAAGGGTGTCCTTGATACACAAAAGGTTATTGCCTTACCTTTGGCTCAGACGGTGAAAGATTTCTTTGGTATGACTGAAGATAAATATTCAGAATTTGAAATTGTAAAAAATATTTGGTAAAGCTTTTATCAAATGTTCATTATTGCAAATTCTGATTCCAAACCTAAAATCCTTCCTGGCAAACCTGAAGGCTCTCTCAGAGTTGAGGACTATAAATTCGGATATGAGAGTTCAGATCTGAAAAACTACACAGTACATGCTGAGACATTTTATCAGTTATTCTGTTGTCATTATGGTTATCATAATTTGACTCCATACATGATAAAATTCATAGATATTGTACCAGCGCTGATGAAAGAGTTACCATTTCCATTGGAGCGATATCAGTCTCAGGCTTGTGAGCACACTAATTATCAGCATGCACGAGCTATTTTCAAAATACCTCAAGACATGGTGGGATTTCTAAGAAGAATGACCCCATCTACTCTAATTTTTTCCATGCTTGGAAAAAATTGTCATATCAAATACAAACTTCAACAAATCACTTGGTGAATGAAAATTCTACAGATACTGCCAACAACATACTGCTGCCTCGGTTGTACAAAAAATCTTTAAAGGGTATTTAGTAAGAAAAAATTAAAAATGGTGTTGACCTTAAAGATTGCCAAACGTCAGGTGCAAAAGGTGGAATTCAGCCGATTTTCCAAAATATGGCATTTGTTATTGTTGGTACTGTTCCAAAGCATGGCATGCAAACATTCACTCAAAAGTCCTTCAGAGAATTAATTGTGAGACATGGTGGAGTTCTTCAAAAGTCACTTCCCAGTGGCAAGCAAAAGGGACGATCAACAAAAACACACCATGTATTGGTCAACAAATCTTCTTTCACTTTCAAGAGCATTAAAAGTTGCCATGCGTAGGAAACATATCATATTAGACTTACTTTCATATTTGAAAGTATCAATGGGAACTTGCAACTGCCTTTCACACAATATTTATTTGATATTACTTCAATGGCTTAGGAACACCTTCAGTCCAGGTATCCTTATATGACCAACATTTTAGACGAACAAAGACAATGTTATCTGTCATTAAAAATCGCAGGAATAAATTGTATAAGAAAGAAGATTGCAGGAAGGAAAGGTTTTCTCAAAAGATTCAAAAGTTGAAACGTGTACCCCGTAATCCAGCACAGTATTCTGCATTTAGGAAGAAAGCAGAAATTATGAAAAGACAAAAAATAAGTCAACATTTTGTGGGTCAAGACAGCTTTTTAAGAAAGTGTTCAAAGATTGGAAAAACCTCTCTGCAGAGGAATAATTGAAATACAAAGAAATGTGGTTTGCGGAAAAAAAGTCTGTAGCAGAAATGAAGGAATTACCATTAAATGCCCCCATGAGTCAGTTATTATCCCTATGTACAAAACAATTATGCAGTGACATTTTGTTAAATCTAGTGCCCTTGTAAGGTAGTGTAAATTTTACTTGTGGGTTTCCCCAGTACAATTACTTTGTTTTCCACATACAAAGCGATGCAATCCTATTAATTTACAACAGAAAAGGTGTACAGTGGTTCAGAAAGTAAGCACCTACATGCTCAGACATGAAATTACTTGGTGATAAAAATAGACTTTGCTTTTTTAAATTAGTATTCTGTTTCGTATGTGTCTGTACACGTATATGCACATATGCATATGCGAATATCCTTATTGGTAATGGAACAATTCTCTAATGGCTTGCAACAATTCTCCTACAGTTTTATACATTACAAAGTTAAAAAAAATGCTCGCATAGCTACTTCCTTTTTTCAAACTCTATATGACTTTACTTGTCTACTGGAAAAGTGATGTAAATCAATATGTCAATGGTCACTGTCATGATGGTTTATGTTGTTGCGATACCGAACAAAATACTATATAAGTGAAGGTTCCACTACTTGGCATTTGCAGTGTAAAAGTGCTGCATGTGCACAGTGTTATTGTAGTAGGTGACAAATAATTTTGATCTTAACCTACATACATTTGTATTTGGACAGTAAATGTTGTAAAAATAAAATATTTCAAGTGGTTGTGTACAAATTTACATGTACCTTATAATCTATACTCCATGGATGGCTGAATATAATGTTACTGTTCTTACAGTATATGAAGAATTACTCTTTTTCTCTATCATAATCGCAATCATACCAATCCATAATCCAATGACAGTAGGTAAGAATTCGTAAGACAATAGTTTAAAGTTTTTTAACATAGACACAAAACAGCACAGAACAGACAGTAAATAGACGGTACACAAACAAAGTCATATTCATGAAAGAAAGATATATTGACCTCTGGCCAGAAGACCAAGAACTGATGCCAGGCGTTTCGAAAATAACAAGCGCATTCTGCCCCACATGTGGCACCCGCCATATTTGATTTATACAACTCCGAGAAAAGACAACATCACAGTATGCTTGAAGTCCCCGTTTAACAGTACAAAGAACAGAAGTCAGCATCTTCGATAACTCTGTTGTTGAACATTTTGAAGATCCTGCGATAAACCTAGCTTTGTAAGATGTTTTGTGGAGCTTTGGTATCCAATTTAAGCTAGGCAACTTATTATGATCATCCTTTGTTGTAATATTAAAATATCCATGAATGACTTATGGTTTGCCAAAATTTCAGATTAGCTGAACATTGATTGTCTGCAATTGGAGTTGGTGGAGGTCTTAGTTACACCAAGTTCGTCTATAAGACATTTAAAATAATACTTCTTACAGACAAATACAATGTTATTGGCAGCTTTATCAGCAGGAACGACAACATATTTGATATGGATATTATTCAAACGTTTAACAGCATCAGGATCTTAAATACAGAATAGGGTATTCTGCAAACATGTGATCTTAGTCGACCAATACGGCCACGCACTATTTTCCTCACAGATTTGACCCATTCTGACAGTGTGTTCAACTCTACATCCTCCCTTTTAGCCCATTTCCTGGCATATTCTTCAACAGAGTCCATAATAATCGTAAAATTATGGTTCCTGTTGATCCTGCGAGGTTCTCTGAACTTGGGTACACAAGATAATATCTTACGAAGGTGATGACGTTCAACCAAGTTCAGATCACCAGTGATGACATGGCCAACAGGAGTATATTTGAAGGGAGATGTAAAGCAGTCACAGGATGCTGGTGTTTGAAGGAATTCATCATTTTCAAGTGCTGCAATGCCTTATTGTAATTGAATATTTTATTGGAGATTGTCTTGGTGTATTGATATGACAGAATAGGTACAGACTGGTTCTTAAAGTATACTGGTATAGTAGATGTAACCTTTTTGTTGTGAAGTATATTGCTGATATTAATGGCATCAATTCCTTTGTTAGTAAATGAAAGATGTATGAAATGACGATGATCATCAGTCACAGGTTCAGCACGAACAGGCTTGTATAGTCTGTATAGTGCAATATCAGCAATAATACTGACCAGTCTGTACGGTTGTTTGTTCGGATCTGTCAAAGACAATTCCAATGCATAGGCATGCAACCTTCTCAAGTGCTTGATAGAAAGAGCAAATATTATAATGAAGTACGAATGTGATGGAGACCTAAGGGCTCCTGTAATAAAAGAAGCAGTTCATGAAATTTGTCATGGCAGTTGGAGGTAGATGTATATATGATACTAGTGGGATGAGCTCCGCGATAGCCCCCGATTTTCCAAAGATTAACAAAAAGGTGACTGGTAAATTTAAAGATGAATTGAATGGAGAACCTATTCTTGATTTTGTTGGCATTCGTTCGAAAGTGTATGCTTTTCGGACTTCAACTTCAGAGACGAAAAAAATAAGGGTATAAAAAGATGTGTGTCTTCGTAAACATTTCGAATTTGAAGACTATAAGGATCTGTTTGAAACTGGTGTGTTCCGTAGGAAGGGGCCCGAGCGGACACAATTTGTACAGCTTGCAATGAAAGCCGGTGAAATTCGGAGTTAAAAACGAAGTAAAATCATGATGGCGGCCAATGATATCAAACGTGTACAGTTATACAATCTAGACACGGGCGAATGGCTGGCAGAGACTAGACCAATAGGGTGGGTGCCTGCATCTCATACAGAGTTAACTTTCATAACCCTTTAGGCCGTACAGCCTAATGTATCGCTCGAGCAGAGGACTAAAGCCTTCCTGTTTTTGAATTTCCAGTGCCTGATGAAATATGTGTTGAATAAGGTCTGAGGCATTATCTGTTGTCGTGGCTTTATATTGTATTTGTGTAAGCAACTGTTTATATTGAACGTAATAATGTTTATATTTCTCCCGTCTCTTTGATACTTCTGTTTTTCCTAGTATTATATCAATGACAACACCTGGTATAGGAGATAAGGCTAACAGTACTGGAACTGTTGGAATGGTTGCTATGACAGCAGAACTTACAAGAATTCCCTGAGTAATATTAAGAGCCATATCAATTCTCTCCCATCAATTTATAACTGCGGCGATATGCAGCACAAGTTCTTCCGATATAGTCGAACAACTGTTCAACACTTTTAACAACTGAGATGTGCATTTTTACCATATATGTAAGGATGATAAAAATAATTAAAGTGTAAAATAGAGAGAAAATATGGCAGAAGGGGGAGCAGATATACCACTCCAGGATTTTGATAAATCTAATACTAATTTGGATGATGATGCTGATGTTAATGAAACATACTTTATAGATGGCGATAATGCCCTTGCAGAAGCCGATCCTTTACAGGCCAGCTCAAGAGACATTTCACTCGACAGCTCCGCAGGTGAGTCGTTGACTGGATAGAGAGGAGAAATTACAGAGCAAATTGCTAAACAATTCTTAGACGGGAATAACATTTCTTATAAGGATACGTGAGACGCATTTATTGCGAGAACTGAACTTAGGGGTAAATATCTGTATTTCGATAACATTAGGCTGACAAAATATAGAGGGGTGGATTTAGACCGTTCGAGACACTAAGAAGAGAAAAAGGAGGAAGTGAACTTATAAAATTGTTAGAGGATCGCTCTAGCTCAGAGCCCGACTATGTGAGTCGTACATTGTGTTCTGAAGATGTGTTAAATAATAGAGTAGCAGTCGAGGATATGACACCCAGGGACATAGGACTACTCAGAAAAGTAATAAATATAAATTTACAAGTAAATTTCAGTGATAATGCAGATAGAATACATGCTATCGAATAAAGGATTGATAAATGGAATAATCTAAATCCCGACTACAAAGCTTATGTTGATGAATTGGGATTGCGATCGAATAAGAGTCTTAACGAGCTTTACAATGAAAGAGATACAATTATATCAGAGGAGAGAGAAAAAGAAGGAAACTCCTGAAACTGACACCAAAAGAACAAAAAATATACTCAAAACACTAGATGAACTCAGCTTATGGGGTATACATTTCCTAGTTTATTTGATATGCAAGTTCATGCAGTTCATATGATGATTTTGTAGAGAGACATGGCCATCTCTCTTATAAACTGTTAAATCAAGGTTACACCAGAGCAAGACTTGTCTCTACATTCAAACGCTTTTTGGCAGGTATCGCAAGCTGGTAGATAAATATAACATCTCTCTTCGACAAAAGATCGCTGATGGCATCGGTGACATGGGGCCTTAGTTAGTGACCATTACCTATCTGACTTATAGATTGATATAGGGCGGGTGCCACATGTGGGGCAGGATGCGCTTACTATTTTCGAAATACCTGACATCAGTTCTTGGTCTTTTGGCGAGAGGTCCATATATCTTTATTTCATGGATTTGAATTTGTTTGTGTACCGTCTATATACTTCTGTTCTGTGCTGTTTTGTGTCTATGTTTACAACTAATGTCTTACGAACTCTGACCTAGTGTTATTGGATTATGGACTGGTATGATTGCGATTATTTTTCAGAACAAGAGAAGGTAAGTTAATAATAGAATTGAAGTGCTATATGATAAGATCAGTGAGGCACTTGAAAGACTGGCGCCGACTAGGTCTCTTCATGATATAATTTCCGATCAAGAATTGTCACTCAGGCTGAAGCTGACAGACTTATTTACACGGAATGGTATAACAATCACTGCACTTACTGTCTTTGGAATGACAATATCAACAACTGCCCTGGCTGTGATTAAAGGGGGAGGAGGGTCGACTAACGCAGGAACTTGCGGCTCAGGCCAGCCCAAAGTATACACAAAAGTGAAGGAAATTATAAAGCAATTTGGCGAATGGTTAAACACCCTGGCCCGCAAAAAGTGCTGCCGCAATACCTGGTTTAATTGGTTCCCTTGTCAGTTTTCCATTAAAAACAGCAGGATAGGTTGTTGGATTCGTATTTTTAACTGGTTTAACATTAGTCTTAATAAATAATAGAATTAATAAACGTATTCCAGGATGATGAGGATGACCAGGAGGCTCACAATCTACAGAATATTTGGTTGTTTGACTGATTCGCGACACAGGTAATCGATTTATATTTCAGTCGGATGGAAATATTTATGTAAAGATGTGATTTATTTTCTTTTGACAGTGATTTTTTCTTCTGACTTACTATATACAATACACGAAAACAGGATGTCGTACGATGGATCATTGTTACCGACTTTCAGCAGCCGAAAACCACAAGGAACAAAGGCAGAAAGGACCCGCCATGTGGTTACTTTTGATCCAAGTCAGGCAGAGCCAGGTGAGACGCTTTACATATGGTGTCGAAAGTTAGAGAGCAGAGTAGTTTTAGTTCCCGATACTTTCAACCTGGTTTTTGATCTCATAATAACGGACCATGAAAATAACCGAGTAGTTCAAAATGTTGGGAAAAATATAATCAAGCACATGGTTCTCATATTTGAGGGGCAGATACTTCTCGATTTGAGTAACTAACACTTTATTGAATGTTATTGTGTTCTCTACAAACATAAAAAGGAGAGAGCAAACATGACACTTTACGGAATTCAGAACGAAAATCCTAGAAAATTAGGAAGTGGTGCGGCCGATGCAACCTCTTTAGCTGAGGATAATTTACTTCTTAACATATACAAAACGAAATATGCTATTCGACTTACTCATCCCTTCATCAGAGGTCATGGAGTTACATATCCATCAGCGTTAGGTAGTCATAGCGAATGGGAAATTACACTTGAGCCTGTTTCCAACAAATTGTCACAACTGCTACAGCGGGTTATAAATTGACAAACGTTCAGATTGAATATGAAATACTCAAGGATGAGACCCTCGCGAGAGATACAGCCGGATATTACAACAATGGCAAAAGTTTTCTCTACGAACACAGGGTTTTACATCACTTTTTACTTTTGAGAGTCCCTGGGACCCCTGGTGTTAGAAAATGCGAGTCCTACATCAAAATATGGGGGTCCCAATTTATTTCACAAGAATATTTTATTGTTTATCCATGCCATGGTCTTCACTGTGTTCAATTAGTGTTAAAACAAAGCAAATGGTTACACATTTCTTAAAATAACTCTTACATGAAAATTCTAGTTCATACTGAGGGCCCTCATTGATCAATTCAAAGAACACGGTATCCATGATTGAAATTATCTCATAACTTTAATGACAAGTTCACAACATTGTGAAATTTGAACAAGTACTCAAATTTGGCAAATTGACAAGAAGGTAAGTAATTCCATATTCTGAAATGGCATTCACCTAGCAAGTCCAGTAGGTTTGAGTTCACACTCTGCCAGCAGCTCCTTCG
>LD342790.1:64212-85784 GCA_001465055.1 Ptychodera flava | reverse complement strand
ACATTCGCCTCGCCATTCTGAATATATCGAACATATATAGCAAGTTTCTTATGAACGGTAATGTCACAAGTCTCATCCAACATTATACCGATGAAGTCACTTGCATGAATACTATCAATCAGGGACTTCTCGATCACACGTTGAATACACTCTTCAAACTCCATAACTATCTGAGGACGTTTGTAATATTCAATGTCTAAGCCGTTCAGATTCTGTAGATGCATGATGTCAGTGAATACATCGCACGGAAGGTCACGTTTAGCGATCAGGTAAACAGTACGTAATTGTGCAGCGTACGCCTCGAGTTCGTTACTCTTACCCTGCAACTGCCGGTCCTCTACAGATTTGCAAGCAGTAGTAAATTGCGACCTGAAGCTTAGGATTTTAACACTTGTGAGATGACTTTTCGAGTCCTGATGACGAGTGAGAGTTGAATGTTGAAAATTGGAACAACCTTCCGTGAACGGGCATGTGACATTCGCTTTCAAACATACATCGCATTCCATGACGTTTCGCTCTTCAGAATATCGAAGCCATTTAAACCTATCGAGCCAACTTCTGTTGAATGTCGTAATTTTGCTGACTTGGCCGGGGGACCTGATGTATCAGTATCGCATGGCGTAGCTGCTGTTTCGGCCTCGACCAAACCTGCATCGTGCTGGTTGCTGCGGCCGCCGAAAAACTTTCGCAGATCGGCCTGTTTTGGGTGTTTGACACGACCCGCCATGATGCATAAACATGTGTTAATCGACGCAAACAAGAAATCGACCAATTAAGAATCAGTTTACATTTTGAAAGTCACTTTTTACCGTAATATAATTTGTTTCCGCGGGTACCATTGGTCATCAAACAGTGGAGGCCAATGCACTACGGAGCATTCCATTAAAGTATGGGGTCGGTAAGGTTTACTGGGATGTGTTTTACGTGTTCAGCAGCTTCGCGAGATATGCACACTAGCAACAGATATTTCTGTGTCCGAAGGGACGCGTAGTTTAGTTTTTGAGGGGTCCTGCGTCCGGTTTTATGCGTAAAGGACGCAGAAATGCGCGTCATGTAAAACCCTGACGAACATATAAATTATTTCAGAACAATCCCATTTAATGAATCGGACATCAGTATAAACGAAAATGTTAATGTACCACATCGTAGCATGAGAGGTATATCAACACTCAGGCGATGGGTTCCCACAAGGCCGACCATCACTTTTCCATGTTTGTCTGTCGGAAGCTGTCAGTTTGAGCAGTTATGGTCTGAACTACCCTGAATTGACATGTGATCTTTACTGTGTTGATGCATTTGAGGTTCGTACAGCCAAGGGAACCGTATGTAAATGTCGAATACTATTTGCATAATAAAAAATATTTTTTATTACGCACTTGAGAGATGACAGACCGGGGAAATCGACTGTTAGCTACTCAGATGCATTTTTCTTCGCACACCGACTCGCTCTCTGCCAAAACAGGAACTGCTCTGGCTGAGACCTTGTCTAGCAATCGTCCGATGCAATCATCGCCGTAACTCGATCATTCCCCCAAATGCAAACATGTTAGACTCAATCATTCACTTCACACAACCATACACAAAAGTACATCGTACTCATCGATATTTTGCGAGTGAATTTTTTTTATTTCCATGTCAACTGTGTAATAAAGGGTTGTAATACCAACTGATGTTTAGTCCGTGCATTGTCAAGTACTGCGGTCCTCTGCAAACAGCATTCACACATTGTGCTCTTGCCAGCATGCTTGTCTGTACCGTGGGTGACACAGTGGTAACTGGCAAGGGAGGCAACAGTTGATTGTCTCATGGACATGATTGAGACGAGTTCCATGGCCTACTATCTGTCCTGCACGTCGACACATCACGCAACTACGTCTTCCATTCGGATAGCTACCCATTCGATGACCAACTTTTTCAACATTGGTAGGAATGAGACATGGTGCCATCAGACTAGTTGCTCTTGGGGGACGTTGCCGTGATGAGATATTACCAATCAGCTGTTTTGCTACTCGGGCGCGAAACATGAGCTGACATCAGTATCTCGATCCACTTTGACCGTATCCCTGAACTGATGCCATGTTGTGGAAAGCGTTTATGAGTGCCTTGTTCAGCTCGTGGTAAAACACAAGTCTGTGCCATCGTGGCAATGATCGACCTAGTGGATAGTAAGCCAGCTGTTGATCAGTCAAGTCAACACCTCTAAAGTACTGATTGTACGTTACAGCAATGTTAGGGCATATTACTTCAATTTGTTCAAAAGCACCAGTTCTTTGGATTGTAGAGAACATTCTTTGTGCGGCCCCGGTAGGGGATGACTCCTTCTTCAGTTGCCAGTTCGCACATCAGGCTTCGGTGCATTCTGCTGTTTGCATTCATTCGATCAATGACATTTCGTACTTTCAATATTCTATCCCGTTTCTCACTTATTTTTTGGGCTGTATACATGGCTGTGTTACGAGCACAGTACGGCTGTGTGCTGTAGTATAAATATCGCATCAGTAGCTTGAAGCGATCACGGGAAAAAGTTCTCTTGACGAAATTATGACCGAAGCAAACATGGTCCGACCAATACAGCTGGATTTCAGGCTGCCAGCAAATTTCAAATAGCACCGTCACTCCAGTGAATGCTCTCATTTAGACAAGCGTCATCGGTGTTCAGGCCGATCTTTGACTTTCCCTCGCATTCTCCCTTCTCGTCTGTCTAGCGTAACGATTAGTGCATCGGGTAATGAATCTTATCAGATCCTCATCGAATATTTGCAAAAATCATTCGACTTCTGAAGCATTGTCTGGCAGCGGGTTGATAAGCCCCGGCTCTGGACCAATGAACTCCGGTAAAAGGTCGAAATTACCAGTTCATAGGTCTGTGAATGGTCTGTTCACGGTACCACCGGCAATACTCGTTTCGTAGTATTCCTGTCTACGCTCTGTTTCTTGTTGCATCGTGGTTTCTCACTGCCTGTAATATACAAGCGAGAGAAAGAGGTGAGCTTTACGAACCCATGTTTGACGTCAGCGGCAACAGATGTGCCGTCTAAAATTTCTAATGTTTGCGTACAGTGTAAACACTTTGAGGTCACACAAACGAACGCATGTTTCCTAGGCAGAGAAACAGTAAACACCGCCGATGACAATAACATTCACTCGCACTTCATATTTCATATGTATTTCATGATTCTATTCAGATAATAAATTCATGAAATGCATTTTTTCTTTCATATATAAATAACGAACACCCTAGGTTGCTACACATTGAGGCATTTTCTCACTTTGCCCAATATTTCATGGATCGTTCTCGAGAGAACAGATCGTCTGGTTATTGATAAAAACCAGATGTTCGCGCAAACCGACGGCTGGGTGAGGTCCGTGCAAACCTTAGTAGAAAGGAAGCCGTCACCCCAGTGTTAGTGCTCTTCATTAAAGATCAGAATCAGTCAGAACTGAATAGCGAACTTTTCACGAATCTGACCATTGAATCCGTTTCTGTCACTATTGAGGGTATTGCGCATAAAATATATGCTCACAATATGATACCAAGACATATTTTGTACGAAACACGCCGGTATTTTGCTGAAGATAAAGATTGGTGTAAAATTGAGATAGATGAAATCAGTTATTTGAAGAATCGATTCTGTCTGTTTATTCATCTGCGAAGCTTTAAACATAAGAGTAATGAACACAAAAGATGAAATATAATTTGAAATCAGAAAAAAAATACATCAGTGAAGGCTGTCGACGCTCACAATGATAAAATATTTGCTCATGTCTATGTTATCAGTAATGCAATGGTATCTGTTGAGAACAGTAGATTAAAGTCTATTCTATTCTAGAGGAAATGAAAGTAGGGACTCCGAAGAGACTCTGTAGGCTCTCCCGAGTGCAGAAAAAATTCACCAAAGCTGCAGAATGTCAGACCTATGTCATGACATCACAGGCTGCTAAGCGACAGTTATTGCGAATAGACTCCACAGGGAAAATGTTAATACAGAGTCTAACGAATTCTGAAGACAACTCCGTAGGGAGATATACAATTATGTATACTTATAAGTAGTCAGAAGGATGACTCCGTAGCGTTCTGATGGGGACTCAGTAGGGATGTACCACTCTTCATCTTTTTGTAGCCAGAATTTATATACCTACATGTAGTCCACTCCGTGACACCATAGGGGATAATAAGGACCAATGGTTTCCATTGTAATACTTATTTGCGAGGATTATGAAATACAGAATGTTGCAATACCGTGCAGGTCCGTACAGAGTCATATACAGGTCACCCCTTACTTGTCTATGCCTCTTTGCGTACGCTGCTTGCACAATCCCCTGTCTATGACGCACTGCCAATGCTTGCTTGTGCAATCCGCTATGCGCAAGCCATTTTGGCTACAGGGAGAGGCATTTCCCTCCTCTCCCTGAAGCTATTTCAAATAAAATGGTGTAAAATTCTTATCATTGAAAACACTATATTCTTATTACTAGCGTGAATATGGTCAAGCCCATTGCTTTGCGTGGGTCAATATTTTGGATGTGTTTGAGAATGTCTTTTTCAACAACAGGACTGAGAAAGAAAGTATGGGGATAATTTCTTCTTAGAGAATGGTGGAAATTACCGGCAGCGGGAATATTTGAATAAGAGCTATATGTTTTGTCTTAATTGAAATGTATAAACCCTTAGACAACCAGGGTTTATACATTGGATTATGCTGGATATTGCATTGATGGACAGGGGCATGGTTTGTCGAAATGCTGTGAAAAAGATCGCAAAATGCCCATAGGCACTATTAGGATTGACACTCTGGTAAACTGGTTGCCAACTAATATTAGTCAAATCCTAGTGAAAAGCTTCCCGGTCGTAGTGTGAAAAGTCAGACTTAAGGAATGAAACATCAGTAGTAAAATGATGCTTAAAAGTTTCAATAATGGCAAAGATTGGATAATATTCACTGATATAAGTATTAATACAACCAACATTGATGAAATTATCTGTAATCTTTGTTATCACATAATCAATCACTGTCGCTGTACTAGTAAAATCTCTAGTTCGATGGTTAATAATCTGAACACAGTTGTAGGAATTTAACAAAGAGTTGTAATCAGCGGCCAGGCTTTTATTCACACTGACGTCTGTGTTGAAGTCACACAAAATGATGCAATTTTTGTCCTTAGTAGACAAGTATGCAAGACACTTGTCAAAACTATTGACGCGAATTTTTAGGTCAAATTTTCGTGAAAATTTCACATTAAGGGTATTTTGGGTCGAAAAGAACAAATATGATATCGATATCACTGACCTATGTTTTAATGGCAATCATTTAGGGGTTGAAAATTTCAGTTTTTCTGCGCGTACGGCAATTAGAAGTCACCCCATTGACAAAATTCAAATTAACACCTCTTTTTCAGAATTCCAACAGCTTCAATGAACTGTTATTAGATTTCTATATAATACTTATAGCCCATAAACTTGTACAAATAATAATAATAATAATAATAATAATAATAATAATAATAATAATATTGATAAAATAATAATAATAATAATAATTAATATAAGAATTATATAGAAATAATAAAGCGAATAATAATAGGTTCAATTTCCCTGAAAATTTCACCATAGGAGTATTTTTGGTCGAAAAGACCAAATATGATATCGAGTTCACTGCCCCATGTTTCCATGGTAACCATTTAAGGGGTTGAAAATTTCCGTTTTTCTAATATCTCATGAAAAATTACTTTGATTGATATGAAAATTATTTACTTGGGGAGTTCGGGTAAAAGAACACAAAAACCAGACTAATTTTAATGTTTCAAGTTGCCATGGTAACAATTTTGGGATTGAAAATGTGACTTTTTTTCCCAATTCCTATTAAATAACTATTGATTGATGTAAAAAAATTGATCATAAGGGTTTTTCTGATTAGCACACCAAAAAAATCACACGATTTAAAGGTGAGATGTTTCCATGGCAAGCATTCAGGAGTAAAAATTACCAGTTTTTCAAAAGTTCCACCTAAAATCCAGTAATCAACAGAAAGTGTAATATCAAAGGGATATTTTGGGTTAGAAAGACTAAATATCCAATGTAAAAATCCAGTAATCAAAAGCAATATTATAACAAACGGTTATTTTGGGTTAGAAAGATATAATATGATATCCAATTTTACTGTCCTATGTTTCCATAGTAACCTATTTATGTTTTAAAATTTCAATTTTTTTTCCAAATTCCATATAATTTTATCCCAGTTGCTATGCAAATGCTCTCCTAAGTGTATTTATCAAAGCATGAACTCCATGTTCATTTTTGTTTTATGTTGCCATGGTAACAATTTTTTAATTTAAACCATAATTCACTGTTTTTTTATTTATTTCATTGATTTCTAAGTAACAACTTTTAGCATTTGTTCTATAATAATAATAATAATTGTAATTTCTTTGCCTCCAGCTAGGAAGAATGATAAAGATAATGTATACTGGGGCCATTCTGGTCAAAATTATGCTTTTCGTAAATTTTAGTGTGTTAGAATTAATTTTATATAGACCAGAAATAATTTTTCAAGCATTTTTAATTTTGTTTCATGCAGTGAACCCAAATGAGTGTTATATAATATAGTACTAACTTATTATGCATTCATTGAAATAAGTTTATGCCTTCAAATTAATTTTACGTGCTAAAATTAATTCTACTAGTATCTCAAATTAATTTTATGAAGCCAATTCCCCTTAGCACCCAATGTACCATTATTTATCACAAGCAGTAACAGTAGCGCCCTTTTTTTTAAATTTAAAACATGATTCACTGGTACATATTTATTTTATGGATTCATAATTAACGACGTATTAATATTCATTTTAAAATCATTTACTATGATTTCTTTGCCTCATTCAAGGAAGAATAATGAAGACAAAATATTTTTGATTGTAACTAAAGTAAAATTATGACCATGTAGTGGTGCATTATTTTTTGTGTGACCTGGCGTGACCCCATAAACTCTATGATTAACTAGATCTCCCCTTTCCATGGTAGCAACGGCTAAAATTATGGCGGGTGCCACATGTGGGGCAGGATGCGCTTACTATTTTCGAAACACCTGACATCACTTCTTGGTCTTTTGGCCAGAGGTCCATATATCTTTCTTTCATGAATTTGACTTTGTTTGTACCGTCTATTTACTGTCTGTTCTGTGCTGTTTTGTGTCTATGTTTACAACTATTGTCTTACAAATTTTGACCTAGTGTTATTGGATTATGGATTGGTATGATTGCGATTATTTTGAACATAGTGCCTGTATACCTTTAAACACTTTTTTTAAAACCCAGCAGGCCAAGACAAGGGGGAAATATTACAAGTTAAATGTTTCGTGTTTAATACTGCCCTGGTTGTAAAGAAAATTAAACTAACACCAACTCTCAATGAATTTTGCCCTATTTCTTACTTGTGCGATCGTCATAGGAAACACTTAATGCAACAATTTACCCTAATATAAAGAATCGGCTGTCAATTAAACTGCGGTTGCTAACCAACCGGAGGTAAACAGTGAGATTAAATGTGCCCAGAAATACTAGCGCAATAGACTAATCGTTTTGGCGTGTGCCAACTCACTTATAGAAAACCGCAAAGACTAGTCGTTTTGGCGTGTGCCGGCTAATCTGCTAACAAAAAACAGGAAACTGCAAAACCGCAAAAAGCGATAAAGAAATGTAAATAGCTATGGAATAGTTTCTATAAAAATCGCTACACATGTGTGTCAACCTGGGGCCTATAGCACAATGGAATAGCCAGTATTATTGTAAAAGGCGATAGTCATATCAAACTATTGACATGCGGCAAAAATAATTAATCTTTCCACCTTTTAGCTTGGTGAAAAACGCATTTATTGATTCGCCAAAGGCCTGTGGATTCGCTTATTTTTGCACAACTGCTACATGGACATAGGAAAAAGTTCGACTCACCCAAGCCTCTCGATTGTTGAATATAACCACGGTCCATGATGAGAGTTCTCGAATCAAAAACTGTAGCCGTGCTCGAATACAAATGTCTTCTCATTAAATTACGTCATTGTTATACAAGAGTTAGCATTCAAAAGTCTATCACCCTGTTTTTTTTTCAAAGTTTGGAGAAGGGCGGCGTTTCCATCTGAATGATTGAACGAAGTGAAACGCAAAATTCCATCGCATATTATCCGGCAATATGTACAGTAGAAATACTGTAAACGCTCCAGGTACGGTATCAGCTTATACTCCACAAAATGGCTACAGGCGGCATGAACTTTCTGAAAGGATTTCCTAAACGTCCTACTTGTTACCTTAGAGACTCACATGTGTTGTCCTGAAAAGTATTCTCTGCAGTAATTCCAGTTTCTGTCAACTTGCACAACGACTCGCACGAGACGAAGAAGTTCCAGACTGCAGGTTCACTTCACGTTCACGCGCATATACGTATACGCAATTGCGCATGCTCATATTGTCAGCTGTACCGGCATAGACTCTCCACAGTCGCTAGCGCTGTGCCTTGTTTTGTGCGCGCGCGCTCACGCAACGATGGGCCTGTCACCCTACGCTGTGCATGTGAGCTGCCAGACACAGCGACCTTCAGTTTTTGAAAGTATATGAATATTCATAAGGGTAGTGACGTCAAAAGAAACATCTATCTAACTGGGCGGAGAGAATATATACTAGCTGGTAGACCTATTAATACGAGGTATGTTTATATTTTTCATTTTTAATTTTATTTGGCTATGGTACTTGTAATTTTTTTTATTAACGGATGTGTGGAGTTCCATAAAGTATCCGGATCGGGCTGAAATCCCACCGGTCGCTTGCAAGAACGTCCAGACCCTGGGATCGCGTTGTGATTCGCGTCGCGTCAATACCTGCTGGTATTGCTTAAACTGCTTAGTGTCACTTTTCCGACAAGCATTACCCTTTGGCTTAATGATATCCCCCTCCTCTCTCCGTACAGTATGATGCATAATTCTGCGCTGCACGTACGACAATTAGAAGTCATCCCTATTGACAAAATTAAAATAAACAACACCTCTTTTTTAGAATTTCCACAGCTTCAATGAACTGTTATTAGATTTCTATATAATACTTATAGCCCCTGAACTTGTAATAATAATAATAATAATAATAATAATAATAATAATAACAATAATACTGCTGTGTCTTTCCTTGAAAAAACCAAGCCAGTGCTGCGAGAGTGACCACAACATTGAGGAAACCCTCGGGACCCTAATGCGAGAGAAGGATCAGGACCCAGGGGCTAAACGGTGCTGGAGGTCATATACGCGTAGCTTTTGTTCCAGAACTGGTTTTCCCTGTGCATGGTTGACGAAACTTGAATATGACTAGATTATGAAGAGCACTAGTTATATTGTTGCTTTGGAAAAAAAGAAAAGCTACCCTCTCTCGACCAGATTTATAGCTTGGAGGCTTAGCCTTGCGTAGCTCAATACACTCTTCACTTATGTGCAGGGCCTCGCAATACTGGGGGTTGTTAGGAGGAGAGCGGTTTCTAGGATACAGACAGGGTTCTTCTCTGTATCGGAAGGACTTTCTTGCCAATCTTTAGTTGCATCTTGGCTTCATCGCTCGCGGGTAGCCAGTAGAGGTAGCGATAATTTTCTGTGGGCCTTTTTGCTTGAAGGCCCCGCATGTGTACTCCAGGACTTTAGGTAGGCCTTTTTTCGCCAAATAGCAGTGTAAGACTGTGCCGTCTGACGTGCTGTCAGCACGACCCGTATGCCTCGCAGCTCCCATGCAGTGTAGTTGTTGGTGAAACCCCACATCAAAAGCTGCTGACCTATGATGTAAGCAATGTTTTTTTAGACCTGCGCAGCACCCTTTCTTCCGTGCCCCTAATATTAAACCTGTCGAAGCTAAACCTTTTATTAATGCAAGAGACAAATGATGCGCTTTCTGGGTATGGCTGTCAACTACATGATATTTTGTCACATTTCTCCACTATTACTGAGCCTTTGACAAACTTATTTAAAATTAAGTAAAGTTTGTTTTGTTAGAAAAATGTCAACAAGCAATTGATACATGTACAGGTTTACTTCAAAGTGATCCAGTGTTTTCTGCACCAGATTTAAGTTTGCCGTTCAAATCATCTGTAGATGCTAGTAGGTGCTCGTAAATTCCTTTCAACATAGCAAAAATTGCAAAATAAGAAGTTTCATGGCATGTCGATAAATTACCTCTGACATGACATCTGATGTCTACTGCCATATAATATTCAATTCCTCACAGTTGTTGTGAATACGTAGTGCTTTTTCAGAGGACAGTCACAGATTTGAAGAATGTCACGCAGAATGGGGTATGCAAGACGCTATAATAAGGCTTTAGTTTGCCATTTTTCGCATTAATGGCGTCCAGACATAAGAACACTACTGTTTGCACTTAAGGTAGTAGATACCTCATAGACACTTTTACATAGTATTTTATTCTCAGTTATAGAAGTTCCTGACCCAAATAAAGTATATATTTCCTGAAAGCGCTGATACACAGTACACAGGCATTATTTGCATAATAATCACGTGTCTAGCGTTTGGCTGCACCTTCCAAAAATAGGTTTGTTTTCCCTTCAGCGAAGATAGGAGGATTTCCGGTTTAGATTCATGCACTGAAAATCGTTGGCAAGACCCTTCAAATCAGTGTCTCGGATTTTTTTCTCCGCGTTTCTATTCTTATTATATGGTGCGACAATTACAATTCCTTGAAAAGCACCTTAGTCAAATACCTTTAATGGTGAAAACAAAAAAATCAAGCCGCATAAGGGAAATCCCAGACACGAATGACTGTGTACTCTGCACGGTCGGATTTCCCAATATCAGGGCTTTCAGAAAATATATACTTTATCGGGCTTTGAGACCTTTATAACTGAGAAAAAATAAAAATCTGAAAGTGCCTGTATGGTATCTAGCAAACTTAACTCTAAAACAGTCATACTTGTTCGAAGTTTTGTCTTTAGAGTGAAGTCGCCACTTTTCAACACTTACAAAAGAACAGAATTACTGTGAATTGCTTTGAAGCATTGGCATTAGACGAACTAGACATATTGTCTAAATCGAGGTGTTGCCAACACTGTCAGGTGCAATTAAAAGCTAAGCGGTAACATGAGTCGATCATAAAAAACCAACTCTGCAAAAGTTGAAACATTGTTTAGCAGGAGGTCAGACGTAGCCTAAACAAAATCACCACATATGTCTAAGCACTGTCCAAGTCTTATCACTTGCTTTCAGGTGTAGTTGTTTTGACTACATCTGACCTGCTGCAAGACAATGTTTCAACTTTGGCAGAGTTGATTTCTCTGTGGTCGACTGGAATTAATGCTCAGCTGATAATTACACCTAACAGTATTGGCAACACCTCAATTTAGACTATGTGTCTAGTTCGTCTAATGCCAATGCTCCAAAGCAATTCACAGTATGTAAATAAGTAAAATGTAAAATTGGCCGGGGATGATCTCGCTCAGAAAGTATTAATTCTAATTCATCAATACAAAACGAAGAAATTGCACTTGGTATCGAAATATTATCAATTTTAACATAAGTAAACATTTGAACAAATGAAATAATAAAATATGCCTACATTTCAACGGCCATATCTTTATGTTCAGGGGAAACCCTGGCCAAATAATGTCATGTAATTTAGAAATACCGTTGTGTTAATTTCGAAATCATAGATTGATTTTAAAATACTGGGTGAAAATATGGATATATTTAATGTTGAATAGATTTTAGCACAACAGTTAATGACTAAACTATTGCCAAATTCTAAAATTGAAGGCTTTTGCAGAAAAATATGACCGCAATTTGTTGTGCGTCGTCATAAACTTCCGTAAATTTAAGAATGTCGTGATCAAAATCGAAATCACCATGAAATTTCAGTCATTTTCATGTCAATTTGGATTCATGACAACGTGTGGCAAATTGACTTACCGCAATGCCGATAACATTTCAATGAAAAGTGACGTAAAAGGTCTGATCTGATCACAAACAATGTTTAGTCGTCGTGCACGAGTTAGATGCGTGATAAAAGTCTTACGATTTGGACGGTGCGAATGCTCACACGGGCAGCACACGTTCTTTTAAAGCTTGGATCAATTCAGTCTGACTTGTTCAAAGTTCACAAGCACAGTGATTGGGTATCACACGTTCTGAAAGCGTGATCGTACGATTTTTGTGTGGTATAGCTTGAACAAATCCTGCAGTCTGAGGGTGTACTTTGGACAACCATGCATTGTTAAATGGTACCTTTCCTCTACTACTACATACTTACTGTATGTTGGCTGAATGGTAAACGTTAACGTTATTGTTCGAAACACTACAATTAAAATGATTTTGTACTTGCCCATATATTTTCACAGTGTTGATTAATATAGAAATAACGGACAACGTGCTGACTATTAACGTTTAATCATGGCAAGGGCGAGAGAAAAGCCAAACGTCAAAGGGCGAGGCTTACCGAGCCCGTTAATTTGGCTTTCCTTTCGCTCGCGCCCATAAATAGACATTAATAGTCAGCGCGGAGTCTGTTATTTCAATTATATTACCAACGAACCCGAAAAAAACCGTCAAAATTTACGAAACCTTCCCATGCGAACGACAACGGGCCCCAGAACCTGTCAAGGAGTAGTGCGCGCGCTGCAAAAATTTTGCAAATCCGGAGTTTTTTCCAAAAAAAGCGTCTAAACCTGTTCTGGCCCACAAATAAACATTTTATTTTGTGGTTGATTATGATCTTTATACAAATCACAATTTCCATTTTAGCCGTAAAGCTACTATGTTTATGATATTTTTTTGATATTCACACTCAGGCATAAAAACAAACCCTTACTGTGTATTTGTGGGCAGTCACGTGGTTCAGCTCGACCAATTAAAACGCAGTGGACAGGGCGTGGCAATATAATAAAGGCTTTGTCATGCCATTCTCTGTTGGTACAACTCAAACACGCATACCCTAACTACAGTGCTTGTAAAAGAAAATGAAATTGCTCTTATTTTTTGCCATGTATTCTGCAGGTAAGAATCCTTAAACTGTTTCCAAAATTTGCTTCTTCGTACTTTGCCTTTTCATTCCTTTTAATACCTGTTGACCACCGCCTGCGTGCAAAAACACCAACAAAGGCCATGTTGCGTAAAGTTACTTAGTTCACACCTTCCATATGCTCTTTTAGAGGAAGTAGTCCCGTCTACAGCTCTGCGTATAGGACCCAAATGAAGAGCTGTTACTGTGCACAACATATGTTTATATATAATGCCGATATTTTTGTTTGAAACTGGCTATGAAAATTCAAGTGCAAACTGATAACGCGACACTGCGCTAAGAGAGATGCAAACCGTATGAAGCAATGTGTACATGTACATGTACATGTACATTCTGAACTTCATGTACGGCGCGTCTCGATATTTTTTATTTTATTCTGTCTTTGTTTCATTTAGTCAAGTGCTTTTCCACTTATATATATATATCGATCGAAATTATCGGTACTGTATTACGAAAGTCAGATTTCTGAATTTCTACAAATAAATGGTAATGTACATGAACGGTTATTATTTCTATGTCCTTATGCTCGTTTATTATATTTACAGAACTATTCTGTCAAAATATTTTGAAGGCAGCCTTATCAAAATAGTTTAAAGAGGATATATTTTACAGCATCAGAAAGACTGCTTTTCAATAAACTGGCATAAGTCAAATTTGAAATTCTTTCTCAGAAAGTTTCATAGCCATTGATAAGTATTTGAGCTGATATTATGCTATAATTGATCTAGATTCAGAGCTGGACGTTTTAAGTGAGAATTGTAGGTTGCGATCATTTTCATTGTGATAAAATGAAAAACTTCTTGACGGTCAGATGTTTAAGAGAAAGTCATAATAATTCCAAAAATGTTTTGTCTATCATTCTACCATGCCTTTTGCCAGCATCAGATGACTCTTCTCCAAACTAAATACAACTAATATTTCGACCAACATAAAGCGGCAAGCTGCCATAACCATTCTGAAAAGACAACAAATCCTGATAAACGCTAATGACAAGTCAATTATAACAACCCGTGAAACATTCGAATCTATTATGTCTTTCAGTCTCATGTGCAATGAAACATGGTGTTTGTACACAAGAAGGGGACATTGCATTCGTTGAATGTCCAGTTCAAAGGCGACCGTGGAAAATAACGTCTGTTCGCTGGACACTTAATTCATACTTTGGAAAATTTGTCTGCCAGTTGTATGAAGATGGGTCGTCTGAGTCTTTTGATGACAGAATTTACATCAACGACTTGTCACCCACAACCCTGGTAATAATGGATGCGAATATATCCGATGGGGGTCAATATCGTTGCCAAGTAGTATACATCGACGCAACTAAGCCGATAGTCAGCTTCATAGATCTTACAGTCTATGGTAGGTATAAAGTTATTTAACGAAATAATGACATAGCAGCACAAACAAAAAAATCGCTGATGTCAGTAAAAGTGAAATGGTTTGCTCACTCAAATATCCTTGTTTCTGAAATGTTCTTATTTGTTTTATATCTTCTGTCTGATTTACGTCATATGCATGTTTTTCATTTCAAGTGGGTTTGTTCTCTCCGATTCAGCCCACTTTGTGTTACAAGTAGAGCTTTTCGACAATGAAGAATATGTCAAATTGGGAGTGTCTCAACACATCAACAGATTCGTTAATTCTCCATTCAGAGTGGCTTGCCTTGCCCAAATGACAAGACCACCTGTACGTCTAAAGTGGACCCTCAATGAAACGGACGTCAGCAGGAAATTTATATCAGAAACAGTTTTGGAAACGCAAAAACAACTTAACATTTATTACACTGTCATATCGAATCTAACGATCGAAGCAACAGATAAGGAAGACTCAGGAAAATACACATGTGCTGCGTATTACGACGATTATCCGCTTCATGGCAAATACAATTCTCTTCAACTGAACATATCAACTTCTAAAGGTAAGAAGTCCAGACATTGCAATACCTCCCGATCTCAGTTGTATATCCCTCCGACAAATATTTCTTTTTTCAAACGAATATTAAGACCGACAGACAGAACATTTATGTGGCAATTCTGTTTGTCTAAATTCTGTTTGTCTATAGCATTATTTGACTGGCAAATTGTTACGGATGTAAACTACATATTCAAAGGTCAAAAACAGTAAATTAAGGAGTACGAACTCTACAGATTAGAACATTATGGCGTAGCAGAAATTATTAACTAATATGAGTTTAATAGAGTGGCCTTGCCTCTTGCAGGCATCTATCGCAATGATAGATTTGATTGATATAAGCAATTGGTTCAGTCCCACCTGTCATTCAATTATTTAGTATAATCAAAATCGGATTGCAACCAATAATACAGACTTAAAGCGTATCTTGTTAGGTGGCGTGGCAACAACGCCCACATCTGGAACACTTCAACAAAATGTTGTTTGTCATTCGTTTGAAGTAATTATTTAGTTTAGAGTCACTGGCATTATTGATATCAATTTACCATATTTAAATAAGTAACACATTATACACGAATAGAAGCAAAAAAGCATAGTAGTCTTTCTCATCCCTAGGCTCTTAAAATGCTGCGACTTTGAGTGCGCGTTTTTAATTAACAAGATGAAATTACAGATCGACAGAAAACATCGGATCTTGAATGATTGAATGCACCATGATTCTGACTTGCAGCAAGATTGCGGAGTTTAATGTCACTTACGAAAGCTGTAAAGCAAACACGGGTGATTCCATATGTATTAAAAATCCTGTGTGCGCAGTTCACTGCAAATTTCATATCCTCACATTTGACGCGTCAACTCCGAGGGAAAACCGGACGTGAGATCGACGCCAGTGACGACGGAATACAAAACCTCTGTTGCTGTTTACTTAATGCTCTTGTCTGTACAGATATTTCGTTACTTAGAATCTAATGAACAAATCAAGTACCTTGTTACTGATTTTATGAATGTGCTATCACTTTTTCACACGCAATAAACTTAATTGTACGGGGGAAAATTATTATGCTGTTACAACATTAAACCGCAAGTAGTATCCAAACGTTTTGAGCATTAATATTTCACCAACATTGCGATTATTAGTGAGACGTCGCCGGTTAAAGTGTAAGCAGGAATTTTCTGTTTACGTTTGATGTTGAATATTGAGTCGAATCTTTTACTATTTTCTTTGTATCATCGTAGACGATTTACTTCTTGGTTAAGTGATGTATTTCGGAAAGGTCTGGTCATAAAAAGCACTTATTTATTCTCTTCTATATTTTCCACTTCCGTTGAAACTGGTTTCTTTATATACATATACAGGCTTGTGCAAGTGAGAAATTGTGTGCGGTGTAAAGATAAAATTATTGCAGGGGGATACAGGTATCCCCACAAACAGTATTACGGTAACCATTATTTAATCATTAATGCGTATTTGCGATGAAGGCTCATCGACTATCTCATGTCTATATGTTAGTGCGTGCCACTTCAACATGAAATGTCACGTTGTGAAATACAAAAACAAACACTTATGCAGTCAAGTAGGTCAAAGTTTGCGGATTACTGGATTCTCCTTCGGTTACATGTAGAGAAAGAAAAATACCGAGGCACTTGTCTAGATATTATTACTTTTAGTCCTACATCATAAAACAAGTAATATTATATAAGGCTCAGCCCTTGATGTCGCGCCAGGGGTTAGGATGAGAAATGTTATTTGCATTGATTCATGATTAGTTGATTCATGATTAGTAACAGTAAAGGATAAAATATGATTAATTGTTCTTAATAGTAAGTAATAATTAAATATATACGTTTGTAAGACAACTATGCCCAGTTTACCCTCTGATGAAAACAGTTCACGTACACGATGTCCGACACCCATAAACGCCTGTTAATCAGATGCGAAAAGCGCTACCTGTATTTCGCGGCGAAGTTAGTTTGTTCACAGCGTTAGGTAATAAGGGGATTATTTACGATTCATTTTCTGGCCAGCATAATGGCAATGCGGACCATGATATGCTCACCCTAAATTCCTCAACACGATACGGACTATAGCTGACCCTTACCTCAATAGGTTGACCCATGGAGCTAGAAAAGGATGTCTCTTGCTTGGAGGAGGGACTGTCACAGAGATAAATCGATTCCGGTTTTCGCCGTGCAATGCAAGAGTACATTGGCACCTGATTATGTGTACTTAGTATAGATCATCAGCGGCTTATACAGCGTTACAACGTATCGGTGTAAGCATGGAGCGAGATTTGTTTCTACCTCCATGGTGTAAGGCTACGACATTTTTACTGACTGCACCAGCGATGGTCCGCATCAAACAGTACTACATAAGAAAATTTACACGGCTAATTTCCATGAACTTCTTTCATTTTTTTGAAATCACATTATATCTGCACTTATCGTGAAGGTACACTTCCCAGACGTAAAACATTGGTTAAAGCTAGGTTTTCATATCAGTGACGTGTGTATGTGCGCAATTTACTGTTGCTAAAGAGTGTAGATCGACCTTGTTCTCTCTGTGAATGCTAAAACACTCCCCCGAGCCATAGACCCTCGAGAGTCAATGTTCGAGCATAACATCAATAATTTGCAATGTAGTAAAGTAAAATCCCGGAAGATTTTATTTTCTGACATTTTGATCCTGCATACACTCTGCTTTTTTCAACGTTTTGATTTCAGAGTCGGTTACGCCATGGCAGATTATTTGCATCACGCGTGGAGTGTTGATAAGCAATGAAGCGAACGAACGCCCTATTGTTCACCATATCCTTGCCCCGAAAACTACTACTAGGCAAATTATATCGATTTTTCAAATGTCAATTGGATTACGACTAAGTGCTTGTAATCAGATAATTTTCTGGAACGAACAGGCAATGATCACCTGATCCAATCATTATCCGTTTTCCAAACGATCTTTTGATATTATTGTAGTGTGTCATGATCAAGGTTTCACTTAATTACATTGCTGAACTTTTTTCGAGAAACTTAGAAATAAAGATCGATTATTTTAACGTGTGTCCAGGCAAACAAGATGCTGTTGTTTAGCAGAAGTGGAGATTAAACCCAGTGGGTCATGAATGCCTTCTGATCTGAATAAAAACGTTGTGTATCTTCAAAACGGCAGTGTTTCACACAAGCGAGATCGTCTTTGTCTCGAGACTAGACGAACTGGAAGTTGACCGGCAATTCATTTCGCATTCCAGTTTCTTCGAGTGATTGTCATATGGTGTGTTTTTTCACAAAGGAAAAAGCTATAAACCTCTAGACCAGTATTTGCCATTTGCATAAATCAACAAAACAGACAGATAGATAGATTATGTGGGTAGATAGATAGATTCTATGTGTGACAGCATGGCCGTATGGTGACAGCGACTGTGTATGAAGATACAGACAGAGAAGATACACGTAGAGGGACAAAGAGACGAAGAGAAACAGGGCGAAAGAAAGCAATCATTGTTCGCCGCATTCGTTCAGTACAATTCAAAATCGACGCAGGCTACGCAACACCATAAGGACTAAGGCTGCGTTCACAAAAACGGTTAGGGGGCTGGAGGAATTCATCGGGGATTCGAAAATATTGGGGGTAGTAGAGGGGGGCTTGAAAATTTTGCTCTACCTGTAGGGGGACTGGAAAATTTTTGGTTCCCTTTTGTCTTTTACATTTTCAAATTCCAAGTTTTTGTAGGTAATTCAATACCATTTTTATGTCAGCATAATGTTGTAATGTTAGTAATAATTTTACAAAATCTAGAACCATTTTGTCACTTTTCATGACTTTATCTTGAAAAATCTAAATGTGTGATTTGTCGTAAAAACACAAACTTGAGCCTCGTAACAGGGCAGAAACTGCAACTGTTAATGATTTCTGCAATATTTCTATGCAATATAACAACTACAGTACATTTTCTTACAATCTCCCTACAGTATGCTCAAACACACAATATTTAGTTTGTCGACAAAGCCTTTATATATAAATATAAATATGTATAAGGTGATAATTTAATTGGAGTCCAGACTGACAGTCAGTTGTCAGTGATACAAATGCATGGTACACATACACAGGCTGTGATAGCAAGCTGAATACTAGACAATTCGACATGCTGCAGGGAGTAGAACAAGAACGAAGTTGTAAAACTGAACAAAAATATTGCCAAAATCATCAAAGTTAATACAGCTACTGCCTATACAGGTAGTGTCACTATCATTAATGCTCTGCTACTGCAGTGTCACTGTCACTGCACACCTGAGCAGTGATGGAGATAGCTCTGACTCTGATGTACATGGCAGTTGAAGAAGAGTTTGGGTCTAATGAAGCTCATGACAGGAAACATACTCGTACACAAGATCAGGCCAGAGAGCGACACATGGAAGAACACATAGAAATGTTTTAATTCTAGCATATGAGAATAATCAAATATTAAAGAAAAAAGATGGGGTCGCCATGCTTGATTTTCTAAATTTTCACCTTCTTGTTATAAAAGTAAAGACTAAAAGAAAAAAATATGTGACCAAATGGAATTATTTATTTTTTAATCCAATTTGCAATTATTACACCCAAAATTTCAGAGATTAAATCATTTATTTGATGGAATATTTTAACCTTCCAGTATTGTCAATTGAATAGCATCTAATTTATATATGTCTTGTACTTTTGAAACAAATTATTGGTAGGTCACTGTGCTCAGTTTTTCATCACAATATGGTAATTAGCCACAATTCTCAATTTGCCTACTCTCTCATGATCGTCATTTTGTGTGCTTTTGAGTATCATATATATATATATATATATATATATATATATATATATATATATATATATATATATATATATATATATATCTTGTAGTTTTGAAACAATTTTTGGTATGTCACTGCGCAATATGGCAATTAGCCAGAATTCACAATTTGCCTACTCTCTCATGATTGTCATTTTGTGTGCTCTTCAGCAGGAGCAATTGACCTGGCAAGAGTTGGATTAACTCAAGTTGGCTTACACCAATAAAGCCAAAAAGTCCACTGATTCGTTTAAAGAACTTGCCTTGGGAATATGACTATTAGAGTGCTAATACAGGTAGTGTTGAACACCAGTGACCGGAACGGCACAATACATGTTTATTTATTCTGCGCTCACATCCTTTACAATTATGCGGGCATCTGATAGTTGGGGGGGATTTAGACCTTATAGAGGGGGCATGTGATAATTTTTAGGGTACTTAGGGGGGATCTGAAAAAAATAAGATCTCAATCGATATTCCTCAAGCCCCCCCCCCCCGATCGTTATTTGTGAACGCAGCCTAAAATGCCAACATTAATGTGTAAATGCAAATTCAAACTTTATAGTCACTGTTTTAGCCATGAAATGATATGATTTTAAAGTGATATATATATTTGTTTAAAACAAATTTCAGATTGTAAACCATGTTAAAAAAACGAAACGCAGTCCTTCCTTCTAACGTGTATGTGGCTTATGCTGGCATAACATGTTTATCTAATTTGAATAGAAAAGGATAACAACGAAACAAAGAGTTATGTAAAAAGCATGCGAATCACTACCAGAGGAATAATTTTGTCACCTTTTCATGATCCATGAATCCATCATGAATGTCCATCAAAAGCTGTTTCAACAAAGTTTGCAATGTTTTGATACATTATTTAGACAAAACACGATCTAACCTTTCGCGAAGGGCATTTTGCGAGAGATAAGCAGCATGGACCACGTGATCCACTGCCATCTGCAGATAGGATTCAAAATTATGGTGAAGTCACCGTGGTTTAATGACCAGTTAGTAAATACCGCAGTCATGAGCGTTCGTCTTACACTTTACACCCTTTGGTGCAGCAAATACTGAGTCCGATTCACCACAAATTCAAGTAAATCAAAGTCCGAATCAAAAACCTTTATCTACGACTGAAAATTAACTGTATTCTGCTCGAGGCCCGCCGCCCCTCATTATCACGATGTCATTATCACGATGTTACGATGTCTTCTATTTTAAACTGATGTAGTGAGTGTATTTTGCGTGACCAGGTGAACATAGTTTTGTATAATTTATGCGTGACCAGGTGCGTTCATGAATAATTTATCTTTTGGTTCTATAATTGCATACATGTCGCCACGTCGCTTGTCTTCTGTTAGTCTGGTTCCCTGACCCATTTCCCCGGTAGAGGGCGTGGGGAAATATAGGGTCAGGTACCGGCTAATGTAAACATGAACGCTATTGGGTTAAAATAAAACAAGCTGTGATTGGATGAAAGTAACACTTGTAACTTTTGCTCATTTTTCGTGGGTTTCGCACTTTCAGGCTCACTTGACACCAACTTCTTGTTTGTACCACAAAGCCGTGGAGGTAGAAAGAAAGACTTTTTACCTCCATGATTTAGCCACTGTGATTTAGCACACCTCTTGATACTTTTAGAATGTCGACATGATGCCTGGCATTTTTCACGAAATTCGGACACAATTCTATCCATTCAAATCAATCGTCGTTCACATTTCCAACAAAGTTTGCTTTCAATTAGCTGTTATATCGCAGCAGTACTTGTGGCGTGTATCGAACGTGCTCTGGTCATTGGGG
>LD342790.1:44950-64199 GCA_001465055.1 Ptychodera flava | reverse complement strand
CTCCGCCATCTTGAACAAAATTCTGTTCAAGATGGCTACCCGGTACCTGACCCTATATTTCCCCACGCCCTCTACCGGGGAAATGGGTCAGGGAACCAGACTAGTCTTCTGTAAGCAGCGTGATGTCAAGAAGTTCCATTGTTCGATTGTTTCCCAGTCGTTATCTTTGCCGGCGAAATTTGGACTGTTTGGTGACGAAGTAATTACGTCAAGTTGTTTGCTGGCCGGACTGTTCTTCACGTAAAAACGCTCAGTGTGGCTCAGTGTGCCAAAGACTTCGGAAACGTCGTAAGAGTTGCATGCTGCACGCTGTGATATCTACGTCGGTGGACTCAAGAACTGTATTGCCGCTGTCAGAGACGTCGCAGTCCTTCCTCAACTGTCGCACAATAAATACTTACTGTGTACGGACATTCGTGAATGTGTCGAATCTCTTCGACTTGTGAAATAATGGACTCTGTTGCTAGATAGCAGAATTTCGTCGGCGTTCAAGACCGGAGCAAATATGCGACGGGTCTGTGCTCTATTTGTTTTTTATCGTTTTTTTTCTATTTTACTTATCTGGTCACGCTTAGTTTAAAGTCATTGTGATAACTTACTTAAGCCTGTCAAAATATAATTTCATTGGTTTAAATTTGAGCCACTGGCATCGTTGGTTTGTTTATATACCGACAAATTCATAGGCTCATTTTTAAGCCAACCACAAGTGGCAACTTTGTGGGCATGGTTTAAGTTTAAACCATTCAAGGACTTGAAATTAATCGGCCTGTTTTCAAGCCATTGTCATGACAGTCACCGGTTAATATCTAAACCAGAATCACGTCACTTCATTGATAACAGCGAGGACGGTGCGCATCAATACCTGCATTCAGTGCGACAAATTGATTAGCTTTATAATTTTGTCGTACCATACAATTTTTAGGAAGTTTTCAATTGAACAGAAGATATGAACTTGCTTCAAGTAGGCCTATGTGGGTACATCAATATCAAAACAATAATATGAAGGAATTAATTGACAATACTGAAATAGCGTTGATCGCAAATGACGTCATTTTTCTTCGTCAACATGCAAAAATAAATGTCGGATTGTCCGCATTTTCCGAGAGAACAACGAAAGTAAAAACAACAGTAATTTATGGCTCAGACTATTAACATTGCAACAACAAACTTTGGTCGAATTTCAGGCAGTGATGTCGTTCGCGTACAGCTAAGCGTATAGTAACAAACCTGAAATCGCCATCAACGCTATTGTTGGCATATCCTGAATTTTTTCCAAGCCACAGCCTTGATCTTGGGATACCGGACAATGCCGATGCATTTTATTAATAAGGACATGTTTGAAATGGATGTTCCGTTCCCCTGACGTGTACCAAAACATGCAAGCCACATCACAGCTGATGATATTGGGAGCGTGTGTCAATAAAAGTCAACGGTCGCGGTCGTTCCGTGACCTTTGACCGACGGTTCACTCTTTGTCCCTGTACCATTTTTAAACATAGTCCAATTTTATACAATGATTCGCTTAGCCAATGTTAACTTCGTTATAGATATTATATCTCCGTGACATATGTAAGCATTATAGTACTTGCTGATTGATCGTACTCTTAAAGTGACCGCTGGTTAGTGGAATCTGCACCCTTTCACTTCAAAGGGAGTGGCGTATGAATTCCTCTGAGGGTACAGATCGCGTGCTAAGCCACAGCCGAGATGTAGCCTAGCCGAGATGGTACTCTACGATCGTCCAACCTTTCCAAACTCCATTCCGAACTGCGGTAGTCCCGTCAGTTTACCTCCAAAATTTCCCATATAACAGTCGACAGTAATGGCTTCCATCATCGATGAAATATGACTTTGGAAGAACATGTTATGTGCAGCAATGGAGAATCTCTGCTACCTCCAATCTCCATGGTACAGGCTACAGCGAAACTATTTGCGTTCATTCTATGGGACTATGCATGGAGGTAGAAAGAAAGAACTAACGTCTTTGGAAATGAAGGCAAGTAAGCTTTATTCCATGTTATATTCCATGTAAGATGAGCAAACTTTTTAAGTCATTCATTTAAATCGGGCTTGAATTTGTTCAAACACGTCGATCGAGTTCGTAAAACATTTCTGGGAGCCGCCATTCCAACTTCCGGTACAGGCAGCTCCCTCAAACACGGATGCCCTACGCTCAATGTTTATGGAACGCGATCGACGTGTTTTAACAAATTCCAAACCCAATAAACGACAAGGTTAGTGTAGTATAGTGTTCGTCTTCAGTAGTGATAAATCGGTACAACCAAATTCAGCAAATGTAGCATTTCACATCAATGCGCTTCGTCCAGTGGGATGCGCTTATTTGGAACTCTATAGGGCCGTCGGCATTGTAGCGCTACTTTCAATAACAAACATAGACTGTTTCATGGATGATATTTCTTGTTTCTGTTGATAATAACCTCGGACTGGCAACTTAGATGATTTAATACAGTCAGGTATACCTCACAAATCATTTGTCAAAATGACGTAATGGTTGATTCAGTTATTCAACGCAAATTTATGTTTCCACAACTTGATTTTAACTTTAGTCCTTCAACATCATTGCTTACACAAATCATGTGAGCCATCTTGTCATTCAAGACAAGTACATACTAAAGAGATTTATTTTCAGCACATAACTTCATGTACAAATGTTGACCATTGACTTCCATTTACCGGTAATAGATACTTATTTGTTTCTTTTTCAACAGATGGTCCAGGGCATGATATACTTGATACAGAAAATGCCTTCAGCTCCACAAATGAACAATGGATTCTCTGAGTACAATGTGGAAACAGAATGAAGACTGCCCTCAGATATGGTAGAACTCAGAAAGTGGCCATAAAAGGTGATCAAATATCGTTGTGTGCAGCCATAATAATCATGTCAGGCGTGAATGATCCTCATATTACTCTAACACTTTGGGTTTTGTTCAAATTTCAGCTGTTATTACATATCTGTGACGTATCTTTGTTATAGTCACACAGCAGACATGATAAGCATTTACACTTATTAACGTTATTCACAAAATTCTGGGATTTATATCCGAGTACATCATGCAGCGGAGGTATTTTCCACGAAGCTACGCGTCTCCTACGATGTACGGTATTTTGTGAATAACCTTATTATTATACACCTTTTTTAGTTCAATTTTTCTGCAAAAAAGTCAAAATTAAATCGTTTTTGGGGTGCCTGTCGCGTACTACACCAGACGATTGCAAGCAAAATGAGAACACGTTCAGCATGTCGGCTAAGTGCGCGGAACGAAATTTCAAACCGGCGACACACTGTACATGATAGAAATTGTAGGTCAGCAGCATAATTTAACTCTAATTCACAGGGTTTTGATTCACCACTACTAACATTGTTAAGTACCGAATGTTTAGAAGTATATTTTTGTTAAAATTTAAAGTCATCTCTCCTTTTTCCCTGCGCTAACGTAAACGTTTCTTTACGGCAAATGTCAAATAGCGTCCAATAACACCAAATGTTATTGTACTCCGCCACAAAATTATTTGACTCCGCATCCTCTGATACTGAAACTTACTGTTCAACGAAACTCAATAGGTTACAGAAGTAGGTGTATAATAATCAAGCACATGAGGGGAGCCACTTGCATGCACCTAGTTTATGATACTGAATCTTAGTCTGATGTATAGAAGTAGAATATGATTATTATAATTTACCATTTTCCTGATTGTTAAACAGGCATCGAACTTGAGTTCTGAAGAGTGTCTTTTGTGGAAAAAAACTGCAGTTAGACAAATGGTCATGGTTTTGACGTTAGTATTGCTTGTTGAAACAATTTGTTACTATAATTCAGTGCAAATTAGTAAAAGCATATTAGCTGTAAGTTTTAGCAATTTTCAATCTTCATTTTTTGTGTGTACAAACTGCAGTTTCGATAGCTATAAAACAGTCTCTTGAATACCAATAATTTGCTTGACAATGTACTGTGTACATGTTTAACAACCATTGTTGTTGTTGACAAATGAATTCTATACACCCTTTGCGCCTGTCGCCAAGGGACATGGAACTATGTGAAAATACTAACCGGAAGTGTGGTAAAACATACGACGACTCCTATACTTTAATACGGATAGGTGCGATTTTCGAGCAAAAAAAGTGAGTGACATTCGAAGTGCATATTTATGCTACAACAAGAAAACACCTAATGGTTCATAAGACTAGCTCTGGTAAGTGTTCGCGTGCATTGTTTAGCTCCGTAATGTTTTATAACTGTAGATATCGGTGATTTTCGGTCTGCGAAGCGGCCAAGTTGTAGACTCAATACGAGAGCGGGTGACGCATACTGTGTCACACTGCCCTGCTGACAGTAGCGCCGGTATATTGACCGTGCACTTCCCGTACCTGTAGTAGCACAGCAGAAACAAATTTTCTCGAACGTTCAATCTTTTCAAATATTTCAAAAATAAAAACACAGCAATGAAAATATACGTCAAAAAAGTACGAATTCGTTAAATTTGAATTTTTTACCTGTAATTCTGAATATTTTGACGTACCGCCTATGTTATGCCGTCATACGTTGTACATAGCGCAGTGAAAGTCTACAACTCTCCCGTTTTGCCTGCCAAAAATCACCGATATCTACAGTTATAAAATATAACTGTGCTAAACAATGCACACAAACACTTACCTAAGCTAGTCCCATGCACCACTAGAAGTTTTCTTGTTGTAGCATAAATATTCACTTTGTATTTTACTTTTTTCGCTCGAAAAACACACCTTCCTATGTTAAAGTATAGGTCCTATGTTCTACCGCAGTTCTAGTTAGCATTTTCCAATAGTTCCATACCCCCTTGCGACAGGCGCAAAGACTGAAATTTGATTTTCAACAATAACAATGCTACATATACACATATGAACTGGGTTGATAATGTATGTTGGACATTCATCATTCCTTAAGAAGGAGAACAAGATACTGCAGTTTTTTGCACAAAATAAAACTACTTGGAAATTGCCAAAAGTTACAGCTGATTGAGCTTTCAACATTCTGGAATTGATTTCTGTCAGATTCAGTAAAGGACTTCTGTGTAACATTACACTGGAAAACTAATACAACCCTGTTACCTTCTGAGGGCTGGTTCAGGGATGTACACACAGCTGTACCAGCCCTGAGGAGCAACAGAGACTACCAGCTATTAAAATAATATCCCCAGTATAGCACAGTCAGAAAAATAACTAGCACAGCTGTATTTTACATCTATGTACCAAGTGTGTCAACAGTCCTGTACAATAGTTTTGCAAATAGTACATGCAACATGGGTTTGAAAAAAAGAACTTGAACATTTGCTTCCAAATCAACCCTGTAGAAGCAACGTGTACAGTTCTGTAATGGGGAAAATTCCAACATAACTGGTACATGAATGTCTGCATAGACACAATTGCACTGTGTGTTTACAATAAGGCTTGTACAGGGAGGTAAGCTTTTATGTGACCAGGGTGAAAAGCGGCTAAAAATTTCAACAGGGATGGTATGTGGATGTGTTCATCACTGTGCCACAAATGCTGAACCACCGGCCCTGGTACAGGGAGGTGAACAGCTTCTCTGGCATATACATATAGTGCTAGGCACATTACATACCTAAAGCACACATTTCTATATCAGGGCTGTGTGAAATTGACCCCAGCTACAGTGTTGTCAAGTACAAAGGTGGCACAAAGCTGTGCTAGGATATTGTACAACGACATGGCCATGCCAAATCTGCATTTGTCAATTTGTTTCAAGATATAAAGGCAAATATGGCCATCAATCACTGTCCCATTCACATGAATCATATATTTACTAGGTAGAGTAAGGCTTAGTTATGTTGTTCTTATCTCCATTAGCCACAACATTGGGGCTTCCTTCGAGCATTTTTGTTCTGCTTATCAACTACAGTTTCCAATTCAAGTCATTGAAACATGATGAAATCCCCAATGTTAAGCTACACAGTACAGCATGTACATGTAGCATTGTTATTGCTGAAAATTTCATTTAGGGCCGGACAAGAATTCATTTGTCAATATATAAAAATGATCAAATATACAGGTTGTGTTTAAAAACATAATATTTGGCATTTTAGTATGCTGTGGAAAGAAGGCCAATAAACTGTAGTTGATAAACAGTACTGAAATCCTGAAGAAGTAGCCAAAAGTTTCCGGTAATGGAGCCTCATTTACTTATTTCAAAATACATACATGAGAAGTATATCATCCATGATGGGGGTTGCATAGCCAGAGTGATAAAATGCTTTCTCAAAGGCCTACTAACTTATTTGCAAGTCTCAAAAAAGGAAATTGCACTGTGACTCTGATATATCTTGCCTTGTAATAAATTCATTTTGATATTCTTGAATTGAAATTCATTATCATGAAATTCACACCATAGTTTTACACATTTTTGCCAGTGCACAGTTGCAGCAAGCCTATGACATTGACAATAACTTGTAAGAGCTATCTTTGTCATGCTGAGAGACTTGCCCTGAGCAGTCATGTCAGATTATTGATGCACCAAGAAAGACTGATAATCGGTTCCTGCAGTCAAATATGTGTTTAAGAACATGACTGTAATTTAGAATGCTACCAATGAACATTCCAAGATACATCTACAAATTCCCTAAACATACCAGCTCCTAGGCCTTGCCCTCATTGTACTAGTAGCTTGGCACTAAGTGTTTTACAAGGAGCTAATCTTGTACTTCAAATTTTGAATGTTTGCATCTTTTATATTCCAGGATGCTGGAAACTCGCATTCTGTGGACGAGATGCAAAGTAGCAGCCCTGTTTAGGTGTGCTAGTCCATGAAGGAGCAAGCTGTTTGTGTTGTTTCTTGAAGGTGTTATATTCTGCAGCAGGGAAAGAAACAATGTTATGCTAGGTTTGCTTAGTTATGTAGGGTTTCAAACTTTGATTACATCAGATGTGTGAAAGGAACATTTCAATTTGTAGAGTACTTCTGGCTTGACAAAGCTAGGATGTGAAGTAAATGGGCTGACAATTATGAGTGGTCTGTAGTGTACAGGGGATTTCCCGGTGAAACAGCGAGCAATTTTGCATCAGATGCATGAGGTAAACTTTATAACATCACATAATATTATCAGTATGATTTTACAAGTAGCATTCATAAGAATGTCATTTTTGGTATTCCCTTGTTAGTATTAGATTTAATTATGTTGCAACAATTACTATTTCATTTCTTGTAAATTCCAATAAATGTTAGTCTGAAATTCATTTTGATGATTGTTGTTGTTAATTTTTTAATGTAGCTTGCAGGATTTCAACTTCAGCTGTTTTTTGTGTTTCAGGTGTTTTACAGTCCTGCTTTGTGTAGTTCCATCAAAGTGAGGACCCAATAGGCCATTCCATTTGATGAAAATTCTCCCTGTGTCTGCAAAATTTGAAGAAATCCAATTTAAATTTTAAGAATCGTCAGAAATAACCACAGTGGTCAGTGACCACTACCTATCTGACTTATAGATTGATTTATGGCGGGTGCCACATGTGGGGCAGGATGCGCTTACCATTTTCGAAACACCTGACATCACTTCTTGGTCTTCTGGCCAGAGGTCCATATATCTTTCTTTCATGAATATGACTTTGTTTGTGTACCGTCTATTTACTCTCTGTTCTGTGCTGTTTTGTGTCTATGTTTACAACTATTGTCTTGCGAATTCCGACCTACTGTCATTGGATTATGGATTGGTATGATTGCGATTATTTTTCCCCAATATGATTCATATTGAACTGGTTTGTCAGCAAGCCATAGAGAAGCCCTAGATTGGCATGCCTGCAAGCCAGGTTGTAATGGCTTGTTGGTAAACCAGAGGAAGCCTTAAAGTGGCTTGCCTGTAAACCAGAATTAGTCAAATTGGTTTGTCAGTAAGCCACATTACACTAATATTGGCTGATCTTCAAACAAGATGGAACCAGAATTGGCTTACTGTTGAGCAAGAGAAGTGTGATATTGGTTTATAAAAAAGCCACGTTTCAGTATTATGTGGTATATGGGCAAGCCACAGTATCTTAAACATGGCTTGCTAACAAGCCTAGTTCGTATAATAGTGGATTGCCTGTAAAACATTCTTTAGTACTAACTGGCTTACCGGCAAGCTGAAGTGATCTTTACTTGGCATGTATATATGCCGTATCAAAACCCAAACTGGCATACACAGAAACCAGACTTTGCATGCCAGAAAGCCAAATATAAGCCAAAATCACAACTCGAAACAATCCGTTTACTGACAAACAAGCCGGTTTATTTTTGGCTTAAATTCAGCTGGCTGGCAAACCAGAAAAATTTGCATTGTACCAATGGTTTATATATTCAAAAAGCTAGACAAATTTGATTCAAGGCGCCTCTAAAAAACGTTTCCTTTATTTTCCCTAGTGCTAAGGTGAATGTTTAACCATTGTGTAATTAAAGGTCATTATTATAGACCTGCACCTGTAACTTATGGCGTTTGGTCAAAACATAAGTTTCAGTATTAGAGGACGCAGAGTACAATAACTTTAGAAGTTAATGGCCGCTATATGACCCCATACAACCTTTACGTAAACATCAGGAAAACAAGACAAGATTTTACATTTTATTTTTTTTCTCAAAATTAAACATCTAAATTAGGGAACCTGCGGGCACCCACAGTGGTCATCAGGGTCCATAATTAAACACGCATGCCTTGTGAATTAATACTCATTAGCGGTTTGCACGTTGCTGAGCTGAGAGCTCTTGACAATTTGTACGTCTGTCATGGCCTCTCCGACCAATTCTTTCGTCGAAATTCCAACAGATTCTTTTGTCCAAAGATCTATCCAAGGACGGTCTTGAGGCGACCACTAACAGCATCCCGAGTGATTTACCTAATAAATTCACAACTCCACAGGGAAAAGATCAAGCAACGGAGGGGTCAGGGACAACCTTCAACCAGCAGCAGTGAACACTTGCACGCTCAGTCTGCCCCAACTTCTCCAGTCTCTACAGACAGAGAAACTTAAGACGGACAACTGGGTAAAGGCGTCGCCACTTCACGTTCCACGTTGCATAAAGATGTTTCCGACGTACGCTCTGCATTCTGGCACTATTTTCCACCTTTACCAACATACAGGAAGAAATATAAAGTCTCCAACCGAAGGCGCCGAACGTAGGTGAAGTCACCCAACTCGCTACATTTTACCCGCCACTAGCAATCACATCCAAACCATCGAATGAGCCAATAGACATATCACAATTGCATGACCTAATGAAGGCTGATAATTTACTGCAACGGTAATTGCAAGCCATTCAGCAACAGTTCATACCCCAGCACTGCAAGGGAACAGCTCGACTCAACAGAAACCTGGCGGTAAGTCTAAACGTGACCAGACAAGAAAGGACAATGCTACCTTCTCAGTCGACTGGCCCCACATGGCTGCTCAGCCCCGTCCCACTGGATCAGCTAGGGAAAGACTAACTATTCCATGATCATCAATGAGTTTGTTGAAGGGTTTACCTCAATCTTACTATCCGATAACATTAACAAGGCAGAGAAGTCTCACCGCATACGCCACCTCAATTATCTCATGAAAGACGCTGCCATCTATCCATGGAATTCAGTTTTAAAGTACCATTGAGCCTACAAATGTATTTGCAGAACATAGAATGTGGCCGTCACAAGCGACTTGAAGGAGGAATTTCTCTTCACTAGGGCCGCAAAAATAACAAGATCTAACACATAATGCAGTTCGTCCTACCGTAGACAGTACTGCCAGTCCTTCAACAAGGATGGGTCTTGCCAGGATGGTAGCAGATGCAAATTTAGACGCACGTTTCAAAGTCATGAAAGTCATAAAAGCTTAAGTCATAAGTCATACAAGTCATAAACGTCATAAAAGCGCTGATCACGGTAAAACCATGTGTCCATATAATTGTGATGATATTGTTGTAGTCATGTGATTGTCACATAGTCTGTACACGTTATTTCCTGTAACTTTTAGATCAAGCATGGCTGCCGTCCAATAAAGAAGTTGTTGTCGACTGTCAATAACCCTCCCCGGACATCACATAATGGCGACGAGGATATAGTTATCTAAACAAAACTATAAAAGACCGTACACAAGTAAGTTTTGCGAGATTTGGGTGGCTTTAAAGCCGTGTTTTGAGTATATAAAAATGCCAGAAACGGAGTCTTCCCCCGTGACCTTGTCCGGACTGGAAGGAGTGGCGGGATTTGACTGTGAAGATGAACCGGAGACCCTTCAACAAAGGTGGGAGCGTTGGCTCCAGGAATCTGAACTGTTTGTGTCAGCGTCTGGTGTTTCAAACAATGCTCAGAAGCATGCCTTAGTTGTACACATGGTTGGAACTGGCATTTGAGACATTATTCGCACTAAATCTGCTGATGAAACCAGTGACGTCACTAACTGCGCACTAAAGTTGATAGAGTGTCTCAATAAATACTTCCAACTACAAAAAACGATCCGATGGGGAAACATACGTTTTACAGCATAACTCCCACGTCCGGGGAGACGGTCAACAACTACGTAATACGTCTGAAGAACCTACTGAAAGACTCTGATTTTCCTGAGACGGAAAAAGATAACTAGATAAGAGGCCGTGTCTTACTCTACATCAGTGACAAAGTGCTGAAAACGACTTGAACACAACTAAACTGTTACAAATCATATGGCCCTATCATGATAAGGATGCACTAGTTCTTGTGTCCAGTACTCGCATTGCAAATGCAGTCAACGTCGGCGGTAAACGGTTGCATACTTAAGGCTAATTGGCGGACTCAACCTGTTTCTGTTGTGGAAAGAAAGGTCACATGCAACGTGAATGTCGAGCCAGTACTGGCAGTAGTACTCGCAAAGTCGAGAAGAAATCTAACCGGTGTTTCCGATGTCAGAAACCACGACACAGACCTGCAGACTGTCGTGCTAAGTGGGAAGACTGTCCGTTCAAATGCAGTGATAATAACAGTAGTGGAGGCCGTGGTGCTAGCAGCAGTACACATAGGCGTGGACGTGGCTGTGGTGGCGGTCGCGGTAAACACAAAGTGGCTCAGACGACTGATGCAAACGCCGATGATAGCTATACAGACGTCGAGGGTGCCGATGAGAAAGCATACTATGCTTTCCGTGCATCAAGTGGAAAGTATCTTACTGATAAAGGTATTCAAATCGAGAATCAACACATGCCAGTTATCATCGACAGTGGTGCTACGTGTAATCTTATTGGTGAAAAACAAGAAAGAGAATGTGTGACGAAGATTTGTGCAGAATGTAAGAGTGCTTAGGATTTTAATATGCAAGCACGTACCTATAGTGAGGGCTGATAGTGGTATTAACAGAATACAACTAAAAGCAAGGCAGTCCAGGGAATAACAGTACACAGATTACAAATGCCTACATGTACGGTAAAAACGCAACAGATACATACGAGGTCGACAACGCACGGAAATGTATATCAGACGAGGGAAGACATCGGACCTAGGCAGTTGAACTTGAAAACCGAGGCCATATGGCTACCCACTCAGCTCCGGACAATCAACAATTATAGTAGAGTAAGAGTGGCGTAAGTAAAACTGCTCAGATCAAAGAAACTATTAAAAGATGTAAAACATTGAGACATCGAAGTTCCCGTGACAGCATCGCTAAGAAAATACATAGGTTTTTTCAGTAAGTTTATCAGGGTTCTCTGACCCCGCTCACCCCTGGTACCAAAATAGAAGTGTCCCACTCTCATGTCGTGTCCGCCATTGTTTAGAGTATGCATTTTCGTTCGAGCACGCAATCTGGGTTTTCATTCTTTCCACATGCAATTTCATTTGATTAAAAGCAATTAACGCTTCATCTGTTAAGAGTTTTTACCACTGACTAAAACACTTTTCAATGTTATGTCGCTGTTTTGACAAGATACTGACCGTTTGATCTTGGAAAGTTGAGTTGCTTGTGCAGCCAACGCATGCCGGTGCCATAACAGACAGTTCACTATGCTATGCCATGCCATGCTGTTGATCGGCAAGCATACATGATGTCTTTGTTCCAAGTTTACTTTTAATTTTCAGATGTGAGTCAAAAAGAAATTTTCATCAAATTGCCACTTCTGTATCTAGGGATTGTGTAATCAGTTTGATTTGAAAATATTTCGTCAATTAAGAGCGGAAATCGTCGTTGACTTTTGCTGTCTTTTGACTATGGTTGAATATCATTTTTTTCAGTCCTTTACATACAATCGCCGCCGGTAACATCAAGGGTGGGACGTGTGAAATTGTTCTGTTGTTGACACTACTCATATAAATTGAAAGGAGTAATAACTAGTGACATTGCAAAACAAAGAAGCTATAAATAATCTGTGTTCCTTTCGTGTGATCGTACGGAAGTTGACCAGTCCGTGCCATTGTGAACATTTTGCTGCTGAACCTCATAGCATCGCAGAAACCAATGATAGTGTCGGGTGAGATCGAAAGCGTCGTGGGCTTGAAATATAGCGTCGCGGGCCGCGACACTGTTTTTGGCTGGGGAGAACCCTGTTAAAGCCTTGTACATGTATACAATATCTTCAGCAAAACTTATAAAAAGTTATAAAACCCATCTTCAAAATGCGATCGTTCTTCGAAACGTCACAATATCTAAGCTCTTGAACGGTCACGCATGGTCGCTATGCTTGAATCATCGCGAAGCAAAAATTCAACATGTCCGCCAAGACCAGTCTTAACCTTATGAAAGGCATATGATGTAACAGTATAGCGACGTACGGCGGGTATTTAGAGAAAAATAAAAAACAAAAAGCAACAAAAAACAAAGCGAAAGAAAGCTAGAATTATTAATAGCCGAACGCAATATGATATTTGTGCAATGCAAAATAAAAAATAAATAAATAAACAAACAAGAATGTCCGTGAAACCCCTCTGAACTGAGCGATGACGTCATAAGTGTGTCGCAATGCATTCTTGGTAATCAAGGTAAAATATGTGTATAGCATGTTGTATGGTAGTAATACGAGAAAGAAAGAAAGAAAGAAAGAAAGAAAGAAAGAAAGAAGGAAAGTGAGCAAAAACTAATAGTTCCAGAGCTGGTCTCTGGAACTAATTAGCCTGGTCCTAAAAGGTTGTGAAGGTGCCCATAACATACATGATGATATTCGGGTAGTAGCTTAGAATTATGAGCAGCTGTATGTCAGAGTTGAGAAAGTGGTCAAGCGATTTAGTGAGCATGGTTAACTTTGCATTTTACAAGTGTAACATAGGAGACAGCACGATATTCATGGGTTACTTAATGACAGCCCAGGGTATGAAACTCACTGATGAGAAAGTCAAAACAATAGTAAACGCTCGAACGCCAACTGACAAATAAGAATTCAGAAGTTTCTTAGGACTAGCCCAATTTTGCTCAAGGTATGTTGATAAGTTTGCTACATAGACTAGCACACTATGGGATTTTAATCGCAAGGATGGTAAGAGGAAATGGCTTCAAAAGCATGAGCAGGTACAAAACCTCATTAAACATAAGTTGACCACAAGTTCGTTCATGGCTTATTTCAAGCAGTGCGCTAAAACTTAAGTTACTTCTGATGCATCACCCGTTGGTGTTGGAGCAATCCTTGAACAAATGCAAAGTAATGGTTCATACCAACCAGTATACTACGTAAGCAGAAAGCTTACACGCGTTGAGTCTAGGTACTCTCAATTCGAGTGGGAGGTACTTGGAGTTAAATGGGCATGTGAAAAACTTCCGCAGTTTCTTTTAGGTAATCATTTTGAGATCAGAACTGATCATAAGCCTTATTGAAAGTGTCCAGCCCTAAATCCAGGCCCCCTCAGCTAGAATTGAGAGATGGTTGTTGTATACGCAGCAGTTTGATTATCATATCACCCACATCAAGGGAAATAATAATTATGCAGATATGTCGAGTAGGTTGCCTTTGGATGAACCATCTGATAAGCGTTGTCGAGAAACTGAAGATTTTGCATGTAGTATTATTTTAGAGGCCATGCCATCTGCTATCACTCCATGTGATATTGAGAGAGAATCTGCAAAAGACCAGAGCTTACAACTGGTTGAAAAGTGTATTAGCTCTGCAAAATGGTCAAAGTTGAAGTCTTCACCTTATTGACATGTGAAAGACGAGTTATGGTTGCATGGCATGTTAATCATGCGTGGTAATAGATTGGTTGTGCCACAAGTTTTGCATAGAAATGTTTTGAAAATTGGTCACCAGGGTCGTCAGGGAATTGTGAGGACTAAGGCTCGCTTACGTGACAGAGTTTGGTAGCCCAGGATGGACAGGGACGTAGAAAAGCTAATGCAATCCTGTCATCCATGTCAATTGCTTAGTGCTAGGCCAAACTCAGGGCCAATATCATCCACACAGTTGCCTGAAGGAACATGGTTCAATTTAGCTGTTGATCTTTTGGAAGTGTGTGATGGTGAAACTGTGCTTGTGGTAATTGATTTGTATTCTAGATGGTCAGAAGTAGTCTTGTTAAAGAAAACAGATGCTGGTCATGTCATTAAAGCCATGGAAGTCATGTTTTAAACACATGGATTGCCTGACTGTGTGAAGACTGACAGTGGCCAACCTTTCACCTCAGCCGAGTTTGAGGGTTTTCTTGATTACCTAGGTATTGACCATAAATATTCTATTCCATACTGACCCAGAGTAATGGGAGCGTGGAAAGATTGAATGAAGTGATTTTGAAATCCGTAAGAATTGCTAAATTGCAGAAGAAAAGTTGGTACAAGAATTTGGCACATTTTCTATTTGAATATAAAAATACACCCCATACTTTGACAGGCGTATCTCCTGCTATGGCTCTTATGGGAAGAGAGTATAGGGACAAGATTCCCAGGCTGAGAATTACATCCCAGACTATCAATGAGTCTTAAAGGCAGTTAAAAATGAGAGAAAGAGATACTAGAATGAAATAGAAACAGAAGTTCTATGCAGATAGCAATAGACATGCCATCTTTTCGGATATTAGAGAAGGTGATACGGTTTGCTCCAGCAAGCGTTTAGACAAAACAAACTCACTCCCAATTTTGAGACAGAACCATACAGCGTCATTCAGACAGATAGGGTGCTTTAGTCTTGGAAAACTTCAAAGGTGTCAATAGGAGGTCCATGGGGCATGTAAAGAAATATGTTTAGGAAAGTCAGAAATTTCCCTTCCAGGGCACTGGAAGCAACTCCAAAGAATTGATGTATGGAAAACCTCAAATTCCAACAGGAATACAAAATGATGTTCCCTCCTTTGATCCCAATATACGATAGTTATCTACTCCTAGCAACTTTGACACTTCGTCAGTAGAACCTGTCTGTCCTAGTCAGAAATCAACAAGACCAGTATGTTCTACTTCTATTTCACCTGCTAGTACAATACAAGTTGAAACAGGTGTACGTTCTGGTGAGATATTCATACTACAACGTCAAGGACAGATACACCCAAGATACATGTAAACCCCAAAAGTACTGATGTGAGAGGCTCAACTAGAGTAAAATCTAAGCCCCCTGGCACAAGGACTATTGTCAGGAGGATAGATATAGGACTATTCACGAACACTTTGGACTGAATTTCTGTAGAGCGCACTTCTTTCTGGAGATTTGTACTTTCCTAGTTCTAAGGTTTCAAGTTCCCGTTCCTAGTTCAGAGTTACATACTGTCCTATCTGATATTTACCTAATAGTGGTAAATTTCTTATAAAAGTTATCTTAAAAGTTAAAGCATATAGTTTTGGATTGTTTGTTAAACACGATTTTCAACAGAGCATAACAATTTGACAATTAAAAAGAAAGTTTTGCTAAAACGCTGTTGGCAAATTTCATATTTTCCTAAGTGATTTGTAAACTAAGGTATGAGTTTCGTTCTAGGTTGAGGAGATGCATTAACTTGGAAGGTTTTATGCAAAGTTAAAGAGATGTAATGATATTGTTGTAGTCATGTGATTGTCACATGGTCTGTACACGTAATTTCCTGTAACTTATAGTTCCTGCATGGCTGCCGTGTAGTAAAGAATATTTCTGTTGAACTCCATCATTGTCGACTGTCAATAACCCCTCCCCGGACATCACAATAATGACCCATAGTGTCGTGCTGAGGAAGCTAATTAGGATAATGAAATTAAGTCTGAAATTCAGTTTTTTGTAGACACAGTAATGCAATGCACTACGCTTGATGGAAATTCTTAAACTGAACATAATTGTGTTTTCACGAAAGATGCCTGTACCCCATCTACCATTAAAGCCGAAGGTAGTTCCAGTTATAGAAACTCCGCCTGTAAATGTATTTGCACTCGATACAGCTTCTTCAGAGATACCATGCCTTGACTACAGTCATGTCTTTCCCCTTGATAGCAATGTTACACACTTACACTGTGATGAATCCGAGATATTTTTCCACTGATGGAATTTTACCAGTTTCTGATTTACCTTTTACTAATGAGTCTGTCATTTCACGTAACTTTCAGTGTGATCACAGCCACTAATTTTAATGACGTAAGATTTAGTTATGAATCAGATATCGGCATTTCTCCAAGTGAACGAAATCCATTAGCCATAGATCTTCATCATAAGGAGTCTATTATTCCATGCAGTTATCACAGTGACAGTAATCCTCTGAATGAAGGTGATGTCCAAAAGTTTTATCAATCTTCCATTAATAATAAGAGTTTAAATGAAGGTTTTCTAGCTGACTGTTGTATGTAACTCCCATGGCGACACCTGCACCTGTCAATTTTCAACTCATACATTTGGTATTGGTGACTACTCCCCAGTCGTCCCCAAACTCAATGTCACAAACGCATTTGAAATAAAAAATCAGAACGGCCGTAAAGTGGATAATTGTAATGATTGCAATTGCCCATTAATAGACTTCGAAAAGCTGCTAAACACACTATGGGCAAAAAGGGCCCTGAATTGTTCAGTACAGCGACGTACAGCGCCCCAAGCTGGACAACGCTTAGGGCTGGCTGCTTGTGACAACAGCGAACATTGTATCAATTTCATTTCAATAAAGTATCGATATACATCTGCTCGCCTGCCACTCGTATTTCAGGTTACGTCATAAATTTTTCCATAACAGACGTATATATTAACTTATGTACCATAAAATCAACGTATCTGTTGTTTTCTTCCACTCAAATTGAATCAAAGACAGTTTGTTTAGTATTGGTGATACTTTTATGTCTCAGCGTATTTTAGCACTCTTTGGACAAGTTTGGCGCCATGCGATCCGCGGGTATGCCACACAACATTGTATCAATTTTCAACAAAAGAATATCGATTGATAACGTTCACTGCACGTTCACAGTTGAGACTCTACACCAGTTCGCTTACATTTCATCACAGGCTACCCAGACAGAATGAATAAGTTTATTATTAAGTTTTTCTCACTGTTTTCTCTATCAGTTCCTCTCCTTTTCTTCATCACAGTCTCAATGGATATAGGGACTGTGTCTTCATGCTCTGAATGATCGGAGTAAATAAAATAAACGGTTATATAATCTAACCTAGCCTCTTATAAACCCTTTAGTCATTCTACACCCATTACAAGGACGTTTATCTCTCATATACACATCTTGTAATTAATTAGTCAACACAACTAATTATGCTAATCCGTGGACTTATCAAGAGTTGGTCAACATTGCAAAGATAGTGATGTAAATGAAAAAGGAGAAGGTATGAAGATCTTGGGAAACGTGTCCCGAGGACGTCCGTAAACCTAGTGGACGCTTATATATTCATGATATGCTCAAACAAACACTGCTCATTATTCAAAAATAAACGAGAAGTTGGATCGAAAGGAACGCTGAAAACGCGCATGCTTTTCGTTGCCAAGCGCCAAATTCACACATAGCCAAGCAGACATGGCCCTGCTCCATGTAATAAATGCCACCCAGAAATTATAAGTATCGACCGATCAAGCAGAAAAAGATCGCCGGAGTGGCCATTTTATGAGCTTTTCAACAAAATTATATAAATGTATGTTTCACGTCGTCAACGTCGTTTTCTTGGAGTGTATATACCAAGTATAATTTACAAACCGTGTCGTCATTCAAGGCACAATGGTGACACATTAGCAGCAGCACGCACTGGAGAATATTTGCCAGCACTGTGAATTTTAAATCAGTCACCGTCATTTCTCTGCACTCGCTATTAAATCCATGTCTGCCGGTAACATATCTTTATTTTCTGTCTCAAACTACGTACCAGCAACAGGCCTTTGACGTCAAAGTCGGTTGTTTTCTGATATACGGTAGCAACCAAGCTCATGACTAGAATGACTCTACGGCGTCAAAGAATTAATCTCGCCGGTTACTTTTTTCGCCTAATAAAAGAGAGTTGGTCGCTACATGGATCTAGTTCCCAGCTCTATGGTCGCTACTAGTCTAAGGAATTCATCGATTTTCAATGGTGCCTTATGCTGTTCGTGTACACTTCCCGAAAGAAGCGGCGGACGGGCTATAAAACTTATTTTGTACTGTTAGGCTAGCTGTCGATTTTCGGACTGGATTTCTGCCGTTTACGGCTTGTTTTGACTTTTACATTTTTGCACCACAGCCATGGGAACGTCCATGTTCTGCCCGACAGCACGCTTGTCGCAACTTTGTTCGTCGATATTTCGAAACGTTTCCACCCAAATTGCAATTGCAACTCATCAACAGCTTGGTTATTAGGGGCCTACCACGACCAGAAATCCGCTCAAAAATTACCAAACTAGTACTATCGCCGTTTTTCCAGCTTTTTTTTCCGACATGACTACTTGCAGACCGTTCTAGCGTACAATAGGCAAGGCTCAGTGCACCCCATCACTAAAGTCACGTCAGCGGTGACATCGCAACTTCTGAACATAAACTGACATCACCGATGCCACTACGTTAAGAAGCAAGTGATAATTTTTGCCAGCACTTTGAAATTTTTAAACCAGTCACCGTCATTTCTATTCACTCGCTATTACCTCCATGTCTGCCGGTAACATATCGTTATAGAGAAGTTTAGTTGCACGTAATTACGTTCCATCATCAGTACGGGAAGCGTCTTGGTCACGTGATAACCACACTTCGTGTACGTGTAGAACAGACGTTCGAATTCGTGAACGGCAAACAACACCTCTACACATACAAAATGTTGTCATAATTACGTGTAGTATTTTAGATATTCTTGATGATTTTAGCGAATTTAGACAGGAAACCTTGTAAACTATCATTGCTAACACCTTTGATATCATAATATTTCGTAGAGTTTGCACCAGCGCA
>LD342790.1:20651-43981 GCA_001465055.1 Ptychodera flava | reverse complement strand
TATATCCATAGAGGGACTGTGATGAAGAAAAGGAGAGGAACTGATAGAGAAAACAGTGAGAAAAACTTAATAATAAACTTATTCATTCTGTCTGGGTAGCCTGTGATTTCATGTTATTTTTACCAATTTACTGCGATGACAACTTGACAGGTATATTGGTTGTACAATTTAGGAGAAACTTGCTGATTAATTTGCGTCAATTTCAGACCCTTATTCTGCACATGTAAACGCCATCAGATCGCTATATTATTGACGGTAACAGTATATTTCAGTGATCAGAATAAATGAAATGGTAATAAAACAAATTTTACGAAGAAATTCAAAAATCTAAAACAATACGATTTTTTCTTATAAGTCAAAGCATCACCGTGCCACTTTTCATCATCATTGGTTCAGAATTGAAAAATTTGAACCGGCAAGAAGTGTGCAATCTGTTAGGTCGATTGCACACACATAAATACCATTGTTTTCTATGTGAATCGAGCTTATTCGGCACATCGTAAAATGAAAAATACATCTGAAAAAAACTGCTGGACCAAATTTTTCATTTCGCTGCTATTTCTCACAATATTTGAGATTAAGCATCTCATGAAGGTTAACTAAAACTCTATGGTTTTAGTTTTTTAAATTTCTCCCTTATTTTTATGAAATGACGAGTTTATGATCGTTTGTGCTGTTGGCCATGTTTTTACCTATTTTTTGCATGCCGTATCTTCGCTTCGGTATTTTAAGAATTCCATCATGAAATTATTGTCGAAATATCATGTGGACAGAGGAACATATGAAGACATGGAATCTGCAACTATTTCCTTAATATTTAGTTGTGCGGCTGGGAAATTCGGCAAAGTTTTCTACATTACGCGGAAGCTTGATTTAGCTTTCTTTACGCTTATTCAGCGTATGTGTGGCAAAAAGTTGTCACATATTGAGTGAACAAAATGTGGGCCTTTTTTCTCATAGTGACAGTAAACACACTATATCCCTGAATAAGAATGGTGCACTGTCTCTTAATCCATATGCTACTGAATTGAATCATACGTGTTTGACATCATTACATTGCAAAGCTTTTGTAGCCGTTCACAGTTTCTCATCAAAACTCATGGCAGAATGGTATTTATAATTAACCCATCTAAGTTCAATGCACCAGTCGATTCTAAACTTAACATTCCCTTCTGGTGTGCCAAATTATGCAACTTCCCTGATTCTGCGATTTGCTATTTCCTAGAGTTTGGATGGCCAAACTGTTACACTAGACCGTACCTATCTTATTCTACTAAAACTAATCACAAGCCTGCTGTCTCCTATGCTGCCACTGTTGACAGCTTCATTGAAAAAGAAATCAGATATGGCACAATGCTAGGCCCATTCCACGATTTGCCTTTTGATTCCAAACCCTTATGCTTATCACCCCTGCAAACAGTGTTAAGGTTCCGCTGGCAAACGTGGAGTCATTTTTTTATCTCAGCTTCCCGGCCGGTAACTCTACACATTTATTGATATCATAAAATCAAAAGGCCGCGGTTGCATAATGTTTAAAAGCTACCTCTGCCATGCTTATCCCCAAATACCAATCGATCCCGGCAATTACCATTTGCTGGGCTTCAAATTAAATGACGAACTTTACCGTGACACCATTTTACCATTTGGTTTACGTACTGTTTCTATTGCGTCTCAGAGAATCTAAAATGCAGATTCCTTCATTTATCCTGAGGATGGCTATGTATGTGTCAACTAAATCGACGACTTCGGTGGTGCCGACACTGCAGAGAAAGTCCATATACTTTGGACAAGTATTGCCTGAAAAAGGAGCCTCAAGTAAAAGCTTGCCCACCAGCCATTAATCTGTTTACATGACTATAATTGTACCTCCAGAAAAGATACATGTAACACTCCCCATCCTCAACAAATGAAGGTCCTGACATCGTGCTCACAAACTGGAACTACAGTCTCCGATCAGGAAACTCTTCCTCTTGGCAGAATGTGTGCGCCAAGGCACAGTATTCATCGCCAGGCTGTTCTGCATTCTACGAAATCTGCGATGCAATCACCACCATTTCATTGTCAATCAAGAAAGGGAAAAGACATTGACTATAATAGTGTGTCTTACATTCCAGAAAAAGAATCGTCCGAACCCAACCAAATCTCACAGCAGATGCCTGTCTCCAGGGAGCATGCCGAACATGTGGAAATGAGTTCTTCGATACCACCTTTCCTGAGACAATCTTAACAAAAAAATCACCATATCTCAGCCCTTGAATTATTAGCCACAGTAATTGTCTGCAAACCAAGGGCACACCGCCTCAAAAACAAACGAGTTGTCATTCAATTTGACAAAAAAACTACTGTTCAAGGTATAAACTCCTGACACTGTCACGACCCAGTTATGCTGACCCTTCCATTGGAACTATGGTTCATTGCTGTGATTCATTCATTTGAATTAAAAGCTGGCCACATCCGCGAGTCAAAAACCGTACAGCCGACCCCCTCAGCCGGTGGTCCCTATCTCTTTCTTACCAAGAACAATGCAACATTTTGACCAAGACTAGTGATGTGATCAATCGTCCTGTAACATCTGACATCTACCATAAAACCTGTTCGTGGTAGTTTCCCTCATCCCTTCTCGCAGGACCCTGGAAATCAGAGTGGCACTAACCCATGCACAAGGTAAACTACTTTACCTGCATTCTCAGTGGAAAACATACCTCTCGTTTTGTGTCGTTTGGAATCTGTCAACATTTCCAGCCCCATAAGAGACTATTAGCTCGTTCATTGAGTTTCTGTCTTCAACAATAAAGAATGTTGGTACTCTCTGTGGCTACTTGAACCGTTTAGCTATTCTTCATGTGGTGAACGATTTCCCATGCTCATTGGTTTACAGCTTTGCAACAAATTTGTTAATCCGCAGAATTAGTCAAAGCTGCCCTCTGTTACCACGACAAAAACTCGCTATCAATCCAGAAATTTTGCTTTCAATTTACAGTTTACTGAACTTGTCCAACCCACTCCATGTCACCCTGTAGGCAACATTCATTACTTCCTTTTACTTGTTTCTCTATAAATCAAACTTAGTTCCATCCAGGTGCACGTTCATTTTATCCACATGTCCACTTCGCATGCCGTAATTTTCACTTCACATTATCAGGTGTCGTCATTGGCATTACTTGGGCAAAGATAATTTAGTATCATGAACCCACTTACTATTCCAATAGCTAGTTTACCAGGCTCACCACTGTATCTTGTCTCAGCCTTTGGGCGCATGTGTATATTACTTCCAGCGGCCTTTCCTTCCCCAGCCTACCTGGTTCCCAGCCCAAGGAACTGATTACTTTAACACATAGTACTTTCATGTCCAATCTACGCCAGCTCCTACCAAGGCAGGACTCCCCTCTTTTCAATTTTCCTTTCATAGCTTTAGAAGTTGCGGGGCCTGAAGATAAGGATATTATCAAAATACAGGGATTAAGGGCTGAGTACATAGTACAACGAAGATATTGTCCACAATGTCACACATATCGGACAATATGTACGCTGCACTATGTATGAGGTGCACGAGGTATTTTGTTAGTAACCGTATAGTTATACACCTTTTCAAATTTAAACAGAAAAGGTCGAAATAAAAGTTTTTTAGGCCTTTAGCACACTGCGTCACACGATTGTAAGCAGACTTAGCTCACCCGCTTAAAGCCACCACTCAATTATCAGATTTATCTAATATAGATATTATGTACTTGATAAAATATTCAATGGAAAACAAAAGAATGACAAACTTTTAATGAGCCATTGACACATTTGCTAATGCGAGAACCTGGGATTGAGAAGGACTTCAATCTACACAGCCCAGTACATGTGGTGGAAATTGTACTTCAGCAGCATATTTTCACTCAAATTTACAGGTTTCAGACTAACTTTTATTCACTGTTTAAAATATTCTATAATCACCCACACAGCACAGCAAGGATGGACAGGACATGGGATTGGCAGCAAAGGCCAAAAGTGCCAATTTATTCACATTTGTGTCACATAAATGAACTGAGGGTGAGAGGGTTGTCAAGAGCTCCCAGCTTAGCAACGTAAAAGCCGCTAATAAGTATAACTAACAGGGTGTGCGTGTGTAATAATGGACCCTGATGACCACTGAGGGTGCCCCTCAGGTTCTTCAAATCACCCACACATCCATGCAAGGACAGACAGGACACAGGATTGTGAGCAAAGGTGAAAGGTGCCCATTTATTGCGTGATGGAAACCTTGAAGGCTGAACATGGCTTAAACGGAGTGGCCACAAATCCTGTGACCCTTCTGCCTTGAGTGTGCAGTTTAGTTGCTGATAAATCAAATTATCAAAATAAAAACACCTACGTAACACCCAAGTATTGATTACATAGAACAGTGACATGCAAACACTAAATAGTTCAAAGTGAACCTCGAGAAAACTGTTTCAAGAAAAGGTTAACGACCCTTGAAAACTTCTAGGTACTTGGTAAAGGGGATATTCAACTACAACAAGTATGCTTGAGATTTCAATATGTTATCATACAGTATATCGATAAATCTCTTTAATGGTATGTACGACCGATCACTTTATAAGAACATTTTCTTTCTTAGCTATCAAAATAACTGTAAGTGTCGAATTTCACATGAAACAAGGGTATAAATGTTATCGCATTCAACAGCTAAACAGTTCTTGCTCATTTCATCAATGTAGGACATATGATAATATTAAAACTTTAAAAATAATACTCGAAGTACAGTTAAGAACACAGTCTTTCACAAAAAGTGTACTTTAAGAGACCACATTTAGTTTACCTTAACCGATGGTCCTGTTTATGCATATAATCATTCATTGGTCACACGTTGTAATATGCTGTTTAACGTTAATCGAGCTTCTTTACATTAGAAATATGTTGATGATCGAAACTATTGGCACAGTAGCACAGAACTCCAATACCTGAATTTCTACAAATAAATTTTACTTTACCTGCAAGGTTGTTCTTCTCATGCCAATATGCTGGTTTACCGTAAGCAGTTATTAACAGAACCATTTTGTGAAAATATTGTGAGATGACATAGTCAAATATTTGAAGATAAGAGACTTTTTGAAGCCAGCATTGGCAAGACTGATTTTCAATATGCTAGCATACGACAATCGGAATATGGTCATAGAGGTATTGCTATTGCAAAGTGCTATATTGTAAGAACACTTTGGCTTTAATATGACTTAAGTGCCACAATTTTCTCCTTTTCATATGTTTTATCATTTCTCACAATATATAAATTGCAATTTTGATTTAGTATCTGACCCGATATAATGTCATTTGATCTCTGTGTTTGAGATTGTTTTATACAGCATATCGGTCATCGAATTGTTACCTGGAGGTAACAAAAATAAATAGTGAACAGAATTTGTTTATTCATAATCCATCAGCAAACCGTTTAAAATGCAATACGACGGAAATTAATGAACCATCATTTCCAATAATCTTTGGTTTGAGGCAAAATACAGACTTAAGGCTGGACGTTTTGAGTGAAAAGTGTAGTTGCGATTATGTACATTGTGATAAAATTAAACAAAACTCTTTACAGTCACCTGTTTGAGAGAAAGTCATAATTATTCACAAAATACGTTTTGTCAATCATTTTCTTGGTCTTTTGGCCAGAAGTCCATATATCTTTCTTTCATGAATTTGACTTTGTTTGTGTACCGTCTATTTACTGTCTGTTCTGTGCTGTTTTGTGTCTATGTTTACAACTATTGTCTCACAAATTTTGACCTAGTGTTATTGGATTATGGATTGGTATGATAGCGATTATTTTATCATACATCTTGCCGGCAGCACATAATATTCCTTTCCCAACATAATACAACTAATATCTCGACCGACCAAAAATGACAAGGTACCCTAGCCATTCTGAAAATACAATAACAATTCCTGATAAAGTCCTATGACAAGTCAATATCACTACTCGAAAAATCTTTTGAATCTATTATGTCTTGCAGTCTCACAAGTCGTTAAACATGGTATTTTTACACAAGAAGGGGACATTGCATTCGTTGAATGTCCAGTTCAAGGTCGACCGTGGAAAATAACGTCTGTTCGCTGGACACTTAATTCATACTTTGGAAAATTTGTCTGCCAGTTGTATGAAGATGGGTCGTATGAGTCTTTTGATGAGAGAATTTACATCGACGAATTGTCACCCACAACCTTGGTAATAAAGGATGCGAATATATCCGATGGGGGTCAATATCGTTGCCAAGTAGTATACATCGACGAAACTAAGCCAATTGTCAGCTTCATAAATCTTACAATCTATGGTAGGTATATAATTACTTTGAGTTTTACGAAATAAATACAAGACATCACAAACAAAAAATCGCTGATGTCAGTAAAAGTGAAGTGGTTTGCTCTCTCAAGTATCCCTGTTTCCGAAATGTTCGTACTTGTTTTATATCTTCTTTCTGATTTTACATCATATGCATGTTTGTTTGTTTGTTTTTAAGTGGGGTTATGTTCTCTCCTATGTAGCCCACTTTGTGTTACAAGTAGTGCTTTTCGACAATGAAGAATATGTCAAGTTGGGAGTATCTCAACACATCAACAGATTCGTTAATTCTCCATTCAGAGTGGTTTGCGTTGCCCAAATGACAAAACCACCAGTAACTTTGAAATGGTCCCTCAACGAAACGGACGTCAGCAGGAAATTTATATCAGAAACAGTTTTAGAATCGCACAAACAACTTGGCATTTATTACACTGCCATGTCGAATCTAACGATCGAAGAAACAGATAAGGAAGACTCAGGAAAATACACATGTGCTGCGTATTACGACGATTATCCACTTCATGGCAAACACAGGTCTCTTCAACTGAACATATCAACGTCTAAAGGTAAGAAGACCAGGCATTGCAATACCTCCCGATCTCAGTCGTATACCCCTTTTGAAACAATGTCTCTTACTCGTGAATACAACGACCTACCGACTGACAGTACTTTTATGTGACGTTTCTATTTATGTTAATCATTTTTATGAACATACCTAGCATTTGTTACTGAACACTTGTTATGGACGTACAATACTCCCACTTTAATGTAGGAAAAAGGAAACTCCCTCTGAATCTTGAGTTCATGATTATGGTCGTGCAACATTTCAAATGCAACGACACTATCATGCCTTTAAAATTATCACCAGCTTACAATCTTGGCCAGCGGGAAAGATTATGTTCAATGGCATGCAGACTATTTCCTAGTCATTGCACGGTTGTTGCCACATCATTGCCATCAAGAGTCACCACTTGTGTCAATATGTCAATGCTGATCATTAATATTTACATCTTACATACTTTGATATTTATAGTGATACATATCCAGCACGTAGACACTTTTAAACATTGTCAATCAATTGAAACTCACTTTCGTTGTCAACCTTCTAAACCACATCCACATTTCTGCAGAGTTCAGGTTACACTGATAGCTGATGTGTTCGTTAGCTCTGTGATACAGATTCTATTCCAATCTACAATTAATGGGTTGTGTTGGACATGCGGTCATATCTAAATTTATTATCCGTCCTGCAGTGGGTATAAACAGTTCTACATAGCTCTGCAGTTGAAGATGCATTGAAGATTCTTGTAAATTTCAAACACACAAACTGAGGAAAGGACCGTGGGCGATGTCTTGTCACGTGTGTGGTAAGGGTTTACAAACCCATTGCCTCTCTGTTGGGGGTTGTGGTTAAAAATGAGGTGTCAATACTAAGGCATTGAGAGCAGTGGGGTCTCGTAAGAAACCAGAGGGTATTTGAAAAGGCATAATCCTGGCTGAAGGCAATTGAGAGGCCTTTGATGAGTGGTGGCAAATAAGAAATGTTTAGAGAGGACAATGGCTAAAACATCATTCTTAGAGAGAACCGTTTCAGCAGCTATTGAACAGCCATTTAAAGAGTAACAGCAAAACGGCTACCCATAAAGAGAGCCACCAAGAAGGTACTGAAACCCTTTTAGATAGTGACGGCAAAGGACTGGCCACTCATCAGAATGGTCTTCTTGCAGCCCTAGACTATGCGACCTCTCCCAAGTGAAGAGGAGATAAAAGGAGATTACCTTGCTTTCCACCACAATTGTCATGCAGTGAAGAACTACCTACAGAGCTGGCAGATGGATGTCACCAAAGGTCATCCTCTAGGAGCAAGCCACCGAGCCTTAGTAGATGGTGTACTACCCTATATTAGCCAGAGGCTTGGCAACCTAAGTTCCCTTTGGTGCTGAGTGTCAGCTCTCAGAAACAAGGCAATCATCGATGTGAAAAATAAAAGATGACAACTGCGCAAGTGAGTTGAGGCAGGGGTCCAGTAGGGTCCAGACCGAATTTCGAGCTGAATTTCATTTCCTCAAAAACTACTGGTGATATTTTGATGCAATTTGGTACACATACGTAGTTTTGATAGCTCTTTCAGTTTATGTCATTTAAATTTGCATAAAAGGTGTCACGTGATCTTTATACAGACATTTACCCGCCAAAATCTATTATATTATGTATCAGCATATTTCACCTTGTAAACCACGTTTAAACTTTATTTTTTTGGCAAATGATATTAGAGTAGAGTCAAGTTAATCGACTAATATACTTCACCAAGGAAATTTCGGAGTTAATCCCCTCATAATCTGCCAAATACGTACTATTTGTAGGGAAAAATCAATTTGAATTTCGGTATTTTTTTAAAGGAAACAGTAACAAATCATACATGTTAATGGTATGGTTGTGAAGATCTTTTAAGGCTTAGTTTGAGGGTAGCAAAATTTCTGAGAAATAGGGCGCTCTACAAGTTGAAAGTTTTGAAAGAAATTTGGTCACTGTGTACGCGTTCGGGCCATCTTGTGAGCCATCCAAACGGTAATGACCCCGTCACCTACTCGCAGTATTACTGAAAGGATTTGTAATTGTAGATTAGTAAGTGGCTTCACACATCATTCTGCTTGTCTTGTATGTGCTTTACTGTGTTTTGTGTCGGTATTTGGTAAGGTTATTAGTGTCAAAATTAACAAATGGGTTGTTAATTTAAAAGAAGCCGTGGCAAGACGTGGAAGTCTGTCTCAGACCCCCTTGACCTTTTGACCCCACGTTTCGTAACCGGTTCGTTCCTCAGTCACTTATATAAACATAGAGGTACCAACTGTCTCTCCATGATATATCTCTTTCTTGATTTTATATTGTATCTATGTTGATGATCTTTTGATCTCTAGAATACTCATGTTTGGATCGTTTTGTGTTCGACTCTGTTCGTTAGCGTTTGTCGCCTTGTTTCTTATGCCATGGACTTTGGCCTTTATCAGTGTATTGCTGATGTTTGGATTTCTTTTGTATGCGATGATTGGTTTTTGCGGAATATATTCGTAAATGTTTCGTCCTCTTCTATATGTTCAAAGTTTCCACACAGTGAATATAGGCTATATTTTGTTGTGAACACTAGTGAGTGCTTTGTCTTTTCGTTTGCTCACTGGTATTCTAGTTGCGAACTTCATTTGTGATGTGATGTAGCTTTCCTGTTGTTATCTCACGTTTGCACAGTGTTGTTTTATAAATATTCATAAGCCTTAATGCATATTCATGATAACTTTTGACGCCCATGCCTTTACCTACTTGCGTTCCTCCACTGGACGCTTCACTCGGTTTTATTTCCTGCAAAGTATCATCTGCACAGGCCATCAAACCTGTCCATCAACCCCATCAGGGACAGGCTGGACGAAGGCCTTCAACAGCATCAATACCCCCACCCTCTTTTCCCAGATAGATAAGGTCGCAAGACAGGTAGGTCTGGCCATAAATGTCTCTGGCTTGGGCAAGGCATCATTGTCCTCCAAATCAGCGAGCAGCCCACAGGAATGTCCAGGATCAACATTATGTTGATTGAGGCGACCGGATAATTCCACTACACCTGGGTCAATGGCCTCAACTGGTTGCTTTATAACCAGACAGAGCACAAGGAGGGCAAACACTTCTGTGTACACTGCCTTCATGGGTACACCAGGCAGGACATGCTGGAGGTTCATGAGCCTGAGTGCTGGGAGATGTGGAAAAAAAGCCATCAGAGAAAAGATTCCAGAAGAAGATAAAACCAGCTCACCTTCCAGAACCACGATAAGTAGCTCCCTGCCCCATTTGTCATTAATGCAAACTTCGAGGTGCTTATCACTCAGATGGGGGGTCCCGAGCAAAACCCTGTGGCAAGTAACACCCGGCAACCCATCATCATGAGCCCTGCAGCTTCTGGTACATGGTCTTTCGTTGCGATGACACAACAAGCCCAGTTGTAGAGTACAGAGGGCCTAACTCAACAGGGCGTTTCGTCAGAGCTGTCCAAGAAAAGGAGCACCAGATCAAGGCATTCCCAGCTGTCCAGCAAGCCGTGTGAATGACCCAAAAGGACTGCAAGGTTCACTGATGTGCCACAGCCTGCCATATATGCAATAATCTGCTCGACAGACACTCTGACTGCAACCATTGCTGTGTCACGAGGCAGTATTGAGGGGCAGCCGAAAACGTTTGCAACCTTAAGCCTTGGCTGAGCCATAAATTCACAACCATACCAGTTGTTGTGAACAACCTGTAGGGCCCTGACTTCCATCTCCTGATGGGGCCATCTCGAAAATAAGGAGCAAGATCACTTGCATCCCCAATAACATAGAAAAGTACATCACCAACTCACTTGGGCAACTCCTGTTCATTCACAGCACCCAGTTTATTTTTCCCTCGCCAGACAAGCTTGTGACAGCCAATCCGCCTGCAGCCCTCCACAAAACAGCTTAGTACGAGCCCCGCAAAGAGCGATGTTCACTCTTGAACAGAAGAGGTGTCCAACATTATGAGTATATGGAGGCAAAGAGCACTTAGCTGAGCCCAATCCCACCAAACGAGGCCTTCCACAGCAAAGTCATTGGCTCAGGCATCGAAGACTGCAACTGCGCTCATGTCAGAGAAGTCTGGGAGATCTTAAGCTGCCAAGCCCTGGGGGACTGACATGACCTCTTGTACCGCATAGACGTCGTCCTACTGGTAGATATGTTCGAGAGCTTTGAAAAGACAAGCTTGTACCAGTATGGCCTTGTCAAGGTCCATTACTACACCTACTACGACCAGCACCTCTTTATCAAGAAAGGGCTGCAAGGAGGTATCTAAATGATGACAAATAGATACACAAAAAGCGGAGAACCCCACAGTGAATGGATGCAGCCTGGCCAAGCCCGATGGCTGGAGAAAGCTCGAGATGGCCATTGCCACCAACCAAAAAGGCAGACCAGAAAGCTACATCATGAGATTGACCTCGAATAACCTCTTGTGCTGCAGCAGGCTAACAATGATTAACCCCTGGCCACAGGGCGCATAGTGGATCGGCAAAGAGCAGCTGTCGGCTCACCATCGAGTACTCTTGGTAGGAAGAGGTGCCATGAGACTGAAAAATATACCTCGCCTAGGGGCTGTAGCTGAAGAAGATCCACTTACCATTAAGTATGAAGCCGTACATCCACATTAACAGAAAGCTCTGGAAGCAGGCAACCTCCACTTTTGAAAAGGACATGTACAAGCTGATAAACAACTCTGTCTTCAGAAGACCATGGAAAACCTCTGCAAGAGGGTTGATCTGCAGTTTGTTTGTGCACACAAGACGGAAAGGCTGCAGCAACTTGTGGCAGTCCTGCCGACATCTACAACCAGATGAAAGCCCAGTATGGGGAGAACTGCCAGTCGCTCAAGGTTAAGATTGAGGATGTCTACCAGGACATGGCAAGGAACCTGGCCCTCTGCAACACTTCTCATGATCATTTCCTCTATAGCCAAGAGAGCCTGAAGGTGCTTGGCATGATGCAAGTGACTGAGACAGCATTTCCAAATACAGCAAGCCATGGCAAATGTATTCTAAGGCTACAAGTCAGAGCAACTAGCAAGTTACTTGCCCAAGTAAAATGTGAAACACCATGAGGCCGCTAGTAACTCCTGTTGTGGCATAGTTCCATTATTTTTGTGTCCAGTGCTCCGCATGTAATATTCATGAAACTTGGGCTGATCAGCCATAAGAGGGACCCAGCTTCCATCTCTTGTGCAAAGAGCTATTAGACTTCATCCATCAAATCAAGCTTTATCTTGGCTATGAGATCTTAGCTCAGTGTCTGTTTTTTTTAAGTTTTTTATTCCGTTGCATCTACTTTATGCTCGCCTCTCTCTCAATTGAATTTCTAAAATGTCCAATCATGCCTTTCTATCCTTGCTTCGAAGGCTCCCCCCTGGTCAGACAGTTTCTAGCCAAGCATGTTGCCACCGGTAAAGGAGGCCACTTTAAGAATCCCTCCCTACAGCTGCTTGGATGCTTTGCACTCAAAGAGTGGGGTCTTTCAAAATAATGTTTTTCTGCTCAAGCAAATCTTTCATCATAACAGTCACTGCCACCAATCCCCCAAGATTGAGAATTCTGGATTTTTCAGGGTCTCCGAGCACTGTCTGCAGTACTTTTTGCCACTCAAGTAAACAATGTCAGCCCTGCATTCTCTTTCTTTGGAAGCGTAATCTTCTTCATTTTTGCCATGTCTGCAGACTCCACTGCCAGTACTAGTGTTTCCACACTCTGCACTATGCTGGGACAGTAGTCACCTCAGCATGTATTCCCTACAGCAAGGCCATCTCCGTCTACACTAGAACCAAGATTCTTTTGAACTCCTGTTTTTTATGTCGACCTTTTATGCCATGAACTCGGGCTTGAATTTCTTGATGGCCTCTACAGTTAAAGGCTTGCCAAGCAAATCATTACTCTGGCTGCCCGCCATAACACACAGCCGGCAGCGCATTTTCCTTTCTACAGGGTTCTCCTCTTCAATTTCCAGAGGGGTGAGGCCATCAGGTAGCCTGCTGTCTTCAAAACGTCCTGTTAACTTTCGACCGTCTCCTCAATCCTTTGCAAAAATATTATCATGTTTTTATCGCAGTTTTGAAAGCAAAAGGAGATTGTCGGCAAACAGTGCCTGACCAACGAATATGCCGCCCTTGAGCTGACATGTCTATTTGTATGATTTCTAATATACAACCGTTCTTTTCTCCAAGGATTCGATGAGCCTGTCTTTGTCCATCATCCTTTAACGATGGACACATCTGAGAGCAAATAATCCTCCATCCTTTCAGCTTACCTCGTGAGTTTCCATAACTGTTTGTCACTGTTGTCTATATCCTCCCTAAGGCAAATGTTAACAATGTGGTTGATACAATATTCAACGCCACCCAAAAACTGCAGTTAATTTCACTTGATGCGCTTAACTTAATCCTCGGCGAGTTTAATCAATCTTCTCTTCAGAAGACCTTATACTTTTCACCAGTGTGTTACCTACTCAACACGCCACGATAAGACATTAGATCTGTGCTACAGTTCGATCCAGGAGCTTACAAGTGTTATAGAAAGCCACCTGTCGGTTATGCTGATCACAACACTGTGTATTTAGCTCCAGTCTAAAAATCTGTGCTAAAGAAAGAGAAATTTCAGACAAGACAAGTTTTGGTATGGTCAGAGGACAGTGTGCAATGGAATATTTCACTCGGACCTATATGGCAATGACACTGCACACATTCAGACTGGATGAGACCTGGGACCGGACAAAGCAAGGGTAAATATTGGGAGAATTCACTTCACTGGACGTCAAGTACTTCCAACAAAGTCTGAAGGATTATGAAATCAGAGATGTTCTGGTTCTATATAGACAGGTGCTGGCATCGAGACATATTATGTGGATCCACAGAATTTTGGTCCCTCTCAGACTTTATTTCATTTGAAACGTGGTCACATACTATTACAACTCAGTGCCCCACTCTCCCCGTCAAAGCCACTCTTATGTCGGATATGGCATGTTGACAAGTCTCTGAAAAAAGTGGGGCGATAAATTTCAATGCTACATGTTCACAGTCCTTTGGTGAGATTTTAAGTAAATGACTGCCTCTTGTTTGGGGTTTCTAGGATATAAAGAAGGTTCTTGTGGATTTCTCTCCTTCTCTGCTAAACAAGGCCTCTTGCCAATCTTGAGACAGTAGAGGTACCGATTTTTTTTCTGTGGGTATTCTCACTGGAAGTATCTGCATGTGGCATCCAGGACGGTTGCAAAGTCTGGAGTCTGCAGTTTGAGGGGGAGCTGCAGCACGACGTGAAGGCCTCGCATCTCCCATCCTGTATTCTTTCTAGTGAAGCCCAAAACTCGGACCTGCCTGCCGGCGACGGGGTCAGTCTTTTCTGCAATGCTGTGAAGTGCCCTTTGTACCATGGCCCTGCCGGTCTTCCATGCATCCTTGGCATCTTTCAACTAAGTCGCACACCTCCAAAGGTTGTCTAGTTCTTGCTAGTGTCACAATGGTATGTTTAATTGGAAAGAACGAGGAAACGAGGCACGCCGCAAGGGAATGAGGAGTAGAGGGAGGTCCAGACCCCTCCTTCCATAACCCCTTGTCCCCTCCAACCTAAAAGGTTTAGAAGAGATTTCTTTTTAAAATAAAGCTTAAAGTGACCAAAGTTGTCCGGTCTGCACCTTCCATCCGTTATACTACTAAGTTTGTTCATCAATATAATCAAATGGAGCCACTAGACACCCATTGTGATTTTTTGACACCAAGGGATATTGCGTAGACATGCTTGGGCGAATGTGTTTCAAGCATAGCATGAGAACAGAAACAAATGATCACCTACATATTCATATCTGTTAATTTCGAAAAAGCAATCAAATATTTGGACTCTAGGCAGCCATTTTTTTAGAATTCATAATTGTGATTGTGAAAATACACGCATTTTCTTGTTTGATATCGTGATTGAATGAAAATATACTGTAAATGTTTTTCCTCTGATTTCACGCTTTGTTTTGAATGTTTTGGGTTATGATGCCTCCAGCTAATTAAGAGCTTCCTTTTATATACTCCCCCTCATCCCGAGCACCTCAAAGCGAAAAAAACATATATTGCCTTCCGCTAATTTATCCATCATGTGAATATATTCCCACACTATTTTATAAACATTTCTGGCCGACCTTAATTGTTGATAAATATTTTAAACTCGTCTCAATTTAAAGAAATATAATACAAAAAGTAAAGAGAAATTTTTCATCAGAACTTCTTTTGGTTTAATTGCAGGTGTTGGAGTTTGTTTTCTACCTTTTACTGCTGCAATGATGATTTTGTTGAGTTTGGGATCATCGTGACTTGTGTCGGGGTAGTTAACTGCAATGTGATCATAAATAGACTACCATCAGTCGGTTGTCAGAACATTCACCAGTTACCATCGACGTCATCGAGTTGAAATATCAAATGGATGTGTGCGAGAAGAACTGAGAAGACAACACTCTTTATTACTGCCTGCAAATGCATCACTGCCGTTTGCTTTTATTACTACCGACTGTCAATTCACTGTGAGACTACTACAGGAACGTTGGTCAACATACATTTACAACAACAATTATGCAGAAATGTTCAGCAACCTGCTTCAATCTCTTGCCTTCAAACAAGGATAACGCACACTTTCACCAAGAACCTACAAAATGATCTATGGCCTCCCGCTCATGTATTTTGGGTTAAGTTCATTTACTTTTTGTTAGTCATCACAGCCTAAATTAGATTGTTATGGGAAACGAATAAAAACATATTGTAGCACTGCTACATATTGCAGTGAGGCAAGCAACTATACTGACAAGCTTTTATGACAAGTATTGAACCCTTCCAATCAATGAATTCTTTGCGGAAAATAGACTTCGTAATCCTATCAAAGTATATATTTTCTGAAAGCCTAGATATTTGCAAATGCTGTGTTCTGTATTGTTTGACAATTGTTTACATAAGGAACACATGATGTACAATTTGAATAACCTCTTGTGATCGGTTTTTCCATTTCTCTGCCATAACGCTGCAGTATTTCCGGCTGAAATTAGCATGATCGAAAGGTTTCTTCGTCAATCGTCCAAAGTATCTGCGATTTTCGTGTTAGTCTCTAGATTGTTTTATTTAACACGACAGATTTCTTGCTGACAACTGATTCTTAGTACTACATATTTAAAAGTAAGAGAGATTTTAAAATCCCTTACACACATTTTGAGTTTATTATGTTCTCAAACGCTGGTTCAAATTCAAGGAATTTGAGTGAGCACACTTAAAGTCACACTGTTCCCAAGACAAGGACTCGAGGCCCTGTTCTCATTTTGAAACCAAGAAAAACATGAATAGCGTTTAGCGCTCACAAAAATAACGAAATCCATAATCCATGTTGGTGATAGATAACATTGCATAGAGATTTAACCGAGCAGAAAAAATGAAGATTTTAAGCAGTCATAAAGGCAATCATTGTATAGTATTAAAAAATTGAGTTTTTGTCTGGGCTTTTGACACAGTTACTGTGGTTTTGATATACAGGAACAGAGCAAACGTATGTTTTGCAATATTTTGGCGTCATGGACTGTTTATGTGAGGTGTGGCTAAACACAGTTATGTAAACATCACAACCTGAGCACTCTCCAGCAGATATTACGGACATCATTCTATAAGAATGATATCAATAATCTGCTGCTACACAAAACAACAGGTTGTAGGGTAGAGAAACTTTAACAAAACTAACTATTTCTTGACAAGTGAAATGAGCAAGATAGCGAAGCTGAACACTCATGTGTCAGCGTGAAAGATATGTAGAAGACTGGCCATGATGAGAAATACACTGACTGGCTATTATAGTCAAAAGTAAAAGAATGTAGTTGTCCTCTCTGCTAGAATGACACTGCCCTTTGTTCTTGCTCCGAAAACTGAAAATATACCTTTTGCAGTATTTAGTTGGTCTAGTTAAAAAAACAGAAGTGATGCTGGTGACACCAAACTACATTCTTTGTCGTCATGGAGAATCTAGATCTGAACTTGAATTTGCAAAGGGGGAAGGTTTTGCCGGTAAGCTGGTCATGTACAAATAGTGCTTGGCTTTTACCCACAACAGTTTGCAAATTTCGACGCTATGACTTTTGACTTAGGTCAAAGGCCAGAGGTATAAAAAGAGCCCTTAAATAAGGAAAAGAAATTTTAAGTCAAAAATTGGCCATTTGTTTTTACGTGCGGCCGCACAACCCTACCACTGCAAAAGCTACATTTGACAAACCACCTGTTGTAGCATACTGACAACCACCAAGATGCTGGTAAAAGCCTGGACTAAAACATCTACACAGAATGACACTGAACCAGGTACTTGTACACCCTGCAACAAATGCCGAAAACAAAACAAAAGTCCATAACCAACCAACTCACTGGAAAATCTCCATCTCTTGTCGAACATGTAACATGTAATACACGTAATATCATCTTTTTTTATCAGTCCATCATCCAACAGGCGTTAGCCCAATTACAGGATGAGGTATGCATAAACCACTAACCCCAATGGAGCTTTATGAGGAACAAAGTGCCTTGCTAAAGGGCACAACACCATGCTGGAGTCTCAAACAACCGTCCTCTGACAGTGAGTACGTCACTCTGGACCTACTGGGCATTGAACCTGGTTTCGAACTCACCACCCTCTTATCATGAGTCCGTTACCCTAACCACTGGACCACGTCATTATCTGTGATAAGTGTAACAAATAAAGACGCTCTTGCAGCCCACCACTTTCATGAACCCGGTCACAACATCAATAGTTTTCGTTTCTCTAGTCTTTGCAAAGTGTATTCAAAAGCAGATAAAGTAAGAAAACAGCTTAAACTTCATTTCATTCATAAGCTTACTACTCTGTCACCCAACGGCATTAATAAAAAGGACTGATGAAAATATAGTACAGTTCCCATAGGTTAACACACCTGCTTCACCTACAGCCAGGGAGTCTTTTCTTAATGTCTGTCTGGGGAGCCCTCCCTTCATTTTATTTCCTGCCATTGGCTTTGTTCGATCCGGCCGGTCAACATCGCTACTTTTAAAATGAGTGTTCACACGTCTTCTGTTTGTAAGTTCAAAACTTTTTTCTTCTCGTTTATACAGATTGGTTTTTAGCTACATTTCCATTTATAGACCAACATTCAGTTTTTACACCAGTGCTGCTCACTTTCTTTGTTACTTACTAGTCCCATATTTACTGTAATTTTGTTGTTTTTAGATTCCTGATGAAGATTCTGTGTTGAATCGAAACGTCGAAATTTTAGAAATAAACTCTATTTTGGAACAGAGTCTTGTTTTTCATCAGCTCAATACCACTTTCAAGACCAAGTTTTATTGCCACCTGGTACCTGTTACTGTGGATGGACTGAAACCAGTTTTAAAAACAAACGCTACAACTTCTCTGAACAAGTGCTGTGCCAGTAGATGCATCAAATCAAACGGATGGTTGATTGTTGTACAAGCCATTATCACTTTCCTTCTAGTGCTATTTTTTTCTCGTCATTGAGAGGAACCCTTGCTTTGCATTTCCTCAGCATAATTGAACGTTCATTTTAAGAACAGATTGTCTTTGTGGTCTTGGTGTGCAGCCGTAACAGAGAGATTTTAGATACTGGAGAGAATAACAGTAGTTTATTTGAGAACGTTACATTACAGAGCATTATTTGCATAAGAAAATACTTAAAAGAAATTGTAAGCAGATCAGTCAAACAATCACTGTGTAAGTTAGTTAGTAAGTCTGTCACTCTCAAGATGATTATGAAAATATCCATGTAAATGATGTGCTCAGTGTTTATGACTATAGGTCTGATGTGTGTATGTATGTATGTATGTATGTATGTATGTATGTATGTATGTATGTATGTGTGTGTGTGTGTGTGTGTATGTAATGTATGTATGTATGTATGTATGTATGTATGCATGTATGTATGTATGTATGTGTGTGTGTGTGTGTGTGTGTGTGTATGTATGTATGTATGTATGTATGTATGTATGTATGTATGTATGTATGTATGTATGTATGTATGTATGTATGTTTGTATGTATTCGTGCGCTCCAGTCCGATCAAGGCTCCAAATTTATGTCAGAAATTTTTCAACAAGTCATGGGTCAGTTTGGCATTAAACAGTTTAGATCCTCTGCCTACTACACAGTAAGTCAGGGTGCTCGCGAGCGCTTTCATCGAACTTTGAAAATGTTATTAGGGTCTACTGATTTGGCACAGAGAAGCAGTTGGACAAAGAAATTACTTTTCTGCTCTTTACTGTTAGATAGTAAATTCAAGAGTTTCTTGCTTTTAGCCCATTGGAGTTTGTAGTTGGACGTACATTCGTGGCCCACTTAAGATGTTTAAAGAGAAATTCTTATCTGATTGTCTGAGTATTTTGCAATACGTATCAGAATTTCGTACAAAACTTACAAAGGCATGTGAATTAGCCAGAGGACACCTTGAGTCATCTCAGCAGTCAATTAAAGTAAAGTACGATAAAAACGCGTCAAAACTGAAGTTTGAACCTGGTCAAGGAGTTCTTGTTTCTCTTCCAGTTCCTGGCAAACCACTCCATGCTCGTTACTTTGGTTTTATCAAATTGATACGAAAATAAGTGGTTTAAAGTACATTATAATAACAACTGACAGTCGAAAGTAAAAACAGTTACGCCACATAAATATGCTTTCGCCATATTCGGATAGGAATAATCCTACAGTAACTTCATCACAACCTGTAAGAGCAGTCAGTTCAAACCATTATCAAGGTAGTGATGGTGAAACTGACTTGAATAAAAATACTCTAAATTCAAAGCTGGGCTCGGTCAAACTCCAGCATTCAGAAATCCTGGAGATTCTTGAGTCTTAGTTGGCACAACCCCAGGCGTCACAACAACAACAGATGAAATAACTGATCCTCGGATACAAAAACCTGTTCTAAGATGTTCCAATGAAAACAAACATCCTCTATCACGACGTTGATGATCACGATAGTACGCCTGTGAAACAACATCGATACAGACTGAATCCAATGAAAGTGAAATATCTCCGGTAAGAAGTCAAATACCTGCTGGATACTAACTTTATTGAACCCAGTAAAAGTGACAGTAAAAGTGAGAATCTTCCTTTTTTCAGCAGCCCAACAAGAGCCATGTCATCAGCAAATTCAAACAAACAAGATATTGCAGTTTTGCACCTTATGTCATCTAAGTAAATAGAAAATAAAGTACGTGATAGCACGCAACCTTGTGGCGCACCAACATTCAATACAATTTCCTCTGACATGTAGCTATTTACACATACCCGTTGTGGTCTTTCTCTAAGAAAATCACTGATCTAGAGAATTATGTTGGCCTTGACATTCATATTGATAAGACGTCTAAGGAGAGCATATGGTTCAATGGTGTTGAAAGCGCTTAAAAAGTCTATAAAAAAAGAATACGAAAGTAAGCATTTGCGGATTCTAAATGTTGAGAGAGTAAATTAAATAGAGTAACAGATGCGTCTTCAACCCCTCTATGAGATTTGTGCGAAAACTGAAACGGTCAGAGCCATGCCAAAAGGCATTTGATACATTTAAAGCCATACTGCTAAGTGCTAAAATCTTGTCTGCACCAGATTTCAGTTTACCATTCAAATTAGCTGTAGATGCTAGTGATGCTGCTGCTGGTGCTGTTTTATTACAAGAGGATACTCATTTGATAGATCATCCTGTGTGCTATTTTTCATGCAAATTTTACAAATTATAGATAAACTACTCTACCATTGAAAAAGAGTGTTTATCTTTGATATTAGCTTTACAGCATTTTGAGGTTTATGTGACTTCTTCAAATCATGCAATAGTGGTTTATATTGACCACACTCTCTTAATTTCCTGCAGTAATTAAAAGGCAAAATTTAGAGATTGTTAAGATGGAGTTTAATGTTACAAGAGTTGAAGCTTGATTTTAGGCATATCAAGGGAGAGACAATTTAATTGCAGACTGTCTCTCTCGTATTTAGAGCTTATTGTTGTTCACATTTTTGATATCACATTTGAAAAATTTGGAAGCTTCTAATAATTCAATTTTGGGTGTAAGTGTAGAAATTTTCGAGCAGTAATTTGCATATCAATAGAAGTTCTAGATTGTTGCTATATTCTCTTACATAACCATTTGAGTATAAATAGGGTACCGCACAGTTTTCTGATCAGACATTTGGGATCGTGTTTCTGACGTGTTACTTGAACACTTTGGAAAGTCCAGCAGTATTAATTCTAAGACTTTTCAAGGCCTTCACAGCCACGCTTGATTTATACTGTGGACTCAAGCCTGCAAGCCAAAGGAATGTTCATTCATCCGTCTGTCTGAATCAACTCTTAGACCGTCCCAGCTGAGAGAAGTAGCCTGTAAACGTCTACATTTTGTACTCAGTCCCTTGACTAAGCGATTAGTGTTATTTGTTTTCCAATAAATGTTAATTATAAGGAAACCGCTGAGTTCAACGTTTTGTTCGTTCTATCTAATGTAACAATACTCACTGATGATTGTTTAATGATATAACCTAAACAATTTAAGACTGGACAGGAAATAAAGGACAGAACAATAATAACCTGACTTTGCTGCATAAAACCTTGCACATGTAAACTGTATCTTATTTGAACAAGATCAGGAACTAGGACAAATTCGCTTCCTGTTTTGTCTTAATTGAAACAAAATAATTAAAAGAAACGATCAATACTACCACCAAAATGTTTGGCGGGCAAATTCTGATGTGCAAAAGTAAATCAATGACGATAGCATCGTATTAAATTTATCATGTGCAGACGATCTTCTAAAGTATTGTAAAAGAGCAAGAGAGATTAAAAACCTTAAGCCGAGCCAAGCAATCTTGGTTTATTCCTAGACATTAAACCCATTCACGCTTTCCGATTCTCTGTCCACACGTAAGTGCAGTAAATTAGCAACTATTCGTAGCATTTAAAAGTGATAAACCTTTCACAGAAAGTGATATTAGCTTGTTTCATGCACATCGTACATGGCGTTCTCCAGTTCAAGTCGGGAATGAACTACGCCATACACGAGCAGCCAACTACGCTCGTACGTACAGCAGCACAATACCAGGGTTTCCCTATGACCTATTGCTTAAGGGGGCCCTGCACGGAAAATTGCGAATGTTGTTTAAAAATCACATTTTTGCAAATATCCATTCAATTAATTAATGTGTTAACCCAAGATTGAAAATTGGCTGGGTTCACCTTTTAACTTGTCAAGCAGTCGTATGTTTCGTGATAAAGAAGTGTTAATTTATGCGAATGTATTCAAATCACAATTTCCTGCCGTATTTTTCCTCCTAATTTCATAATTTTTAAGAATGTAACTCCACTCTGGCTGGGGCAAATATTCTGAAATTTTCTGCTTTTTGAATATAAATTATATGAGGAGGTTTCCTTATCATGTTTGATGAGAAATATTTCTTCAAAAAAATGTGTTGGCAACATGCAGCTCCACCATAAGAGCATGATAGATGGGCTGCCGATACATAAATTCCGACAAGACATATAAAATTCCGAAAACCTTACTCCACCCTCAGAAGACATAATATATCACCGAAGCTCAGGAATTATTTTTCCACTGAAAAATTGATTTATTTACACAAGAGTCTGTGAAATATGCAAATCATGATAAAAATCGACATGGCTGAGTAGAGCAAACATATCGGTACGTATCTGCGGTGCACTCACTATGTGAGACATCAGAAAATGCCATCGACAATTAGCTGACAAATTCTTACTCTATTACCTCCTTTGTCCAACACACTGGTTGAAACTGTCAAATATGCTTGTATTTTTAGCAAACTTCTCCATTAGTTTGGTGTATGACCATTACCAAATATGACCGTCTCCCATGCTGAGATCTTGTTTGTTACTACTTTACTCCAACTAGAATTCTGATGTGCAGGCTTAAAACAGCCTTGGGCTGGCCAGTGGAGGGTATAGTTCAACTGCCGCGCTAGCCAGTATTTCACTTGTCTATGGATGACCTTCACCCCATTTTCTGAAAACCGATGGCGCCATAGTAGGCTATGAGAGCGAATAACCGTGGATTTTTATGATGGTGCTTTTATTCTTCATATTGAATAGGCCGACGGCATAGATGTTCGGCAAAAAGAATATCTAAAGATTTCTTCAGAAACACACAGAAGTATTCTAGAATGGTGCAGCCCGCAGAAACAAAAACAGACATATCCTCAAGACCAACCCCAGAAGACAGCAAACGAGCAAGTTCTTATAATGCACAATGCTCATTTTTTGCTCACGTGTGAACACGTGAGCATATGTCGCAGCGATGTCTGTCTGTCTGTCTGTCTGTGTGTGTGTCTGTCTGTCTGTCTGTCTGTCTGTCTGTCTGTTGGTCCATTTTCTCAAAAACGGCTGAACGTATTTCAGTCAAATTTGGTAGAC
>LD342790.1:0-18245 GCA_001465055.1 Ptychodera flava | reverse complement strand
ATCATAACACTTTAAATGTAGCAAAGCATGTAGCAAAGGTTCAAACTTGCACATAAATGCAATATATAATGAAACACGTGAGCATTTTCAGTTCATATCTGGTTGTGCTAGAGTGCCAGAAGACCAACATTTTCAAGAGGGTGAACTTAATATATGTTTTCCAAGGCCAAGAAGTAAGGGAAGAGCAAGGTTATCTGGGCGAATATTAGGTACTGATCCGTGACACGAATAACAGATACAGCTGCTCAGAGAAATAAGGCAGAAGGTTGTGTGCCTAGCATGTAAGCCGCCAGATGACACAGTCGCAGCAGCTATCAAAGATATGCTTACTAAGGCGCTTGAGATCCAGAAGGGAGAGAGCTGCACCCTGTCTCCGGAAAGGTATATGCGGTTGTACAGGCTCAACAGCTATACTGAAGAAGAGTAGCTGGCAGCCACTCAAGTAAAAACTACGCTTATATATATATATATATATATATATATATATATATATATATATATATATATATATATATATATATATATATATATATATATCAATCAGGACCTGCGCCCAGTCGTCCCTGGCAAAGTTGAGGCACAGGCACTACCTGAGGTTGATCTCAAGGCACTGCTAACCGGGCAAGAAATCTACACGGCCAGGAAAGAAAAGCTCATCACCTATGCAAGAGATATACTCAAGAACAGTGCCATTGCCCACTGGAATGCAAAGGAGGCAAACGCTTGGTTTGCTGGCCCTCACATCCAGTACTAGCCCCTGCAGTTAAACTTCATTGTTTGGTGCGCCACAGCCCATTACAGCGTTACTTTCAAAGACCACTTGTAGCCTCCACTCAGCCCCTCTCATCAGATATCTCTTCTCCGTTTCCATGTCTATGTCACAACAAAGCGCGTTCTCCATGAGATTGGGGTTACACTGCTTGATGATGGTGGAAGGGGAAGAAGTTAGCCGAGACCAACCAGCAGAAAAAGCATCCCTCAGGGTCCTCCAGAGAGAGAGGGGTTTGAGGCACAAGAAGCCATAAGCTCTTAGACTTGGCACAATGACTGTTACATTCACCTAGGGGTAGCAGGGGTTGATTTAACAACTCTAGGCTTGTACTACTCGAACCACAGCTATCTTTTGTTGATGAGGACTTGCCACTCTTCTCGCAAGTGATGGGGATGTGACCCTTCTTATGGCTGATGAGCCCAAGTTTCATAAGTACTACATGCCATGCGCTCAACAGAAAGATTGGGATTGGCCTATGTTGCAACAGGCCTTAACTTGTCAGCAAACTCATGATGTTACTTCTTTCACTGTGGAAAGCCACTTGCTCGCAGCAAGCTTGTTGTCTTTGAAAACATATGCTGTGACTTACCATATGTGGAAAGGCTTATTCAGGTCGCTTGCTGCTGACTTTTCAAGGACTTGCTGCTGGATTTGCCGTATTTCTCTATGTCTGTCAAGAGCAAGGCACTTGCAGTCGGTTGTATGAAATGGCAGCCAGTTATAGATGGAAAAATAGATGAATTCTGCTCAACTTTGTCCAGCCCTGTGCTCTAAGACCCCTGGATATATACACACCAACCCCAAAGCTGTCTTTCATTAGCCTCTATTGCCCTGCAGAGGACGTACATCGTCGACAATGGATGGCCTCCTAGACTAAGTCGCATAGAGGGTGATCCTCCATATTGTGCTGGTAGAGGTTAGCTGGATGGCCCAGACAGACATGGGGAGGAGAAGCCTATCGTCCTTGTATACATCGACACCCACGAATTCACAATCCTCTTGGACCACATCAAATTGGTGAGAAGATACTCCGCTTATGTTGTGTTGTTTGTGGCCAAATAGCCGAGTTGCACAAGCCTGCCAAAGGGCAGTAGCTACAGCTCCACCGTGTCTCCCCGTTAAGTGGCTTAGCAAAAATAATATCAAACGGACGACAAAAGTGCCAAATTTGCTGTAGAGATTCTATAGAGGTTCCCTAGATGAAAAACAGCCACCGCTCCAAAAGTTTGGGCCGCCAACAAAATATCTGCCAAATTATTTCTAAAAATTGATAAAATACAGTTAAGGCAGACTAACACAAACATCCTAAATAACATATAAAACATAAAACTGATGCAAATCAATTGTTTATGATGATGTCATAGAGCCAAAATGCCTGACCAAAGTCAAAATACCCGCCATAGTATTGTCTGATAATGCTAAATACTGGTAGTCAACACGACGTTTTGATGAGAAAGATAGGCAAAGCCTGCTCAGCTTCATCTTGCTCCTCCTCAGGGTCCGACCACCTTTTTTCCAGGTAGCTGCTGGCACTTTACAGCGAGTTTACTTGCTTGAACATCTCGCATATCTCCCAAATGACCGACAGTAAGCAGACAGCAAAGTTATCCAACAAATACTACAGCCCCAGGACTACTGGTTTGCAGCCATCAATAAATTAGCTGAAGACGCTCAGTTGCTCAGAGATTTGGCCCGGCAGTGGGTTCTTCGCCAAGCCCTCTGGTTGATCTTATTACACAGGCGCTCCTTAGCTTGGTAGTCTGCTAAGAAGATCGATTTTCGGCTCGATTTATCGATACCGTAGTCTATATGCCCGCCACTGCAACCTAAATACTCACAAGGTGTGCAACAGAATCACTCAAAAACCACACCACCCGACTTGTCAACTGGCCGTGCGCTCACACAAAACATTCAGAACTACACTCCCATATACCTCATTGGATCACAAATTTAACCATCTCCTCACAAATCACGCCGATGAACGTGTTACTTGCATCGTCTTGGAGAAATCGGTCGTGTTTTGAGGCCACGCGCAGCTAAACTGGGCCTGCAGAACGATTCTACCATATGACGTTATTTATTTTATTGCTGATTGGCTAATCAACGACCAAAACGAAGGTCACAGCAAGACGTCACTGGTGATGCACATTTTTATTGCTATCTAAAACTCGTGTCAAATCCTGACTTCAGTCATAATAAATGAATAATACCACCATTGAACTGTATCACGTCGTTCTTGTTGGTTATTTATGCAACCACACTGTATCTAGGAAAATTAATTGCTCGAAACTGGCAAGGACTGGAGGAGTATTATCTCAAAGCACCAAAGCTATGCATAGAAATATTCTATAAATGTGTAAATTGTGCAGGTACACAAAAGCCTCATTAACTATCAAGAAAAACTTTGTTGTAGCTTTAGATGGTATTACTTTATGTAATCTAAGTAAAATCTAGCATCAAGTGCTTGCTAAATGTACAAGATACTCAAAGGTGTGAAGATCCTTGTTCTCAATATTTTTTTCAAGTGTTTTGTCCAACAAATATCTGCTAAGTCACTGTTTTTAATAAGATCCAACCTACCATGGTGACCTATAGTGCTAACCAAATGTGATTACAATTTATAAAAGAATTGCTAGCAATGTAATGTAAGACTGACATCTTAATTAACCATTAGTATACAGTAATCATTGTGAGCTAAAATGATTAAAGCCCCATTAGATATACCCTTTCTGGCTTGCTTACCCAAAAAAATACAATCTTTGAAGATATGTTTTGGATTCTTTGACTTTAAATCACTATTGATTCTGAAAATGTTACAATTTTTAATAATTTGCAATAGATTTGGTTAGTCAAATCCAAACATCTACAGATACTTACAACATCATGAATTTTTCAACAGTATTCAAGCTCAGCTGGAACTCTAGACCATCTAGCTTTACTTTTTGCCTAGAATAATGCCAATATTTTAAAGAGCCCCCTTCTCAAAAACAGTGTATACTACACATACACAGGTAGAACACTGATTGATATATGTTAGTGTTAATATTGAAGTTAGATTACCATGAAGTGTCTCTAACCTCCGTCCCTCGTGGAGGGACGGTGCTCTAACTAGCTTACAAGTGCACTGTCCCTCCGGACGGTGACAAGTGTTAATCTTTCCATTAAAAGGTATCTTTCAGAATATGACTTGGCATAAGTAATAATTAACACAAACATGACAACAAGAAAACATTGAATATGCAAAGTGCTTGGATGTGTATTATTGAGAACCCTGATGATATACCTGTATCAAAGCAGGCTACTCAATGAAACACAAACAATAAAAATGATGTAAGATAAAATTATAAGGGCTTCACAACATAATTCTTTCAAGGTAATCTAACACTTGCAAAAAATGAGGAAACACCTGTTGTAAGACCACTAATTTGAAAATAGACTGCCAAACGGATGCCAACTTTCATTAAATATAAAAAATGCTACATTATATTGCTTTGGGTTACATTATGTGGTTTGAAAGTTACATGCTACTAAGGACATGGTGAGTACCCTACTTAAAATATCAAGACTAGCATCTGATAATGGGATGGTAAAAAAAAGAGGATTGTATTTATGTGATGCGTTTACAAAACCTTTAGCATTTGCAATTCCAAATGCAACATCATTTTTGAACTCATTGTAAGTGTTATGTAAAACTGGTAAGTGATGTATACAGCTGCAAGTATTGGCCTTAGGAAACCTTGATGGTGCACCGAGCTCATCATTTTGATGCAGAAATTGAATTTCTAATCTTAATCTAAAGATACATTCACTGCAGCCAGTACTGAACATGATAATTTGTTGAAGTGTTATGTTAGGAACTTCACCCTCTTCAACATTCTGAAGAAAATCTGCCCAATAACATAACACATTACTTTCAACATTAAATTTGTTTGATCCAATTTCACTTCTTGTATGTTGTACCTTGTTCTCACCACCGAACAGATCTGCTGTGAGAGCAACAAATTGATGACAAAATGCTGGCTTGAAACTATTTTGATACTGCTGCATTGCGGCAAGTACTCCAAGTGTAGATAGACCATCTCTAAACTGGTCAAGTGCAGGTTTGTTCCTGACATATAAATACCATTTTACTAAAGGCAGAATAACCTTTTCTTTGTCATCTTTACATCTGGTTATTTTCCATGTGCCAGCTAAATCAAGGAAATTCTCCAAGCTTCCACTTATCACACTATCAGTTTCAGACAAAGTGGCATTCTTTATAGTTTCATTAATTCCATTTCACCATAACTGTTTGTGGGAGGTCATCCGATGTAGGTTTTGCACCATCTGGCCCAAACACTACAGCATCAACAAATGCTCAGCAAAACAGTGTGGGAGGGGCCCCCCGTAAACTAAGGACATGGCAATCAGTGACAAGCAAAGTAGTATTCATTCTCATCCATACACTTGCCAACACAAGAAATATACTTTGAATCTGCATCACCATCAAACAGCTGAGAATTTGTGATATGATTCAAACTAAGTGTCAACGTTTCTCTCATTGGTCCACCTGTGTCAACTGCTCCATCTAATAACCCCTCATCATCTGTAAATTTAACAGATATTTTGTTACAAGGATTAAATGACTTGCGTTTCAACCCCCTTTTTACACCTTAAAGGAGTTTATTCCTTGAAATGTTAAACTTTGATATCTGATCTTTGTTGATTTGAGTACCTAAATTACTCAAAATATCCTGAAATGAAATTTCTGTTGGTAATTCTGGTAAAATAACTTTAACATCATCTTCAGAATCAGAGCAGTGATTATCAATGTCATCTGTGAAAAGGTGGCATACACATTATCATTCACTGTTTGAGTGACATCCTCTCTTTTGAACTCTCTTTGTGAATCCATAATGTTAGTATCACTTTGAACTATTATGAAAAACATCTGTATGACGTCTGTTTGAATCAGAAGGGTCAGCCGCAGGGGATGGGGCGCCTGAAAACCGTATGTGTTACAGAACGGGCGTTCCGTACGGCTTTTTAGCGCACGCAAAATTCTATTGTTCTCTATGGTAGATGTATAATAATGCAACTTATTTCTTCTAAACTCAGATCCAGATCTAAATACCTGAATCATGCTCATAAAGCAAAATCCGATTAGTTTTTTATCAAGGGGTCGCCTATGAAGTGGCCATCATGTTTGAGACCCAAAAAAGAGATCTATCCAAAACTGGCCACATTGAGTGTGGACTGTATCCAACATCTTTCTATACATTGATTCAGTTGGCTAGTACCGTAATAAAAGCAGTCGTCAACACAGTGCAGGTCGTCGCGCGAGCGTTATTACGCGTGTATATGCATGCGTTGTTTCGGCGCAGCGTCTAGCATGGAAAGATGCGATCGATATGGTCGCTTGTGATGTTCACATAGACGCGACCCGACCTTCATCTGGTATTGTAGCTAAGTTGGCATTTCAATCTGAACGGCTTTTAGTTATACATTTCTTAGATTTATATAATGAACTTTTAATTTTACCCCTAACGTATGAAAAATATTCGTTCAGTAGTCGCAGCAAAGCAATTTCACTGCACAGAGAGAGAGAGAGAGAGAGAGAGAGAGAGAGATTGTTAATTTATATTCTTGGAAATCTTTTTCATAGTCCTGAGTTTTGATGGAAGAAAACTAGAAACAAAATTAAATTGAACCGATTGAACTTGTGCCCCTAAATTCAGACGAAAGTTAAAAATCTAGGCCTGCTTGTATCGCTTAAACTGCTTCATGTCACTTTTCCAACAAGCATTAACCCTTGGCTCAATGATATCCCCCCTCCCTCCGTACGGTATAATACATAATTCTGCGCTGCACATACGACAATTAGAAGTCACCCCTATTGGCAAAATTAAAATAAACAACACCTCTTTTTTAGAATTCCCACAGATTCAATGAACTGTTTTTAAATGTCCCTATAGTACTTACAGCCCCTAAACTTGTAATAATAATAATAATAATAATAATAATAATAATAATAATAATAATAATTAATATAAGTATTATATAGAAATAATAACGGAAATAATAATAGGTTCAATTTCCGTGAAAATTTTACCATATGGGTATTTTGGGTCGAAAAGACCAAATATGATATCGTTTTCACTGCCCCATGTTTTCATGGTAACCGTTTTAGGGGTTGAAAATTTCATTTTTTTCTAATATCGCATGAAAAGTTACTTTGATTTATATGAAAATATTCTAGTGGGGGAGTTCGGGTCAGAGAACACAAAAACCGGACTTATTTTAATGTTCCGAGTTGCCATGGTAACTATTTTGGGATTGAAAATGTTACTTTTTCCCTATTTCCTATTCAAGAACTATTGGCTGATTTAAAAAATAGATCATAAGGGTTTTTCTGGTTAGCACACCAAAAAAATCACACTCATTTTAATGTTAGGAGTTTCCATGGCAACCATTCATTAGTAAAAATCAGCATTTCTTTAAAGATTCCACCTAAAATCCAGTTATTAACAGAATGTGTTATATCAAAGGGATATTTTTGGATAGAAAGACCCGAAAGACCAAATATCTAGTGTAAAAATCCAGGAATCAACAGAAATAACATACCAAAGGGTAATTTTGGGACACAAAGACAAAATATTATGTCCATTTTTACTGCCCTGTGTTTCCATAGTACCTATTTGCGTTTTATAATTTCAACTTTTTTCCAAATTCCATTAAAAGTAATCCCAGTTACTATGCAACTGCTCTCCTAAGTGTATTTATCACAGCATGAACTACATGTTCATTTTCGTTTCATGTTGCCATGGTAACCATTTTAGTAACCACAGTTTTTTATTGAAAACTATAGACCCTCGAGAGGGTCCACGTTTAAACATAACTCACTGATTTTTATTTATTTTATGGATTTCTAAGTAACAACATTTAACATTTGTTCTATATTAATAATAATAATAATTGTAATTTCTTTGCCTTCATTCTAGGGAGAATAATAAAGATAATGTATATTGGGGCCATTCCGGTCAAAATTATGTTTTCTGTCAATTTTATTGTGTTAGAATTAATTTTATATCGACAACAAGTAATTTTTCTAGCTTTTTTAATTTTGTTTCATGCAGTCATCTCAAATAAGTGTTATATAGTAGAGTACTAACTTACTATGCATTCATCGAATTAAGTTTATGCCTTCAAATTAATTTTCTGCGCTAAAATTAATTCCACTAGTATCTCAAATTAATTTTATGAACCCAATTCCCCTTATCTACCAATGTACCATTACTTATCACAAGCAGTAACAAAGGCGCAGTATTTTATTTAAAACATAATTCACTGGTACTTATTTATTTTATGGATTTATAATTAATGATATATTAATGTTTATTTTATAACAATTTATTTTGATTTCTTTGCCTCATTACAGAAAGAATAATGAAGACAAATTATTTTGATTGTTTAACTAAAGTAAAATTATGACCATGCAGTGGTGCATTATTTTTATGGGACCTGGCGTGACCCCATAAACTCTATAATTAGCTAGATCTCCCCTTTCAATGGTAGCAACGGCTAAATTTGAACATCGTGCCTGTATACCTTTAAACATTTTTTTAAACCCAGCAGGCCAAGACAAGGGGGAAATACTACAAGTTAAATGTTTCATGTTTAATACTGCCCAGGGCTCGAAATTAACTTTTTCCCCTGGTAGTCCACTTGGGCTACCATTTTCTGAAGTTGGTAGCCCAGTGACAGTGCATATTTTAGATCAGGGGTATCTTTTTTCGTTAACCAGACAAGAAAAGGCTATTTTACAAGATTCTGCCCATGAAGTGAAGTTTCTAGTATTTTGATGTGTATACTTGCACACATTTAACACCCAAGGAAACAGGTATAATGGACGACAGTGGGACTCAAAGGTTTTGTATACAAATTTTAAAGTCGCCATGACAAACTGACAACAACATGGCCTTTTCAGCTATTACATACATTAGCAGGGCTAAAAATAGGCCATGACCCTTCTGTCGGGAGGAAGCATAATTTTTATATCTTTGTGATTGATACATTATTATCAAAATGCAACGAGAATGCGTTTGTATTGGCCACTGTTTCCTGTGCCTGTCATTCAAGTACGTCAGTTCAGAGGTTCCCAGATACTTTGCACCAAAACCACTTCGCACCATATCATTTCGTCCCATACCATTGCGCACCAAAACCACTTCGCACCAAAACAACCTCGTACCGAAACCTCTTTGCCCCAAAAATCACGTCGCCCAAAACCATTCCCCCCCGAAAACAATGACACTTCACTCCCCAATTTATCGCTAACCGTTAAAAGCTGAAAATAACCAACCACTGCCAGTGAAGTTTTAATCACCTTTATATCATCCCAAGACTGAAATCTTGAAATTGTACACATTTCGATAAAATGACATCGCATCGTGCAATACCGCGCACGGTACCTGAAATGTACCATTTAATAGTTTGCATGTTTCTTTTTTATCTAATGTACCGTATGGTTTCCTGGAAGAATGAATGCTTCGTGGTAGCCAGGTTGCAGGTAAAACGAGTTGACGGAATTATACTTTAGTGAAGTGGCTTTATTACGAGGTGGTACTTGGGGCGAAGTGGCGTTGGACGAGGTAGTACTTGGGACGAGGTGGTTTTCGTGTGAAATGGTTTGTGGACGAAGTTGTCTGGGGCGAACTGGTTTTGGTGCGAAGTGTCTGGACCCCAGTTCAGATATTGAAACTTTGTTGCAAAATTCCACCGCACGGTCGGTCTCCTTCATAATATCCAGAACAAAGTCATATTATGGCAAATTTCTGTGCCCAGCTGGGTTTGACTGCATTTATCTAACTCGTCCCAAAGCGACGGACGCATCTTTCAACCTTTCAGCTTGGTGAAAAACGTATTTATTGATTCGCCAAAGGCCTGTGTATTCGCTTATTTTTGCACAAGTGCTACATAGACATTAAAAGTTCCACTCACCCTATAGCCCTCTCTATTGTTGAATACAACAACGGTCCATGATGAGAGTTCTCGAATCAAAAACTGTAGCCGTGCTCGAATACAAATATCTTCTCATTAAATTACGTCATTGTTATACAAGAGTCAGCATTCCAAAGTCTGTCATCCTGTTTTTTCAAAGTTTGGAGAAGAGCGGCATTTCCATCTGAATGATTGAACGACGTGACACGCAAAATTCCATCGCATATGTTCCGGCAATATGTACAGTAGAAATAAGCTGCAGTTACGTAAGCTTATAAGCTTATACTCCACAAAATGGCCACAGGCGGCGTGAACTTTCTGTAAGGATTTCCTAAACGTCCTACTTGGTACGTCAGACACTCACATGTAATATCCTGAAAAGTATTTTCTGCAGTAATTCCAGTTTCTGTCAACATTCCATCGTTTTTAAAGCTCAACGACACGATAGCACGAGATCGGAGACGTTGTACTGTCAATTGCGCATGTTTTGGGATTCGAGTCGCGTCTCTGAAGGGCGCGCGCGTGTTCCAACACAGAAGAACGCGAATCGCATCACGCAGGGTCTCTGCCAGACTACACACACCTCTTTTTCAGAATTCCCACACAGCTTCAATGAACGGTTATTAAATTTCTATATATTACTTATAGCCCCTAAACTTGTAATAATAATTAATATAACTTTTATATAGAAATAATAACGCGAATAATAATAGGTTCAAGTACCGTGAAAATTTCACCATATGGGTATTTTGGGTCGAAAAGACCAAATATGATATCGTTTTCACTGCCCCATGTTTCCATGGTATCCGTTTTAGGGGTTGAAAATTTCATTTTTTTCTAATATCGCATGAAAAGTTACTTTGATTAATATCAAAATATTCTAGTGGGGAGTTCGGGTCAGAGAACACAAAAACCGGACTTATTTTAATGTTCCGAGTTGCTATGGTAACTATTTTGGGATTGAAAATGTTACTTTTCCCTACTTCCTATTAAAGAACTATTGATTGATATAAAAAATTGATCAATAGGGTTTTTCTGGTTAGCACACCAAAAAAAATCACACTCATTTTAATGTGAGGAGTTTCCATGGCAACCATTCATTAGCAAAAATCACCATTTTTTTAAACATTCCATCTAAAATCCAGTAATTAACAGAATGTGTTATATCAAAGGGATATTTTTGGATAGGAAGACCCGAAAGACCAAATATCTAGTGTTAAAATCCAGGAATCAACAGAAATAACATACCAAAGGGTTATTTTGGGGCAGAAAGACAAAATATGATATCTATTTTTACTGCCCTGTGTTTCCATAGTACCTATTTGCGTTTTAAAATTTCAATTTTTTTCCAAATTCCATTAAAAGTAATCCCAGTTATCCTAAGTGTATTTATCACAGCATGAACTACATGTTCATTTTCGTTTCATGTTGCCATGGTAACCATTTTAGTAACCACAGTTTTTTATTGAAAACTATAGACCCTCGAGAGGGTCCACGTTTAAACATAACTCACTGATTTTTATTTATTTTATGGATTTCTGAGTAACAACATTTAACATTTGTTCTATATTAATAATAATAATAATTGTAATTTCTTTGCCTTCATTCTAGGGAGAATAATAAAGATAATGTATATTGGGGCCATTCCGGTCAAAATTATGTTTTCTGTCAATTTTATTGTGTTAAAATTACTTTTATATCGACAACAAGTAATTTTTCTAGCTTTTTTAATTTTGTTTCATGCAGTCATCCCAAATAAGTGTTACATAGTAGAGTACTAACTTACTATGCATTCATCGAATTAAGTTTATGCCTTCAAATTAATTTTCTGCGCTAAAATTAATTCTACCAGTATCTCAAATTAATTTTATGAACCAAATTCCCCTTATCTCCCAATGTACCATTATTTATCACTGGTATTTTATGGATTTATAATTAATGATGTATTAATGTTTATTTTATAATAATTTATTTTGATTTCTTTACCTCATTCCAGAAAGAATAATGAAGACAAAAATTATTTTGATTGTTTAACTTAAGTAAAATTATGACCATGCAGTGGTGCATTATTTTTTATGTGACCTGGCGTGACCCCATAAACTATATGATTAGCTAGATCTCCCCTTTCCATGGTAGCAATAGTCAGGTTGCTTAGCAACAAAAAACAGCAAGATCGTTACACGAATGACAAAAGTACCAAATTTGCTACAGAGGTTCACATATATGTGTAGATAAAAACTAGCTATTGCTCCACAAATTTGGGCCACCGGAAAGGCTCGATGACTTCATAGATTCAAAATGGCCGCCATTATATTGCTTCAAAATGGTAAAATACGGTTTATTCAGCCAGTTTTCAATATTTTGTTAAATAAACTGACATAAACCTTTTCAATTATAAATAAAACATTAAATTGATGCAAATCAATTATTATAATGACGTCATAAAGCCAAAATGGCCGACTAAATTCAAAATGTCCGCCGTAACATTTGCTAAAATGTTAAAGCACTGTTAATCTGGCTTGTTACATCATTTTATCGCCTGAACTGAAATTAACACCCAAAATTACAGACAAAACATATAATTGATGCAAAATAATAATTGTGATGACGTCATAAAACCGAATTGGCAACCGAAAGTTACAAAATGGCTGATTATGAAGTTAACTGTGCTTGGTACAATAGCCCATTTACGTGACAAAATGATAGTTTGAAGGTAATGAACAATTTGTATTTAGTATTCCATAAACTCAAAATAAAAGATAAATGTACCACAACTTTGCCAATAAGTTCAAAACAAATAACAAACTCTAAGACATTATTTATTATTAAACAATGATCTGTGTTTGAAAAATCGAATCGATATAAACGGAAATGAAGGCAACTTCACACACTGGTTCAATCTTATATATGATACGGTATAGTGAGTAGATCAATGTGGTTTCGTAATAGGGAAACATGGTGAGAAACTATTGAATCCATAGTGCTTTGACCCTCGTAATGTGACCTTGGTTCCTATAAAAAAAGGTTTTATGTTGGTGATTCCTCCTTGCGCCATTTCGGGCCAAAGTTGGGTCCCGTCTTCAGTCACTTGAATGGTCTTGTATTCGAACATGCTTAGTTTGATGGTAGCCATCAAAGAGAGATGCTAAGATCATTATGTTGTGGTCTGATTGTTGCGTGAATTGTTGCTCAGACCGTTCATTTGTACTCTCCTTGTGTTTGAATTTTGGTTGAAGGAGGATACCTTGTATGTTTTTCTTCCTTTTACACGTTGTTATAGGTTTTCTAGAAAACCATGGCCAGCGTATAGCCGCCCTTTATTATTTTCCAGTTTCTTATCACATGATTTGATTAGGCTGGTTTTGATGAGGTTGTGCTGATAAGTTTTTGTTACATACGGCTAGTTTTCAATCGGGTTCGAACCCACAACATACGGCATCAGTCGCCTAGCGGAGAGGCCACAGAGAGAACCGCTCGGCTAAATCTCCACTCCCAAAAAAATGGTTCAATAGCCGGCTATGTTGTTACATTTTTCTGACTGAGACTGCTCCACACGTTACATCATTACCCTTATTTTTGTTAATGAAGGATGGATGACGTTTTGTTACATGACTAGTTTTTGATAAAAACTGTGTCTTTCACTTTGTAATCTCGTAGTTGAAGTTTTTGCGTTGAGAAATTGACCTTCTTTATGAAATCCATTTGTTGTTGCATGTGCCACCATATCTGAGTAATTCACCTTTAATGAAGCATTTGAAGGTTGGTGGCAAAGAAATATCGCCAGATGGTTTGGTGTGGGTTTTACGGTCGAGCCTTTTCTCTCAATTGCGTTTCTGGCATTTGAAGACCACAAGGTCAGGGGGTATTAGATTTTGTCGATAGAATGTTCAATTATGAATTCCCTACTTGAAGGTAGGGTACAGGGTGTTGCATTCCTCGACAAATGTTCTGAATGTTATAAGTTGATGTTTTGTTCCTGAGTAAATCATGAAAATGTCACCTTTTAGACGTTTGGGATTTAATATAACTTTCTCCGTTTCATGGTATGTGATATCAGCTGTTTCTAGTGACCCCATGTTGCATTTATAGATTTGTTTGTATTTTTCTCAGTTGAATTAAAATATACTGCGTTTCAGAATAATCGACAGTAAGGCTTTCATGTACGTTGTGTGTGGTATTTTTGTATCGTATCAGTTGGCTGGTACTGTTTTAGAGTCCAACGCTACGATCGCTTTATTTGATTTCAATTTGGCATGTTTTTCTACATTTTATACTACTTCTAATGTTACCAGAATAGAGTTTGCTTGTATTTTTATTGATTCTAACTAGTTAATGACGTTTTTGTGTCCCTGATATATGTAAGGCGTCTTTGCACGATTGGTTTTATGACAAAGTCTAGAAATTCCGAGATTTGGTTTATCGGGCTAGAGCAGCCATTTCTATTGAGACGTTGGATGGTGATTGTTCCTTCTGCTTGGATTTTTGTGTATTTTTGGCAGGAGATACCATCGTGGTGTACAAAGTATTCTACTTATGGGAATGGGGAAACTGTAAATCACCTTGACAGTGATCTTCTTGTCGCAGATAAATGATTTCATATACAATTTCCACCGTATAGCTAATGTCGCCAAGTGTTGCCTTAATGTACAGTAATACTGTACATATCGCAGCTGTCTATAACTTTCTTTAATGTCATTTGTCGTATTCACCATTGCTATGCCTCTTACTTTATCGATGGGTTTTATTGTGATTTGTTTGTTTTCAGAGAGCTTGTTCAAAGCAGTTTTTCTATTGGGGTTATATTCTTTCTGATGTGGGTTGCGAATGGAATTTCCTCTTGCGATCTAAGTTGCTTCGAGACAGTTTTATGATTTTGGGTTTTCCGCTGTTAGTAGCGTCGACCTTGGACTTATCTCAGAACAGATGTCTGATTGATTGATTGATTGATTGATTGATTGATTGAAAGTTTGTTTCTCATGATATTGCACAATCTTATGATGCGAATAAATTTGTTGATATCTGATAGAACAATTTTTCTGTACAGGAACTTCGGAATGGGAAAAAATTTGAAGCCTTTGCTTAATGCTATGATTTCAACATTTTGTAAGGTTTGGTTTGCAAGATTTTTGATGAATCTGAAAATCTCTCTGAGTGCTTGTTTTTGTTTAATCTTCGAATTTCTGTTTAAATTCTTCCTGGCGTTTTTATGTCTTTAGTTGCCAAACAGCAAAACGAGACCTAAAATGAAAGGCAGAGACGCTTTTCATAAAATTCACGAAAGCTGCAAAAAAGCAAGATAAGCTAGCTTCAAATTAAAAGACAAAAAATCTTCTCTTTGTTCACAAAACCCTGACCATACAGTCTTTTAAGGCCAGCACATCCTCCAAAAAGAGAACTACTGTAGCACAAAACTATGTGTCTGTCACGACACGTCGAGACATAAAAAACCTAGAAAATTCAACAAACGAAACAGGCTTCTCAAACAAAGGAAGTAAATGACGAAATTCACGAACATAAAACCTTTTTTCGGGGACCAACGTTACATGACCAGGGTCAAGGCATGATTTATTCACCGGTTTCTCGCCATGTTTTTCGTTATCATGAAATCACACTACTATTGAACCACTGACTATATCGTAACACGTTCAAAGGTAGACCCGATGCGTAAAGTTGCCCTCATTTCCTTTACATTGATTCAGCTTTTCAGACAGAGGCCATTGTTAAATAATCAATAATTTCATAATAGTTTGTAACTTGTGTTGAGCTTTGGTACATTTATCATTTATTTTGAGTTTATGGATCATCAAGAAAAATAGTACATTCCCTCTAAACTATCATTTTGTCACGTAAATGGGCTATTGTACTGAGCATAGTGAACTTCATAATAGGCCATTTTGTAATATTCGGTTGCCACTTTGGTTTTATGACGTCATCACAATAATTAATTTGCATCAATTATATGTGTTGTCCGTAATTTTGAGTGTTAATTTCAGTTCAGGGACTAAAATGCTGGACACAGGCTTAATTAACAGTATTTGAACATTATCACACGATATTATGGGGGATATTTTGAATTTGGTCGGCCGTTTTGGATTTATGACGTCATCACAATAATTGATTAACATCAATTTAATGTTTTACTTATAATTGAGAAGGTTTATGTCAGTTTATATAAAAAAATATTGAAAACTGGCCGAATAAGCCGTGTTTTTACCATTTTTTAAGCAATAAAATGGCGGCCATTTTGAATTTATGACATCATCGAGCCTTCCGGTGGCCCAAATTTTTCGAACAATAGCTCATTTTGATCTACACATATGTATGCCAACATTTGTAGCAAATTTGATAATTTTGTCATTCGTGTAACGATATTTTTGTTAAGCCACCTAACTAGCAACGGCTAAATTTAAACATGGTGCCTGTATACCTTTAAACATTATTTTAAACCCAGCAGGCCAAGACAAGGTGGAAATATTACAAGTTAAATGTTTCATGTTTAATACTGCCCAGGGCTCGAAATTAACTTTTTTCCCTGGTCCGCTTGGGCTACCATTTTCTGAAGTTGGTCGCCCAGTGACAGTGCATATTTTAGATCGGGGTATCTTTTTCCGTTAACCAGACGAGAAAAGGCTATTTTACAAGATTCTGCCCGTGAATTGAAGTTTCTAGTATTTTGATGTATATACTTGCACACATTTAACACCCAAGGAAACAGGTATAATGGACGACAGTGGGACTCAAAGGTTTTGTATGCAAATTTTAAAATCGCCATGACAAACTGACAACAACATGGCCTTTTCAGCTATTACATACTTTTGCAGGGCTAAAAAAAGGCCATAGCCCTTCTGTCGGGAGAAGGCATAATTTCTGTATTTTTGTGATTGATACATTATTATCAAAATGCAATGAGAATGCGTTTGCATAGGCCATCGTTTCCTGTGCCTGTCATTCAAGTACGTCAGTTCAGATATTGAAACTTTGTTGCAAAGTTCGACCGCACGGTCGGTCTCCTTCATAATCCAGAACTAAGTCATATTATGGCAAATTTCTGTGCCCAGCTGGGTTTGACTGCATTTATCTAGCTTGTCCCAAAGCGACGGACGCATCTTTCAACCTTTCAGCTTGTTGAAAAACGTATTTATTGATTCGCCAAAGGCCTGTGGATTTGCTTATTTTCGCAAAAGTGCTACATGGACATTAAAAGTTCCACTCACCCTATAGCCCTCTCGATTGTTGAATACAACAACGGTCCATGATGAGAGTTCTCGAATCAAAAACTGTAGCCGTGCTCGAATACAAATATCTTCTCATTAAATTACGTCATTGTTATACAAGAGTTAGCATTCCAAAGTCTGTCACCCTGTTTTTTCAAAGTTTGGAGAAGAGCGGCATTTCCATCTGAATGATTGAACGACGTGACACGCAAAATTCCATCGCATATGTTCCAGCAATATGTACAGTAGAAATACGCTGCAGTTACGTAAGTTTATAAGCTTATACTCCTCAAAATGGCCACAGGCGGCGTGAACTTTCTGAAAGGATTTCCTAAACGTCCTACTTGGTACCTTAGACACTCACATGTGATATCCTGAAAAGTATTCTCTGCAGTAATTCCAGTTTCTGTCAACATTCCATCATTTTAAAAGCTCAACGACACGATAGCACGAGATCGGAGACATTGTACTGTCACGCGCACGCACTCTCAATAGACCATGTTTCGAACCGCGCGAGACTTTCCGAGATATCGTGAGAATATGTGGTTAGCAGTGGACGTGTTCTCGCAACACAGGACAAACTGCGTAAAACAGGACAAGTCGCTAATTACGTTAAACACTGCATAAAATATATGAAGTTGCAATCTTTGCTCAGTTCTGCACTTTTTCTTGTTCCATACAAAGTTTGACTTGAATTACTAGGCTGGAATCCTGTTTCTACGGGCATGTATTAAAATCTCGCGAGATCTCGCAATCAGCGGAACATCGTCTATTGCGCATGCTCTGGGATTCGCGTCGCATCTCTGAAGGGCGCGCACGTGTTCCAACAGAGAAGAACGCGAATCGCATCACGCAGGGTCCCTGCCAGACTACTGTGCACACACCTCTTTTTCAGAATTCCCGCACAGCTTCAATGAACTGTTATTTAATTTCTATATAATACTTATAGCCCCTAAACTTATAAATAATAATAATAATAATAATAATAATAATAATTAAAGCTGCAAGCAGCGTTGGCGGGGCCCAAGCGATTAACCTGGTTTCCAAATCTTCCACTGATTATATTATGTGCAAAATTTTAGCTTGAAAACAGTCAAGTTCTTGTAAAGAAGAATTTTGAACATCATCTCACATTTATCTGTTCCATGCAAAATACTATATGGCGGCAAAAACATGTGAGCGATCTAATTGCCTTTCACAAACCTGAAAGAGCTCTCACTAAGAAGGACAAAAGTGGAATTTCACTTCCATCAGTGTTTTGGTTCAGGAGAAGAAGATTT
>LD342789.1:969231-1021898 GCA_001465055.1 Ptychodera flava | reverse complement strand
CTCCGCTACCTTGTCTCCTATGGGCTACCGATTTTGAGCATATTCTGGAATGGGAAAAATGTCCGCTACCTCATAATGCTCAATAAATCTTTAAATGTAATTATATTATTTTAAAAATTTTGGGCAAAGTTGCGATCGTTTAGGAAAAATAAAAAAAAAACGATTTAAGATTTCTTACTTGTACTAATTTGAATCTCCGGTCAACCAAGAGCATCCCTATAATTTATGCGTCGTAACCGACACCAATTTGATTTATTTATTTGATTACAAACGCTGCAAATTTCATTATACAGGTTTTATAGACACTTTGAAAGTGGGTGCTCATTTATAAAAAAGTTCCGGCTGTCAATAATGTCAAGTGTAAGATAGAGAAAAAAGTCCGGCTTTTCTATTATGTAATACAATCGTTAAAACTTGTACCAGCGTACTAATACATCATTACGGCTTGTTATCTATTTATTTCAAGATTATTTGGTTTCCGCTACCCCCGATACCGATCGATACGTAGCGGAGACCTCGGCGAAAAAAAAATTGTGCCCCGAATCCTGCATTGTATATAGAACAATTCGCTTAAAATCATTTTAACTCATAGCTGGAGCCGGGAAGAGATTAACATGCTCTGTACGTCCAAACCAATTTTAACTGTAGTTTGCCGAACCACTGTCTTATTTCACTTCAGTATTTCGTTACATGATGTACTACATTGGCGCAAAACGCAACTGCCGATGACAAAGATTTGAGACAACTTCTAACCATAAAGCAGATTAATCATATTGTGATTCTTCATGCGTTGTCGTCCTTATACATTGCATTTAATGCTGGTGCAGGGGGTATGCCTTCTCAAACACGAATCAGACGAATATCGAATAAGTGTATCTCGTATTGACGCACATTAGTTCTTTTCAAGAACAAAGGAACAAAAGAAAAGCTTTGTTTGCAAGACAAGAGTACTTTAAACTGTACGAATTCCAAATAGAGAAATAAGATACAAAATCCGAGATATTGATCTGTCTAAGAGATTATGATGCGGATAATAATGAAAAACTACGCAAATGACGACGAATTTGATGATGATGATGATGATGATGATGATGATGATGATGATGATGATGTTGATGATGTTGATGATGATGCTTGATTCATACTATTCTGATATTTAATGGAAAAATGTTTTCTGTGAATATCTCACTGAAATACGCATCAAATTAGATATTGATTCTGTGATTTACAAGATACACGTGTCATACAGCTTTAATGTACAGACCCTGCCAATGTATCCAACATATATATCACGGCCTTGTGAGTTGCAAGAATCATGTTTTTAAGACGCAAAGACCACGTGTAAAACAGAAGCAGTACACATAGAATACTTTAACAAATGTTAGATTTTATTAAAATCATCCGTATTGACAAACCTGTGACTAAAAAGAGTTCAAGAACGTTAGGTAAATGTTCTATTAAAACGTGCCCTTTTCAGACCTTTTGTCAACTGCAAATATGTAAATTGACAATGCTTTATCAGTCATATTCACATGTGACGTACGATTGAGTCAACAATGGCAGATACAAGCGGGTTACCTGGTACAATTTCAGATAAGGTAGACAGCAATTCTTTGCAAAACGTACACTTACTGAGAGATTTTTGTGCAGTTCCTAACTTATGACTTCCAATATTCAACAGCGACATTGTAATTGCACTCGGTCACCATTACATCCATATTTTGTTTGGAATATAAGCTGGTACTGTGTATTTGACAGCCTATTTTATATTTCATGGTAATTTCTACTCTCGATTATAATCATTTTACTGCATGTACAAAATACAGCCTACAATGAAACTATCTTTATTACTGTGAGGAGTCTGTCTCAGTATTCTTCACTCAAACTACACATTCGTTGTTAAACACATAGCTACTCTACTCTTTCATTTGAGAAGGCATGTATATTTATTGTATTCAATGCACTATGATAACTTGCCAAGTGAAATAGAAAGTGGACATTAATTTTGCAAAAACAGGAATAAGCACATTAAAAATGTATAATCTGTTTCTTTCCGATTGACATATCTGCGAGTTTGGTGAAAGATCTTTGTGACCAACGTACATCGCAGCCAAAAAGGACTTTCGCAAAATCCATCGTTCGTTATGCAACAGCTTTCCTAGCATATGAAGGTTACTGGGCCAGCAAGGCAATCACACTTATGTCAGCCAGGTTCACGCATTGTGGAACTATTCACTTAGCCTGGCTATGTTCAGCTGAACTGTTGAAGGTGCTTGTCAGGTCTAATGCGTAGCTGTCGAGAGACTCTGAGAGAGTCCACGAGTCCACAGCAAATATGCTTACATAAATGAATACGTGACCTCTATAACAACTGTGGTTACCAGGGAAGTAAACATGAGTAAGCGTATCATGTAGACTTAGTCCACAAAATTGCGTTGCATTTTCTTCAGTTGTTAACTTAAAGACCAGAATATTAATGCCTGTATTTTTGTTATCATTGTTGGCTAACGTTCAGCAGACCTATGATTGTAATTCATTTGAGAGTTCAAAGCTTACAACATGTAGGTACATTTTACTCATCAGACTTCATAGGCCTGCTATTGCCTTAGACATGGACATATAATTTTACCTCTCAATGCAATCACGAAGTCGAAACTATCGTGCATTAATGTTCAAATGTGTTGTTTTAAGAGTTTTTGGAAAGTCTCAAGGAACATTTAGCTAACACAAGGAAAGGCGCTTTATCTCGACAAGATCGATTTTGGTCAAACTTCATCCGCTAAATCGTTTTTTTTTATCATTTCTCAAAGTTGGTGTGTGTTCCTATTTATTGTTAGGCTGACATAATGGTTTATGTTCTATCTTTCCATCTAGTGCCATGAAAATGACAACACTGTAAGAATAAGTACTTGAAGGAGAATGAACATCAATATGAGTAAACTGTGGGAGGCAATGAGGTGAACTTTTCGAAATTAGTGAATACTATCTCTAATCTTCAAGAATGCAATCATCATAACAGAGGTGAACAACTTTAATTGGAATTCAAACCCGAGTTGGTGAGCCAGCAACACAGTTCTAACTGAAGATTTCTATCAAAATATCAAATATAGTCTGGTAAGAACACTTCATGGCAGTGATATATTAAGGTTCAACTGACAACGGCCAGACAGCGAACTTGAAGTAGATTTAAACATTTTGTTTCACAACGGTCCTAAATACTTTCATCGGAAGGCCACTCTTCCTCCGCGATATTCACATAAATATGGTCATCAAAATCTTTCATCCGCAAGTATTCCTGCAACATTAAAAATAATGATATATCCTATTCGATTAGGGCCAAATACGTAGATACATAAGCATACATATAAGGATACACAGAATACATATAGGCCGGCCAACCAACCTACCTACCTAACTACCTACCTCCCTTCCTCCATCCCTACCTACCTACCTACCTAACTACCTAACTACCTACCTACACAACTAACTAACTAACGTACTTACTTACCTACTTACTTACTTACTTACAAAATGACCAACAAACGAACTACTCGACTAACAGTATACAGACACAGAGACGCTTCCTGAGAGTTATAAGTTAAATGTAAGTTTCTTTGGTCCTTGTTTCTACTGTCACTGACCATAACAACATCATTCGCTAGAAACACTACTACTCACCTCGTTTACGTCATTTACTATCTCTCCGATTGTTTTACTTAATACAGAGAACGATGGTCTTCTGTCAGCATCTTGCTGCCAACACTGCGACATGATTTGGTAACTAGAAGAAATTCAAGATAATTACTTGATACTATGTTACAATTGAGGTCACAATCCTTAAATAAAATCATGAATGAATATAATGAACTAAAAAATTAAATTGTTCTTACAGTTCGTCACTGCAATGCCTTGGCTTTGGTAATCTGTAGCCCGTCCTTAACTTCTGAATCACCCATCTAGGTCCAAATTGTGCGTAAGGTGTTGAGCCTAATTATTGCAATGAAACTTTAAAGCTTAGCAACATTGTATATAATCATAAGTTGATAAAATGAAGGCACACATTTCACTCTAAATACCATTTTGTTTTCATCGAGACATCTACTGATGTCTGATCGTTACTGATCGTTACCTTAAGCATAGAAATTAGAGTCACTGACGCATTATGGAAGTCGGTAATGGCCTTCGATTGCTTTTTATAGAAAAGATACAAATAGGTAATAAATTAAATATGCAGATAATAAAAACCGCTGAATATTGATGTCAAGTTGTTCTCCGTGACGATTGCTTAATCGATCTATCTACATTTACTTAACATCCTTTAACTTGACTCACCTAAGGTAACCAATTCCCAAAGAACAACTCCGTACGACCAAACATCACTTTTAATCGTGCTTATCGAGTTTATCAAGGACTCTATAGCCATCCATCTTATCGGCAGACGACCCTGTAGTTTGAGAGAAGGAATGATAACTAGTTCACTAGGATTATATGTACTAGCGTTACACTCCGTCAATAGGATATAAACAGCGTTAAACTTTCACAAAAGCCACACAAATTCAATCTGTTTCGAGGAAATGATATTAAGATGACTTGACGCATAAGCAATAACATTTGGTACTTATCCATTACTTTAAAAAGTGCAGTTTCCGCCAAAGAGAGAGCATTCAATTTCTGATCATACTTAAAATCATATTGCGACCTACAGTTTACCTGTGCTGTAAATTTGTAGACACCCATAGCACTGACATCGCGTGCAAAACCGAAGTCAGATATTTTACAGCACATGTTTTCACATAAAAGAATATTCCGTGCGGCCAAGTCTCTGTGAATACACTGAGGAAGAAAAGAAGAAAGAGTTAGACGGATATCTAGTGAACAATATAGAGGGCGGTCAGTTCTAACAAGTATTCTTCGCTTCTCAAATGTGGCGTTCAAATATAAAAGCCATAAGATTGGTTGTATAACAAACAGTCTCTCTCTTCTTTCTGTGGTTGTATGTTTACAAGGTTGTCAATATATGCTACGTTTGTTGAATATTTGCCGATGGTATCGTTGAAAAATAAGACTATGCTCTTGTTTTATGTTAGACTAGTGACGTCACCTCTAAATAGGTCGATAAGTATTCAGCTCTTAATGATTTTCCAAAGAACTGGTTGATCTGAATGATCTTCCAAATTCATCCGCGTTTTTTTTTCGTTTGCTTGCAGATGATTCAAACCTGTTTCACACTTATTCAGCTGCTGAATGCATAGACCTCACAAATGTTTTACATCATTTAGACGATGTTCAGTCATGGTGTCATGCAAACAAATTAACTATAAATAGGGGAAAGACCAATTTTAGTGTATTTAGAGGACGTCAGACTGAATTAAATGTGTGTGGCTCTGTCTCAATCTGTGGTGAGCACATAATGGAGGGCGACGTAGTTTCATTTGTTCGTATTTTGATAAATAAATATCTTTCTTGGTCTGACCATATTGATAAAGTAAATAAGATCATTAGGAAGAATGTGGTATTTTGTTTAGGCTGAGACACATCCTACTACTACACATTTAGTTGTTATTTTATTATTTTATAATGCATTTATACTTCCTCATATAAGTTATGGTATCCAGATTTGGGGTAGTACCTACCCAACGCACTTGCATTGTATTTTGACAGCTCAGAAGATGATTGTTCGAACAATACTTTTTTGAAAAACAGACAGACCACTCGGCACCATTATTTATCCAGCTCAACATCCTAGACATTTTCAAGCTTCACAAATTGTCCCTTGGCACTTTTATTCAGTCTTATTCATCAAAAGTCACCATACTCTATATCAGATTATTTCAGTGATTATAAGCATGAACATAATACTGTAATGAGCCTTCAGACGCACCTTCGACCATATCATGCTAAGTCAAATCCAGGTCAATTTGCCATTTCTTTTTCAGGTGCAAATGTATGGAATAATATTCCAGTTCATATTAGACAAATTGTCTCACTGTACAAATTTAGGCAATATTTCAAACGCCATCTTTTGTATGGAATTTGATTGGTTCTGTGACAGCTATGTAGCTTTTGTTTGATAGACACCTTGCATGTTTTCCCATAAGCTTTTGTTTTGGTTTGTTGTTTGTTTGTAAATTATTTTTATTTCTTAAATGTATTCATTTTGTGAGCCCTCGTTATGTATTTTTTCACCACAATTTTCACATGTCGGGGTTTAGGCTCGACTAGCTACCAGCTATATCCTGTTTCCCCTTTGCCCAGATCATTTTTGACTTATTCAAACTTGTTGCTGTCTTTGATATTGTATGTAACTTTTCTGGGTAATAAATATTATTATAATTATTATAATTACCAATTTTGAATCAATGAAGCTCATCCCTTTTGCAATTTGCCACGCAAATTGCAGCAGGTCAGACGATGTCATATCTCGACTTTGAGGGTGGATATTTTGATACGATCCGAGACACCTGTTCTTAAGCAGATAGCCATGCAAACTCCCATACGTTGCCAATTCAACGATGATGCAGACAGGATCTATAATTACTAAGAATGTGTAAGTCATCCGAGTCTCTTAAAAGTAAATTTTATTTTTAAAAGCAAAAATGTATTCGGGAATAAGTGAATGTTATGTTTTGTTTCATATTTATAATCTTCATTTATAATCTGCTCGTAATAATAATAATACCGGTCATTGTCAGTTTTAAAGAGTATAAGACAAGAATTAAATTCTGAACCAGTAGATAGTCCTACTGCCATTGTTGTGTGTCTTTCAAACATACAACATTCTGGTTCAATAAGATTATCAATTCAAAGTTTGGCGGTAACAATCAATAGAATGCTGGAAGAATGTTGAAATGTTGCAGATATTTGCACGACTGTATCGGACGAGAGGAACAATAGATAATTATTTTATCATGATATCAGTACACACAAATGAATTTGTTATATTTTACGAGCACTTACTACTATAGTCGCGTTGACCAGCATAATAAAAATAAAGACGATCACAAACAGCTTTTTGAATATGTGACAAGCCGTCACATACTACTTATAGAACACCAATCAGTTCCACACGACAGACAAATAGTTGGCATAAGGAATAATGTGAAAATACTAGATTGATTGAAAATGGTGCTGCAAACTTTAAAGTTTGTTGATAGTGACCATGGGATAATGATTAACCTGGACGCAATACACAATAGAGATTTACCATTATGGGTTATGTCCTTTCTGTCCATTGCAATGTGACAATATGACTTCTTGTCTGCATTTTGCTTAGCGGGGTCACGCGTCCCGAATCGTCTGTGGTCGAAAAATACGACCTATGACCTGCCTGTCATGTGTGTACAGTTTGAGTATGGAAAAGATCAAAGGTCAACATGCGTAGCATATAAAGCTCTCGTAAACTGCATACCCAGTTAGTTATTTGCAATAGGTCATGAGTGAGATAACCTCTTTAACAAATCTGACATACGGCACCAATAACTACTCCGCTATGCATATTCAAGGATAAGCCCCTCTTGCGCGAAATCTATTATGTGTGTATAAAATTTACTCCATTCTATCTATATCAAAATGGAGTGACTTTGTTCAGCATTATATTTTCAGACAGATTTAACGTAAATTTCTCTCCTCGTTCTCGTCGGAGTTTTAATGTTATTTAATGTCAATGCTCCTACGAAATTTTGGATGACCCTTGATCTTTGCACCGCAATAATGTTTTTTTTTTGCTCTGTACGCAGGTAACACAGAAGGTTAGATGGCGCTTTTTATAGCCACGGGTTGTAATCAAGTTTGATGGGAGATTTAAAGTTACTCATTTACTTATTCAAGCTTTAGGAAAAAGGTGGAGGAAATCAGTAATTCAATGACTCGCACCTAAATTCCATATAAGCTTGTCGCCGAGTGATTTTGAGTGGAAATGATAATGATATAACGGGTACATGACCTCTTGTAAAATGCATTCTATGAAAATAATCGATTTAATGTCAGCGATGAAGAGACCTTGTCCAGCGAACACAAGCATGTTAAGACATGAATGAGATTTGAATGGCATTTCTTGTATAGTAACATCCATTGCACTGTGCGGTTTACATACCATAGATACAACTGTGGCTACTCCAGTGGGAACATTACCTCAGATTGCTGTCACTACGATAATTGCTGAATGCAATTATGGATTATGCGTATCATTTTGCAGTCGACATAAAGGGTCCTTTGTCTCTCATACCATTACACCTGGACAAAACTTAACACTATGATGGTACAAACATCGCATTTCACCTACGCGTGCGTCTTACCTTTTCTTCCGTTGTTGGTAAGTACTGGAACTTTCTTTCAATTTTGCATCCACAAAACGTTAGCTTTGCCCATTAATTCTCAAAATTTGTTACTAAAGCAATTCTATCGGGCTTACTGCAAACTTGCAATATTACATCGATTAAGTGAACTTTACAAGGCAGTCATTCTGAATCCTTCAAATCGAAATACCACCGTAGTACATGTAGCTCTAAAGTAAACCTAAACGAGGTTAATTTGTCGACCTATTTAGGCATAAATATCAGCAGTCTGAACCATGCAAAGTTACCTGACCTTCAACCTTTGACACAGGGGCTGACGCTACTCTACAAGTTAACAAACGTCTCAATATAGCCTTAGACCTATTGCTCGCTGCTAGATCTACTACCGTTGGCTTTAAACATGTAAAAATGGTCTTTGAAAAATGACTAAAATCATCGGCAAGATCAATCATAGCCCTGAATTGATTTGTAACAGTTGTTTTTGTATCACCACACAGCTGTTGACCTTGCTATGATAATAATGCACTTCAACGTGAGATAGATAGTTTAGTCTTTTACGTTTGGTTTTTAAACGTATTCTTTAAGCTGTTTTTCAACAGCCAAAGGTAATTACAATGTAACAAGGATATATACCACTATATAATAAATCTCTATCGCGTAATATTATTTTATTTATTGTTTTTCGATATATAAGTAAAAGCAGTATGACTTGCCAAGTAACAAACGTAACATTTGCATATCATAACCACCAACTGCCTGAAACACATTTATTGCATTTACCTGAAGATGTACAATAACCGAGTAGTTTTACTATGTTCGGATGACTTGATCGTAACAATTTCATAATTTCTAATTCTCGAAGAAAGTTGTCTCTGTCTTCAGATGATGCATCCTCTAGATGAGGGGAAAATAAGTGTCATTTATAATGTGATAACGTTATTTATAAAACATAATTGACTCTTACTTATCTTAAATACTTTATTTCAAAAAGTCCCATACATGGCACTTTTAAATTAACATCTGTTTCCATGTTTTTATAAAAATGAACTAAATGTGCATAAAAAAAAACCTGCAAGTTATGACGATTGTACACTATTTATTATCGACAAAAACTTGTGGATTATTTCAAATCGATTCAGCTCAATACAATGATGTATTCCAACATTGATTTAGTTTGCAGGGCCTAAAGCACAATCGACTGATAAGTAAAACCATATAACAGTTCAGAACATACTTAATTTTGTACCCTGTCTGTGGATGAAACAAAATTGGGTGGATCGGTTTGAAAGCCGAAAAATTGCCAATCAGAAAGAAGCTCAGAGACGTATACATAAGTTCACTGTAAATATAAGAAAATATATTTAACACTCATAACCCGAAGTCTTTAAACTAATTTTTTCCAGTGAGCTATTGTTTAGCAGGAACATGTTCTGCACACGAAAAGTTTACCGCATAAAATTCCCGTAATGGAATTCCATACTGAAGAAAAATCTTCGGGTCATCTTCTTCAAATTAGTCCAATGTCATGATAATTTTGTATGTACATTTGAAAGATTATTCAACATCTTCGATCACCCTTACATACCTTTCAGACACTTAACAGCAACCTCTATTTCCCCACAGCCACCATGGATATATGGAGCAACAGCTTTTCGCACTAAACCAAATTCTCCTCGACCGAGAAAACATTTGTCGTAAAATCGCAAAAGACAATAATCGAATTCAAGTGGGTCACACGGAAATGTTGGTTTGTTCGGTAGAAATTCCTTGAGAGTTACAGAAGCCCCCTTGCTTTGTTCCATATTATTGTTAGATTGTAAATTTCCCTTAAATAAAAATGTAAGACAGTATCAGTATTAAATATTTTTCATATATTTACAAAACAATTTTGGCGCCGTAGCGTAAATGTATTTTTTTTTATTCATAGGATATCATATTTGGATAAAGTAAATGTTGATTTTTCTTGAACATAGTTTTCAGTGACCTGCAGCTCAACAAAAATCTGCAATGATCGCAAAGATAGTTTATACCGATTGGGGTGCAGATTGGTTTTCCGCATCTTCAATAAATGGAGTCTTTTCTGTAAACTCGTCATCTTGTGTCTGAAAACAGAAAGAAAAATTGTTGAGTCAGTTTGGTGTGCCCTACAAACAGCAAAGAAAATTAAAGATAGTTGGTCGGAAGACAGCTGAGTGCCGCATGACTTATCATTTTATTTAAATGTCGATTTCTAAAGAGTCGTAGTAACATAAAATGACTTTGTCCCAACAACATTAGCAGTTCGATTAGTCACCATGATAGTAAATTAGTTGAATTCTTTGTACATCAAATTTTACATCAAAATGAGGGTGTGACCTATGCAATGGTATCGACCAAGGCTGTTGCCAAAGAATCAATTACAAATCAATATGGCGCCCAAAGTAAACAGCAGCCAAGCTAAATCTGATTTTCTCTTTATTTCTATCAAATAAATTATTTGATCGTTGCTTATAATAGTTCATAATATTCGTGCTCTGATCTTTACAAAACTTGGATATGCTTTCACTTAAGGCACCAAAAAGTGTCGCATTTCGACAAAAATGCTATGTCTGGTAAATATTCGTCACGTATGGATATTTACAATGTTTTGTAAGTATCCGAACCGACTAGTTACAATAGCTGACGATAAAATGCTGACAATACTGTACAATCTACAACAATATACATGTTAAAGGTCAGTCATGTGTTGACACTCTGCATTCCATGTCAATCCTTTTATTTAATAACCATAGGATTAACCGCTAATCTCACTGGCTTCCAATCGAAATAAGATGTAATTTATCGTTTTGCTACTTGACAACTTTATTACAGTGGGGTTTGTGAATACACAGCAACTTTTACCTATTCAGGTTTAAGGGTATATTTCTTTACATTGGACACCCACTGTTCTGTCTGAGAACCTATGTGATTAACTCCTAAAATACCCCTTAAATCCCAAACAAATTACTTTCTGCATATCCTCATCAACCATAAGTTTTTAGGGGTTTTTTTCCGGAACACGGAACTCTCACAGTCTTGTCTTCGAATAGTCAGTTTCTTTGTTTGATTTTTTTGTTTGTACGACTGATCTGCAAATTTGTAAAACGATGCACGCATGGATAACATTATTTCTTATTCCTACAAGCTACATTTCACCAGTAAAGGTTAGCCGTTTGAATAATATTCAGGAGAAAAGTTTGTCAAAAAAAAATAATGCGTCGGGAGTCATGTTTTACTCTGATGGTGATGATTTATGATATAAACAGTAGCTACTCACGTTTTCTGAACTTCTTCCTTTAGAGGATTTTTCGTCGTTTTCATTTCCATTTGCTGAAGACCAGCAATGTTGGTATGCCATCTTCTTTGCAACCAAATACACAGTCGAAATACACAATACCACAATGACCATCACTGAAAGCGTTGCGACCACTGGAATAGTTATTCCTTCCTTTGGTTTCGGATATAATTCATCCATATCTGTTGTGTCAAGAATATATAAATAAAGCTTGGTTGCAATACGCAACAAATTAAATATGATACTATATAATATAAAGACTGTACATCTACATGGATGATAATCAAGTAATACTTTATTCAGTTTGTTCAGTGTTACATTCTGTTAAAAAATACCGTCACAGGAAAGCAATACTACACGACATAAAATGCCTAATAAAAAGTCATAGTGGCGATTTGTAAGTCTGCAAAAGAGTTTATATTCATAGGAAGTCTAGTCAACTGTTCTCCTAGACAGCTGTTACCTTGTGTAGTCGTATATTGATGCACTGGCTTAAGTGTTTGCATCTCACTAACACTTGCTCCGAGTATTCCTAAAGAGAAAGGAGCAACGACAGGGAATGAAAGTTATTGTCTCCAGTGACCATACGAAACAATGATAATAATGTAGAAGTAAATTATTTCTTAATTTTTGCTATAATAGTCGTACACAATCACGAAATCAAAATATCGCTGGGATTGACTGATCTTGACTGTCATAAATAGATTTAGGAAAATTGTGCCCTCATTTACTTATTTTACAAAGTATGGACATTACTAGAGACATAATTACCTTTTGTCAGTGTCGTCATCGCAAAGTCACGTGCTGCTGACGTTATTGGAACTCTTGTTGAAAAACTTGTATACAGAGACGCAGAGATCGAAGGCGGGGGTCCTACATTCATTTAAAATGAAGGCGAGCATAACGAGGCACGGCGAAGCAATGTGTATTATTTTCGCGGAACTTAAAAACATACATCATGAAGATATTTTAAAGTGACAATTATTAGTTTAGCATTTCGAATGCATCTCCAACCATCATCGTATATTTACCATGTTTCCTTGCCTGCTTTGAACAAATTGACAGTACATATGCCATGCACTATATCTATACACTTTTTCAATAATGTCAACAAGAATAAATATCACAGTTTTCAGACTGATTTGTCTCTTGCATAATTTGAATTCAATGTATTCCTCATATTTCTCATTATTTCAATGTGAATCTGATTATCGCTATTCTTGTAAAATTTAAGATCAAATTGCAGAATTTTCGAGATTTGAAAAGTAAACATATTCGAACCTGCTCAACATAAATGATCGGTACTGTGTGGAAGTCTATTGAAAAGGTCTAGACAACACATGGTTAGAACAGCACCCTTTACAAATTAATTTTAATTATGTTTTACCAAATGACCGCTACACAGTGTGTTGCGATATAGTGCTTGGGTATTTTACACAATAAGGAAAATGCTCAATCTGCCTCATTAGCAGGTAGAAATGACAAATACCTCTCTGATAATGTAAAATAAGAACAGAAATAAGCTGTTTTGATTGAGATAACAGTAATGCGAGAAGACACTACGTAAAGATGATATTTAGCTGATAAAACTTCACTGTAATTCATTTTTCTGCTTTGCGTGAATTTGCTTCACAATTATTATACGATAATTGCATTTCGATTGACCGTCCGTTGCGAAAGAATCACGCAAATATTGATCAAAATAAACACTTGATATGCAGGTTTTATAAATTGATAACAAGTCCCGTGCTTCGGGTGATCCCAACCAGGAAATATCGCGCATTTTGGTATCATATCATTTAATTGTAGTGTGGATGAATATAACATATTGTATTCTGTGGCTGTATTGAGGATATAATAAAACTCGCTCGTTGTTTCTCAATCATCAATTCAAACCAATTCAAACGATAAATCGTATTTCGATGTTTGCGGGTATTGCACCAGGATGATGTGTATACGAAAGGCAATAGCAATAGATATGTTTAATGTACCAAGATTTATTTGACCTAAATATACGAGAAAACTAACAAAAAGAGATTATTTTGATCGTAAAGACATTTTTCTTTCATCTCGTTGTCAAGGAATCACATAATGCATAGTTCTTTTGTAACACCATGTCAAATTTGGCAGGCAAAATTCATTAAAACATTGTTATCCCCGGATTTAATGACAGAGGTTTGTTGCAATTTCCTCTCTGTATAACTATGACGATAAGAATATGTCAGTACCGCATACATATATGACTATTTATAAGTAATTTTCGCTGCATCACTTGCTGGATTTGCTATTTAAGCCATGGCTCATATTCGAAGTCACAAAAAGATTAATTTATGTTGGAAGATGCCATGTCTTACCTGTTGTCGTCTTATTCTGTACGACCAGTAATACTGATCTGTTACTATTTCCCTCTTGTATGCCATTATAGTAGCCAAGACACGTGTACAAGCCAGAGTCGGTCAGATAAGTTTCCTCAAGGTAGAGTTCACGAGTAATGATGTGCTTATCGCCTACTTTTTCAGTAGAGACACTCTGTTGAATTCGACCTTCTTCCCTATCATCGGTTTGACTTGTCATACCCCAGTCGAGACGAAGCAATGGTCGAGTGAGCATCGCCATACAGAGTATAGACATTTTCGATCCTGCGGTGACATTGATGGACGTCGGGTTGCTTTCGTTTTTTCCTTTTACGGACAGATCTAAAGAATATCCTTCTATTAAAAGATAAATAGGATTACCGATCAGCCCATCATTATTATACTAAAGTGGACTATTCGATACAGCAAAAATCAACTAAACTATAGCTACTTGTGATATGATCCGTCAGGAAGTCTACTTACCATATACATCTAAGCTAACGAGTTGACGCTTTACTTGAGAATTTAACCCTCGAACGACGCATTGATATGTTCCCTCATCTGTAAACATCGTATTGTTTATATACAACGTCGTAATTTTCGCATCATCAATATAAAATCTTGCATTTCGGGAGATAACATGACCGTCGTCTAAATAGTAATGCGCGATAAACGTTAATTTGGGCCATTTGGTCCATCTGATTGAAGTTATGTTCAGGTTTCTTTGCCTCATGTTATTGATAGGACATTGGATACTTGATGTGTCTCCGGACTTAGTATAATAATTGGAATGGACTGCATAAGTGTCTTCGGCATTTATTCTTCCTGTCGGTAAAATCGAACAGCATGTTGATTACATCAGTACCAAGCCAAACGATTACTGTTGCCCCTCTGTTTATTCGCGGGAGCTCCGTCAATGTGTTGTGCACCTGTAAGTGTGAATGTGTGCCTATTGTTTGAATATCTCACAAATGATAAGTAGTCATGCGTTTAATATCGATACACGGATGTGTTTTTGCTAACAGCAAGAACATCATATTCTTCAATGCCAATGGCTGATGCGGCAGAACCTAGAAAGTAATATGGCAGTTCATTTAATCTTCTCATTTAGGAAATTTAGTTTGGGATATCATATTATGATAGGTTTTTACATGTTGTGCATGAAAAACTGCAATTAACCATAATTCGTAGACACACAGCAAAGAAATCATTGCACAAACCGCCACTATCGTCTGAAATGTTATGATCGAAATTAAAACATATGCAAACATATTGCTGAACAAGTACAATGTCATAGTTCACTTTTCAAACCCACGAAATGTGACTGACTATCGCCGCATACTGAGTAACTATACAACATGTAAGGCATACATGTGTAGTATTATTTGATCGTTAACAAAACCACCGACTTTAATGAAACATAACTGTAACGCTGCAACAGCATTGCCGCTAATAGACTGATAAGTTATGCAAGAACTGCAAAGAAATGACATATATTTTGCAAATAAGGTTTTCCTTGGACCGAACTGCTTAGAAATTGCCCACCACAAAATTAGGTTGGGGCAATATTTATTTGATCACAGTCAATAGTCAGTAAACTTTACTTACCTGTCAGGTACATCAGCATATACAAGGCAAAATGCGTCATAATTTGTTTCATTGTCTCTCTGCAAAGTTCTCACAGGGTTAGCTTAGGCTTGAGTTGGTGAGAGACTGTGTTTTGTGCGCAGTTTGCACCCGTTTGATGTTGTATAATTGGGTGGGGTTCGGTTGTTTTCTTCAAAATTCATGCTTCTTAGTGTCACTTCTGTGTGTCGGCCAGGTGTCCATAAGGAAATAAAAGACTCTGATCCCCGGATGTCCATTTAAACTCAAGCGGACACACTGATACCATGTGGGATTGCATGAGCACATTGATTGATAATCCTGAACATATTAGTTGGAGTCGTTCCAATCATGGTTTAATGGATATATCTGACAATTAAAATCAAACAGGAGCCTTGAAGTTCTTTGAAGTGTTTCACGTTGCCTTAAATCCTTTGCAGAATTTAAGGTTAGAAATACAAATGGCAAATCTGCTCTGCTCTTTATTAGATGCGTCTCTGTCACATTTCGCTATATAAATGCATTGGACAAACAACTACATACACTTCTTTGTCAGCAGAACAATAGTTGCTTTGCGGCGATAGAGACAAACCACCTTTATAAATAGATTAATTAGGACAAAGAGGCTTGGGATAACTGCTTTGACATAGTTGAAGACAAGAACATGTGGAGAGACTTGCAGACTAATGTTAGACAATAATTTAGAAGTTGTTTCAGTCTGTAATGACAGCATTACGCCATAACCAATCAAGATGCACAAGACGGATACTTTATTCAACGTACTGTTATCATATTGTTATTTCAGGGAACACAAGAAGTAATGTACAATCGTTTGTGTCAATAAGGATTATTAATCAATGTGGTCATGCAATCCAAATGAAATTAGTGTGTCCGCTTGAGTTTAAGTTGTCATCTGGCGATGAAATTCTTTTATTTCCGCATGGACATCTGGCTGCACAGATGTGACACTAAGAAGCATGGATCTTAATGAAAACAACCGAAACCCAGTGATACAACATCAATGTTAGTGCTTGAAAAACAGATGACAAATTTACCGGGCTCTTTACTAATTGCTTTTCGGTCACATTTCGAAACACTGCGGATATGACACAGGGATAAAGCGACATGCCCAAATGACATAAACATGTAGAATAAAGTTGATTATGTATTCATTGCTCTGACAAATTTAAAGTTTGGGTTCCATATGTGATAGTGAGTATGTGGGTGCGAGTGCTTCATGAACTCTACTGTTTGTGGAGAGGTGGCAGTCAGGAGAAATTGTAAGATCTTAGCTCGGCAATTGAACCACTCTTTTCTAAGGAAGGGGATTTGGCTAAGTGGTTTTGACTGTGATGTCTTCGTTTGGTCACTTGGTAACTTACGTTGTAATAATAATAATAATAATAAGTATGATTTGCACAGCACCTGGTATCAACTATAATAACGTGCTCACTGGCGCTGAACAATGAGTAGAAATCACATATAAGCTTTCTGAAAAAATAGTGTTTTGAGTCTGGATTTGAAAATGGCGATACTGGTTCCATAGGATTGTAGCGGCGTAACTGAAGGCGTGATCTCCATAGGATTTGAGTCTAGTTCTTGGTACTTTAAGTGTGAGGCCGTGTGACTTGAGTGCAGTGATCTGGGAGGACAGTTAATTTTGATTAGTTCAGCAAGATATTGGGGGCAAGTCCATGTAGCGATTTGTATACAAGAAGTGATATTTTGTACTGTATTCTGTATTTTACTGGAAGCCAATGGAGGTGCATCAGGATAGGGGTGATGTGATTTCGTTTCCTTGTCTGTGTGATGAGTCTAGCAGCTGAGTTCTGTGCTCTTTGCAGATGACAAATGTACGCTTGTGGTAGACCAAACAAGAGTGCATTGGAATAGTCAAGTTATGAGGAGATGGTGGAGTGGACAAGTTTTTTGGAGGCATCTTGTGATAAGTACTTCCGAATAAAGCTGATGTGACGTAGATGTGTGTAACTATTCCTGCAAGTTCGAAGAATATGTTGCTTAAAAATTGTGTTAGTCAAATGTAAAACCAATATTTCGAGCTGTGGTGGATGGTTGAATTGTACTTGAACCAACTTGAATATTGTTAATGGTGGAGAGAGGGAGCGGCCAATTCATGAACGAATGTGAAGTAATTCGGTTTTTCCATCATTAAGTTGTAACTTGTTTAGTGTCATCCAGTTTTTGATATCAACTAGGCAATCCTCAATGGTTGTAACTGCAGATGAAGTGTTTAGTCTAGAGAAAGTTTGGTAGACTTGATTGTCGTCGGCATATTGGTGGAATTTGAGATCATGATGGCGAATAATTTGACCAAGAGGACCTATATAGAGTGAGAATAACAGAGGACCGAGTACTGAGCCTTGTGGTACACCGAGCTTTAAAAGACTTGATGATGATGAATGACCGTTGATTGTGACTGATTGTAACCTGTGTGACAGATAGGATGAGAACCAGACTAGGACCGTACCTTGCAAACCGAGATCAGACAGACGAGAGAGGAGAATACTATGATCAATTGTGTCAAATGCTGCAGATAGATCCAATAGAACAAGGATGACGTCATGTCCTTTATCAAGTGATAATGTTATGTCGTTGTGAAGTTTGATAAGTGCAGTCTCGGTGCTATGGAATTGGTGATACGCAGACTGAAGAGGTTCTAACAGTGAGTTGTTGTTAACATAATTGTTGTGAGTTTGAGTCCGATCGAAAATCTCCTGAATAATAAAGATGGCTGAAAGACTGTTACTAATGGAAGATTAAGAAATGACTTTGTCATTTCACGATAAATAGAATGCTCTACACAAATAACTACTTCTTTGCCGTCAGCAGACCAGTTGCTTTACTGTCATAGAGAAGAGCCACCTGCCTAAATGGATTAGCTGGGAGAAACTGGCTAGGAAGAACCTCTTTCACAGACTATATATGTTAGACGTTTTTAAGTCTTTAATAACCTCACATGACGTCGTCTTATACCAATGCAACAGTCATCAACAGAAGACATGTTATTCAATGGGCTATTCAACTAATGATAATCTAATGGTGATAAATCGTGTATTCTCACGAGACAAGTTAAGACAAAGATGTTTTAAATTTCACGATAAGAGATGAATTATACGCTGAATTCAAATCATTATATTTATTGGTCCATAAACTAAACGATTTATGGGCGACTGTCGTATACATACTGTATAAAAATATTCAGCAACATAATCCACAAAAAATATACTAAGAATAATTTCTTCATCACGTAAAACACGGACTGCGTTAATACTTGAAAGCTTTGGCTCTTTTAATCCAAGATGTCGTGGACGTATACATGTGACAAATGCCTTTAGTGAACCTAAATTATCATAGAACTGATTGCAAAAGTATGTCAAGTGAATTTTTATTTTGACTGGCGAATCCATCAATAAAAAGAATTTGGCTCAATGCTCTCAATAGAGGTGTCATAAAACACGGATAGAATCTTTCTATTATATTTTTATCCAGTTTGACCCCGTTAACAGTTGAACCAAGCTAATGATTATTTGAGCTGTACTTAAAGTACAACAACAAGTTGTCCCTATCTATCTTAATTCAGTCCGTCTGCCTACTGCACTTTGATACTCAACAACAGAAATTGACTGGAAATTAGAAATAAAGATTTCACTAATAAATTCAACTTGGATATTCCTCTTTAGTTTTCGAGAGTCAGCTGAATCATTTACACAATAGGGGCCAATAGATGCCTCAGACTAATCTTATGGAAATACTCATGCTTTACAAAACTCTATTAAACATGGCATTTCTTTGGTACAAAACAGTTGCTTTCTAATTGCCTTTTTCTGTTTGATCATAGGCAGTCGGGTCATTTAGAATATCCAGATATATGTCAATTACAGGGTCAACAAAACAATCAACACATGTTAAAGTCATACAGTCATTTCTCTGGAGGCAAGAGCAGCTAGTTGTATCTTCTGCTAATTAAGAAAAAAGTATGTTTGTTCTGATATTCTATTGTAAGCAGAGTGTACGCACATTTTCGTATTACTATTGACATAACATTTTTCTCGTCAAAGAAGTAAGTATTGATAGTGATGTCGTAAGATGAGTCCATGTAGCAGACAGGTGTCCTTTGCTTCTTATGTTCCCTGAAATAACAATATGCAATACATAAATAACAATATATATATATATATATATATATATATATATATATATATATATATATATATATATATATATATATATATATATATATATATATATATATATATATAGATTCACAATTTTATCTATGTCTGTAGATTGTAAGATGCACGCAATTTAACAGATATCATTATTTTTTTTTTACTTTGTGTATATATTTATATGTGCAATTATATATATATATATATATATATATATATATATATATATATATATATATGTGTGTGTGTGTGTGTGTGTGTGTGTGTGTGTGTGTGTGTGTTTCGTTTAGCTTGTAGAAGAGTAACTTTCATAAACATTCTTTAAATCACATACCATCGTCAACATCGCCGTTTTTACTAGGTACTTAATAGGATGTCACGCACCTTGCAACTCATTAGGAAGAGGTCTGTATCCAATGACAGTGTGATATTTTATGCCTTTCACTGACAAATACAGGTCAATTTTTACGATGCGTTGTAGAAACGCATCGTATTGCCAACAAAAAGCAATCTACCAACACTTTTCAAACAGGAAAAAAGTCTTTCTTACCGTCTGAATTAAGGCAGACGGTAGACTTCCAATATTTAGCGTCCTTTACTTCCAATTTCTGTTCAGCGTTGCTCTTTTCTGGCGGATAAAGAATGTGGTTGCAGTAACGTTAGTAAAGATACACAAAATTAATAGACTAAATCGTGTAAGTGGGATTTGGTTTTCATCATAAATTTTTTGGGGAGACCCTTCTTTTTCATTAAAAAAGTGACACGTTAAACATCAACAATCATTTCAATAACGTCGCTGACTAATTAAATTCTGCTGATTTCCGATTTATGGTTGTTATGTCTTTTTTGGGGGGTGGTTAATCCACCAGCCATTAAATCCTACATTTTCCGTTATTTACATATCATTTCAAATATGTACTCACCATCAAATTTTCCATTGATTTTTGTTTTTGCGGTGAACAAGTAGTCGGCATTCTTTTCCCGCACTGTACATGAATAGACTCCAAAATCCCCTTGTCTAAAATCCAGTATGGTTAAAACAGATGTCTCCTCCGTGTTTGTTATTTCATACTTAGTATTACTCTAAGGTAAAATACAAAAAGAAGGGCTTCTTCAAACTTATTCATCTCGATAACTTTGACAAAATGTATCATTTCACCCACAGATCTAGCACTGTGCACTTGTGTCACGTACTGGTTAAACGTACGATTCATACGATCACAAGACAGTTATTAAGTCAAATCAGTATGTGAATCAGTCAATCAGTCAGACAGTCAAACCAGTCAAACAAGTCAAACCTTTAAACCTTTCAGCAATTCTAAACAGACGATCGTATATATATATATATATATATATATATATATATATATAAACTCAATAATTATATTTTTTTATGTCTACAGCCGAAAGGAAGGTCGTTTTCCTGACCACTTTTAATATGTGTCAATGGTTTTAAAAGTGTAGTTCACGACAGGCAACGTCTGTTTAACTCTACCAGTCACCTTCTTACACGTTGTATATAAATGCGTTCTTAAAAGTGACCACTATATGAATTACCCGTATTCCGTTGTTTCGAAATATCCATTGTATTTTGGCATTGACATTTGTCTTGCAGATTATAACTGCCGAATCACCAACATACTCCGGCTCTTCATTTAGCGTGATCTCTATTTCAAACAATCCTGACAGTAAAATAGACATATATAGTCAAGATTTTCAATATGAAGACACATTTCAACACCGAATACGTACAGATGATCTTTCTTTTTCTTTTCTTTTTTTTAAATTTCACCATTGAGTGTTACCACTGTACCTCACAGGGAGGGAACTTATGATCATGAACTACTTTTTTGTAGGAGGCAAACAAACAGATTGACCCATTTCGCGCTGGTAATTTTGGCTCTAGTTTCATTTTATGGTTTAGTTTTAAGCCAGTTGTATTTCTTCTCGACATTAAGCATTAATTGGCTGCAGAAGAACTTTCGTTTTCCACCAAGTAAGCTTTGCGAACGCACTACATCTGAATTGTGATAAAATGGGAATGCTTCATTGCAAAATTACAAGCAACAAACAGAGTAAACAACACTGCACATGCACTACACTAAATACTTCTGTAAACAAAATTAGTGCTTTACTGGCATTACCAAATATGTGAGAGTGTCACTCGGAAGCTTACGAACGACAAAATAATGATAACTAAATATCAAAAAGGTGACAGAACAATGCATGACTGAAACTGTGTGTCATGTGCAGTGGGGAAGCTATGTTGATTGAAAAGATTTTAAAACTTGCCAAAGTATATAGTTACCTCTTAGAGATAATTCCATATTCTCCACTTTGACGATATCACAAGCATCTGAAACTTTGCATGAATATCTGCCGATTTGTCCTTGAGATATACCGTTTATTATTAATACTGATGTCCTGTTGTTTCTATCTTCATTAAGGTAATGAACTTCATTAAACTGAAACAAATGCACAATTCCTAATAACCCCATGGTAGTTAATCAATGAATCTTTAGGAAAAATCTAACATTGATGGTACAGTTGTATTCCAAATCTTTGACAACATCCAAACACAGTCGACTACCAGCTAAAATCTCAGATATGGTCGTATATATCACAAATACCATAGAAGTTTCTTTTTTCCTTCCGAGAGACACATGAACGAAGACAATAATGATCACGATTGAATCGATATGTCCTACCTGCAAGTTCTGGTCATTAAACATCCATTGGAACCCTGAAACATCTTTGGAAGAATGGCAGGAAATGTTGACATTGTCGCCCAATAACACCCATTGACTAGAGGCATTTACTTTAAGGGACATGTCCTCTGCAAAAAAAGAAGAAACTATCACTCGTTCTGCAAATTATTTTATTCGGATTTTATACGTACGTAGAGAAGTCTTTGCAGTTTTCATAACAGTTTGACAGAGGAATTTTAAAACCGTGTTTGTTTGTTTGTTTGTTTGTTTGTCTGTTTGTCTTTGTGATTGATTGCTTTAGTAGGTTGTTCATTGCTTTGTTGATCAGTTGGTTAGTTGTTGTTGTTGTAGTTGGTGGTGGTGGTGGTGGTGGTGGTGGTGGCGGCGAAGTTGTTATTGTTGTTGATGTCTTTGTTTTTGTTGCTGTTGTGGTTGTGGTGGTGACGATATTGATGATGATTATAATGATGATAGTGGTGGCGGTGGTGGTGGATGTGTTGCCGCTACAGTTAGGCACTCTCCAAAAATCTTGAGAAATACTATCTGCCTACAATACACAATGAGGCGTCATGCAAGATGCCAAAGATGTCATTTGCCGTTACTTTTAAGTCCTGAGTCTGGTAAAAACATTTTGACATTCCTTGGCAGTTAAAAGAGAATTGTAATCAGTCCGGAAAATTAACACAAAATTAAAATTATCCAAAAGGTAAATGCACACTCAGAATGAAACTAGACAAGCTAATCATCAATTTCAATCACTATATAGCGATTTCGTAGCAAGAAAATTAATATTTTTGCGTAATGTTTTTCATTCATTGTGTTGAAGAGTTGTATATTTTTATGACAATTATTATTATTCTTTTGTCATTTTGTGGGATACAACTTCAAAATACCCATGCTATGATATTTACTGTACATTAGGCTTATTGGGGTCACATCTTCATATAGGGACAATGCAAACAAGGTCGTGGAATTAATCAATACCTACCCACTGTTGATATCGACATACCTTCTGATTCCAAAGTAATCCACTTGATTACAGAACTTTTATCGTCATCATCGGCGCTCGTAGCAGTAAATGTATACGTTTTTAAAAAATGGCATTTGACATATTCGAACGTCGTTATGTGATATCGTCCTCCAAATTTTGGGAAAATGGATCTGCTATGGACATGGCACGTTGTTTTGTCTTCTTGACTGGGTTGGTAGTTGTAAATTCCCATACTATTGTTCTTGGCCATACCAATGTCGCTGTAGACACCATCTTTGAGATCTAACACGACTGATACAGTTTTACCAAGCCTGGCTCTTACATGAATTTGGTCAGCCCATTCTGGTGGAATGCAGTATATAGAGATAATAATACTATAAAGTGCTTTTGCATCAGATGTGATCACTAATTTCGTTCCAACATTTAAATAGCTGTCTGTACTAATTCTAAGTTTCACGTGGTTTTTCAACCTGAACAGCTTAAATACTATATCTATTTTTCTACGGTGGATTGTTACCTCTTGATAACAATGACGACCGCTTACACTTGCAACCTTTCTTGAATTTTTATGATTTTAAATCTTATGTTATCACAAGTGGGAACATTTTGTATTGCACTGGCGTATTTAACTGCAATATTAGAATATGACCAAATTCCTCAGCAGGAATAAGGGAAACTAGACACACTAGAGCGTGGACAGTAATTATTTTCTCAAAATGAACATTTTTTCAGTACCACATATAGAAAGAATGATCATTTGAGACTGTTTGACATAGTTTTTTTACTTCAGTCACGAATGGATGTTTTTTAAGAATATTATATAATAAGATACTGATGAGGCGGTTGTACAAATAACAACATACATGTACCTTCCATTACTTACAAATCAAAATAGATTTAAGGTTAGTATCTTTATTGTAATAGTTGATGTCATAAAACGTTGACCTATAAGTATATTTAATGTTTTACTGCCACATAAAAAGTACGTCTAAAACCTACGATGTATATACCTAAATACCAGGAAAAGATAAAGCAACGGTGGAACAATAAAGCGACCTTGAACCATAAATATCCACTGCCTTCTTTGATCACAACATACTTTGAAAAACGATCGCTAAATAGGCTTCTAAAAGTGTTTAATATCACAAACCGGATCATTTTGTATTGCACTGACATAATTAACTACAATATTACAGATAAAGGGCTACACGCTGACCTTTAACGTTTATTTATGGGCAAGGGCGAGAGGAAAGAGGATAATTAACGCGCGAGGCTTGCCGTTAATGGTCGGGGAGGAGTGTGTTATTTCTATTATGTTATCATTGAACCAAAGAAAACCGTCAAAATGTGAGGAAATTTCGGACGCGAAAGGAACTTGTCGGTGAGTAATTCAATACGCGATAAACTGTCACGCACGCTGTAAATTTTTTGCAAGGCCGGAGATTTTTTTTAAAAGTGTCTTGACTTTGCCCACAAGTGCTCCATTTTATTTTGTGATTGATTATGATCTTCGTACAAATCACAATTTACGTTGTAGCTGTAAAGTTACGATGTTAACAATATTTTTCATAGTCATGTGAACAATCCATTACAGAGTATTTATGGTCAGTCACATGGTTCAGATCGAGTAATTGAAATGCGACGGAAGGGGATGGTAGTACAATGGAATATGAAGGTTCACTAAGCGATCACATAGTATCGTAGCAATGTCCACATGCAGTCCACATTATCACACCTGACACGTCTGTGCCAAACATGCGTTATACTACTTGTGCAGAACAATGACGGTATCAAAAGCCAACCAAAACAATAAGGCCAAAGTAATTAAATTCTTGTTTTGCGTCCCCACCCGCGTAGGTTTTTAAGGTTTTCATGAAAAACACACACAATGAATTTGAATAGGAAATTTTATGACATGACCGCTTAGCTTTTCTGAACTAAAATTTTGTTACAATTTTTTTTTCGCTGCAATCAAATTACATTGTGTTAATTTTCTTGTGTGTGTTTTCAGCCGCTTAGACGCGTACCTTTTCCCATTTAGAGTGGACGCAAAACAAAGAATTTAATTACTTTGGCCTAATTCACAGAGACAGATTTCACATCACAGATCAATGTTTAGCTACATCTCAGAGAGAGAAGACGGCCCTATGGTTTTGGCGAGAAAATAAATATAAATTCTTTAATCCTCGTAGTGGTCACTATAATACCTGAAGCCGGTAAGTTGTGAGTTTTGTGACTTTAAATAATTCAAAAGAAGAAAAGATTTCGTTGTTTTTCCTTTGTCTTTTGTAAATGATTAAGTTTCCTCTAGGTTCACTGCAAGCCAGGCAACTGCTTGGCTACTCAGCTATGGCGACATTACTATACAGCAACATACGCTTTGTCTGCGACCGCTCTGCCGCATTTTTGAACTCATTCAAATGATTTTACAGAAATGCAAGTCGATTCCCAAGTCCAGTTTCCTCTGCCACAGCACCAAAACAGTAAAACGTAAGCACAAAAAATAGGAATCGGCAACAGAGCGCAAATTAGGCAGTAATTTGTGAAATGAGTGACTCTAAACAGTGTCACATTCGAGTTCATAGAGGTTATAATAATACGACGAAATACTTAAAAACCGCTCGGCTGAAATTTACAGCTGAAAAGGTATTTCTAAGTAGTCAGTTTCTTTGTCAGTCTCTTTCTGGTACTTGTGGTATTTGTCACAAAACATTGTCACATTGTCTAACATTTTACCGATTACATTAAAAAAATATGTTGATAAAAGTATAGTTTTTGACATTGTTAGAGCAATTTAACGCAATTATCAAAAATCTCCCAATGTGTGATCGATCAAATACATGATATATCTATCTATTTCATTCTCTCTTGTATGCCTACAGTTTAACATACCTGCATGTTTAACGCATCGTACTTTGGCACGCATAAACTACATGCTTTTACTCATCAAAAGTAATTTGTCGAATGTTGACAAATGTTACCTTCTACGATTTATCATTATGTTCGTAGTTTGTATCGAAAAAATAGATGTTGATAAATTGCATGAATTTCGGGGTTCTTAAATATAGTAAATAACAATATTTACCGTGCACAGATATCATAGTCTCCCCTATCTTGCCTCTGGCAGCTGACCACCACGAGTAGACAACTCGGTCATCGCGGTCCCCAAGCTGATTAACTTGTAAGACAGCATGGCAGTTTATTTTTAGCAATCTTAAATACGTATATCTGTTGTCGAGTTGTGAAGGCGGTGCAGGCAAGCAATCTACCAAGTCAGAATCGCCTGAAAGAAAGTAACAGTAGCGGTCATGAAAAATCTCCTACATGGAATTACTTTTCAGAGATCTCAGAAAGGTCGAATTTTTGTAATTTGTAGCACTAATTTCCATTTTTCGATGCGCAAAATTTAGTTTCCCAGGCACCTAGAGCATTTGAAAGTATGTTCTAATCAGTTTGCTGAAAATGCTTGTGCGCATGCAGCAGTTAGATATTGTTCAATTGAGCGGTAAGTTTTCATTGCAATTCGATTTCGTTTGTTACTGAATACCACATGTGAATTAATCGTGCAACTGCCACAAATAAAAAAAAATTGCCACCCTCTATAGGGCATTTAAGGGAAGTATTTTTAATTCTCGTACTAATGATGATAATTCGGAAAATCAAGATTTAAGGTGGCGCTGCACCTAACACAGCATATTCTGCTCCCAAAATATTTTTTTGCGAATATCCGATCAATTTTAAGTAATTTGTTAACCAAGACTAAAATATTGGTTGGATACACCTTTTAGCTTGTCATGCAGCCGTACGTTTGGTGACAAAGAAGTGTATGTTCTTCCAATACTATTTAACAAATTTTACGACTATTTCGTTTATACTGTTTAACAAAACCACTCTTTCGTTTGACAATAAAAAATTACATTTTGAATAGAAGGCATTCACTCTAAATATATACCCCTTCATATTTCGAGTGAACTATTGCTATCATACTAAACTTTTAATTTTCTGCTTTTTGAAAATATATAGTATGAGAGGTTCTTTGTCATCTCTTATGAGAAATATTCCTTTGAAAAAACTGTGTTGTATATGCGCAGCACCACCTTAAAGAGGCTGTAGTCAACATGATCAAATATGCTTGAGTTTGAATGCTAATATTTAAAACGAATATTTTAAAAGCGGATGTACCTACAAGGGTTGTTGTGAAATACTTTTCACATGTCTATGTATCGAACGATCCTAATTTCTTTGCACATACTATGGTTTAGTTGCCTCCTTTCCCTACTGCAAAACCGCAAATTTCAAAATAACCCGAATGAATTTACTTTCTTTCATCCGTTTATATACAATAATATAGGCGTTTACCATGTGGTAGTTGACAGACAGTTTTGTTTTGTTCCGAGATCCGTTCTGGACAAAACGGATTCTATTCCATATTCTGAAAACTCATTTAAATGTTTCATTTCAATACATACCTCCCCGTGACGTTCTGTTCACGCAGATTGTCTGTTCGTCACTTGGTATGACTGTACTATTCAATACCAGATTTATCCCCTTTGGTGCAACGATGTCCTCGTTGATTTGTACAGAAATAACAGTGCCGTTGACAATCTGAGGCCCTAGAAAATGAATCAAACTGAGCTTGTATCGTTCTTTTTTAATGTTGTCGTAGGTGTACATGTTCGTGAAAAATGTATATTAGTGTAGCAAATATTCGTAAAAGAAATGCATTCTTTAAAAGCAAGTAGTATTTGTATTTGTTTCAATCCCGTCAAGTTATTCATACTTGAAGAAATATTTTATGATTAAGTCATAATTCATAGAATCGTATGGGGTGTATTTAAAATTCCTTTACTCGTTACAGCTATTCGAAATGAGTCATGGAGGTGGTGTGTACATTATTATATTTACAAAATTATTTAGCAGAAAAATTTAATTCTAAAATAAACCAAAATCCTGCTGTAATACGTCGTTACCCTCTTAAGAGATACCAAACGTGTAAATTTGCTTCGTATTTACTGATAGCTGATTTCCTTCCAGTAAAAAAGAAAGCCCTCACCTTTATCTGTTGGACATCTTTTTTGATACGAAACTTGAACATAGAAGACCGAAACCAACACCATGCAATAGTGCCATGCCATTTCTAAATACAAAAGAAACTTTAGTCTTATATGATGTACACTTTTTCATGTAGGTTCTCGCGGAATATGTATCCTTCAAGTCAGTACTAACTTTTGTATAAACAAGTTGTTTATACAATTGATACAATTGTTTAAAGTGTTGAAAGTATGTCACGATACCCATGCTTTCATAAAAAATATCTTTCTACGTTACAGGCGGCATTGCCAAATTTTCTCATGGAATGATAAACATACTTTCTGAAAGAGGTAGCACTTCGATTATAAAATGCCCAATTGACAACAACATCTCCCCAGAATACTACATCACATCAATCCGTCGGACTAGGCGACCAAAAGGGACATTCGTCGCTCACTGTTACATAGATGAAGGGGAACCTGCGCGGTCCACAAACAGATACGAAATTGAAGCCTCTAAAATGACAATTCTGGCCAAAAACGACACAAAACTTAACGAAAGTGGAGAATATTTGTGTGATGTGAAGTATTCAAATTTCAAGGAGAGTATACATCAAGTAAATCTGAACGTTTTTTGTGAGTATCAGAGGGCATTCATTTGCTTTCATTTATTTCGACGACTAAGAATTGTAGTAAAATGAGTAATGTCGTAATATATCTTCCTTTTCGGTAGAGCCATTCTCGATGGGAATTTCTATGCATGAAAACACTGCTATCACTAACTGGAAAGAATTCATGTCAACATGTCTACCACATCAACTGTTCAAGTGAACTGTACAGTAAAACCATTCGGACAAGATACTCACCTTACGTGGATTTCAAATAATGTATTTCGCGCAAGCAATCAGACTGGAGAACGACTTAGATTTTCCAAAAATGTTCAGGGTGATATTTTCATTTCCACACTTGTAATCAATGATTTACGTTTGGAAGACGCTGGACACTATTCATGCCAAGCGGTTTACGGTGATATGGAATACGCCCTTCGAAATGCGTCGATGTATCTGACAGTCGTCGACGACCAAACTGGTGAGAATACCTCCTTTTACCCGCTTTACTTTTTCTTGTTATCTGAAGACTTGATAATGAGTTAAATAGGTAAACATTCCAGCAGTTTGATTTTGTTCCAAGCAAGATTATCGTCTATTTCATAGAACAATTGGACGAAAATTTTTATCAACCTTGTCTTTTTGCGCAATGCAATGGTATATGTACCTGATGCAATACCTGGTGTCGACACATTAGAGTGTCTGCGCTTGCGCTTGTAATCAATCTTTGTTGACCATAATCCGCCTTAGCAGGCTAGAGGTAACCATGACATGGAAGAATGTGGATATTACTCGACTTAGACTACAAAGTGTAATCTTGAGTCGACCAGATGATAAATTGAAGTTGTTGTTTATATGTTAAGAGAAATTCAATATATATAACTTCGGCAAACCTTCCTGTATACTGTGATAGTATTTTTCTTTCCATCAGAAAATTGTATCTAAAAGACTAAATGTAGTTATCTGCGACCAAATTTTTACCACAACAAGATCGATCCTCGAGACATCGGAATTCGACGAATATGATCTCTTACCTCTTTGAATGTTGGCAAACAGATACAGTCAGCATTGTATCAGTTCCTATTATATGCAAATAGGCAATATCTGGCTATCGTATGAATCAACACTGGTATTCACTCTGGGGTGGCTAGTATTGCTATTTTTACATTAAAATCAAAATTTGTACGTCGTGTAAAGAGTTGGAATGTTATCAGTTTACTGAAGCTGGACTTGTTGTTATTATTTTATCCGCATTCATTGCTGATCTGACGTATAATTTTTGTTGAAATATTCTGTACCCGTCACTATAGATGCATACAAACTAGGCTACGGGTGCAATGGCTCTCATTACATTTACATTGTATATGCCAGCCATTCACAGTATAATTGGGACAAATTTTGACCTTTTTACGTTGTTTACAACTTGTCAGTCAGAATGGACCTGTTTGAATGACTGTGACTTTATGTGAATGATTGAAATAAAGCAACTTAGACTTATAAAAACAATGAAGTTTTGCGGGGTCAGTAGACACTGATAAAATTCAGTTCAAATTGGCGATTTAGCACATAGTTAGAAACAATAGAAGCACCATTGACAGGACCTCGTTTATTGTTACGTCCATTTCTAGCTTATGTATATGATCATATAGCTGTAATTTTGGGTACTTGAAACACGAAGATTAGCAAATAAGGGAGTGCAGACTATTCGTATATAATTCCCTTAAGGCAAACATTGATTATAAACTGATTATGCATGTTTCCATTGGTTCAGTATTTATCTATTTCTGTACTTTTTATCTATTTATATGTTAATTTATTTTTATTTTATTACAGTCTATCTTTCTAACAATCTATCTATCTGACTATGCTTCTGCTAAGCCTTGTGAGTGTGCTTGGTACAGGAGCAATCATCAACGCACCAATGCACACACACGGTACAATAGCTCTTGTGTGGTCCGATCACATGATACGAAAAGCTTTGTTGTTGGTCTGCTTACACATACAAGAACTTGGTACCGCTGCACCACAGAATTAACAGGATTATTCATACCGTAAGTCTTGAAATGTAAAGTGAGTATGGATTTCACGAATATCAACAACTCATGAAATCATGAAATCGTCATCGAACATTTATGTAAATAACTCAAAATAGATCTTACAATTTCCATTTCGAAGAGATCAAAATCGGTATTTATACTTTACAAAGTACGCCATCGTGTCTGTATCCAGATACCTGACGGACAGTTGAAAAATCGCAGGTAATTTTTTTCTGCCTTTCGACTTCATATTGCACACGTGTGGTTATGATAAGACCTTCAGAGTGTATAAGCAATGTTGTTTGGTCAAGTTCAACGTTTTAGTGTTGCGAGGGCTGCATGTCCGAAGTAATAGCAGTGTGATTGCTAAACTTGGTATGGATGACATGTTGATGCATGTGAGCTTTCACTGTCAGTCGCACTTGCAATAATGCAGATTCAGATCATTTAATGAAATCTAAACGTACAGCAAATTCACGAAAATACGTTTATGTACAGGGGGAAAGGAGTCATCTGTGCAATTCAGACAAACAACAAACCGGTCCATTCGAAGCAGACGATGTTCTATTTCATAGTACATACTTCTGGTAAATCCAACACTTTCAAATCATATTTTTCTGTCGAAATGAAAATGGCCGATACAATGTTCATATAATTTTCTGTAAGTGGCCCATCGTACTGTGCAATGAAATAATTTGGCTTGGCAATGATGAGTCTGGTTGTCATCGATAGAGATTATACAACTTTTTTGTATCAGTACATGTCAGGCTATGACTCATAGCAAAGTTCAAACGGTGCTAAAGGGAAATGTCCCTTTACCATGCTATTTGAGAACTCTTCTTGGAGTCCTCTTCACAGGTAACATGTATCTTGTGTCCATCCATACTTTATATGTATTTCACCACATTAAAAGCATTCCCCGATTCCCTTGGCGACACTTAATGAGTACTTCAAAACATCAACACGATTCGATGAAGACATTTCTTTCTCTCATTCATTCATTCATTCATTCATTCATTCATTCATTCATTCATTCATTCATTCATTCATTCATTCATTCATTCATTCATTCATTCATTTATGATTCATTCATTCATTCGCTCGATTCCTATTTTTCTGTATTTTATGTATTTGCGTGTTTTATATGATAATTTGTGTATTCATTATTTACATACTTATTTGTTTATTAATTTATTCGTTGTTTATTGAATTATTTGTTTGTTTGTTTTGTTACATTGGATTCGCGATTGTCACTTCCTTAAGTAAAAAACTGTCAAACTTCAGTTTTTGCTCATTCCTGTGCTAATCATTTGGATTTCTTTACCGGGATACACCATTCCGCAATATCTTCTTCGATCGATTATGTAAATAAACGCACAAATACGGTATTTCTTAAAATATGCGCACGTGGATAGGGACGAAGTGGTGCTATCGACGACGAAACAATCCTTTCTGTTGACAAAATAGATGTTCAGAAACAATGTCCCTTACGTTTTAAGTTACTCCAAACTATTTTGTGGGATTTTAATGATATCGGAGACTACTTTTTTATGCCGTGCCTTTAAATGTTCATATCTGACAGCTTCATTCCAACTTTTCCCAACTGAGAAACTGGCCAATAATTCTACTGTTCCCAGCGTTTTGTAACAAATGTTAGGTCAATCCAATGTTTGTTCATCTTTCGCGAAACTAGTACCTGGATGGTAAGAGTGACTGTTCTAAACATGTGTATGACCCCTAAGCCTATATACAAGTAAGGCTTATATGTTAGGCTTTCTAATGCCAGTAAATAAACTAAACTACAAAGAAGAAATTACACTACTGCACAGTTTCGTTTGAGAGGCCTTGGTAAACTGATTACTTTAAAACAAACGAGTTCACTTCCAGTCGAGCTCCGTTTGTCTGGGCACATTTGGCACCACCATGCTGTCTCGGTCGCCTTAGACGAATGTCTAGGAAATGCCTAGCAACAAATGCTTGTCGAGCGGTTTCTTGAATCATTTTCTAGTCCCATTGCAGGATGGCAAGAGAATCAAAATGCTAGTTAAAGGGTGAATTAAAAAGCAAAGTACGGACTTCTAACTGCACCTTCGCTCTCAGTTTCAATAGCACGAAACATGATCGCCATAACTTTTGCTGGCATGCTGTTTACCTCATTGGTTGTAAAACGGGCTCACGGGGCAATTTTATTTACTAGGTAAAAAGTAGTCAATTGTTAATAGTTAAAAATGACGTCAAGTTTATTTAGAAAAATGTTATCAGCTTAAGGTATAGGCAGCTGCAAATCTAAACTAAAAACCAACCTTTGACTTTTCGGTCAGAGGTTAGATAGCAGAGCCTCGTTAAATTGACTTATGACTATTAATAGATGTAGCCAGTTGTGTCTCTTGCATAATAGTCAAATCTGGCAAAGACTAGATCTGTGTGCAGAAAAGCTGCATGTTGATTTATTCCATATATATCACGTTAAAAGATCTCCCATATACAGAAATGACGCAGGATCGAAACTGAGATGTGTTAAGCGACTTCGGTGTAATTTAAGGTCCATGTGAAATGGAGATGAGATCGGTTGTTATGGTGATCGCTTTTACAACAACGGTGCTATTATCAGGTCTATCAAGATGTCCTGAAAACAAAGGTATGGGTCGTTCGAATCACTTGGATTTGATGTCGAGGCATATGTACCCGTCTACCGCTGCCAATATATCTGTTACCAAGTGACAGAAGTTTCTCTCACTGCTTGTTTATTCAGCTTTCTGAACTCTTTTATCTGAAATCTGGTCCTGGTTTTTCTATTTAAATTTAACACCAGCTCAAGTACTTTTTGTCACGCTTATTTCCACAGTTATAACATTTTACCATTTGGGGAAAATTTTAAAAAATACAACTGAGAAACTTTGTCAATCAGATAAAATACAAATCAAGTTCTGCCATAGGCGCTGTCGTAACAAAACCGATAATGGATTATCGGCGTTGCTTTAAAAACAACTTGGAAATCAAAATCTACAGATGAGGTAATTTTATATTTTAACTTGCACATCATTGGAGAAAATGTCTCACAGCTGAGGTAAATAGTTCAATAACTACATGAAAACCGCACTAAAAAGCAAACTGAAGTTGATAAAATAATTTGCACAGTGATAGAGTCTCAGGCTGTTAATCGAACTGTTCCTCGCTTGTATGACAGGGTCACACGTTATTGATGACACTATAATCGTGGTTTTACCGAATGACGACATCTTGGCACCAAGCGGTACATCTCTTCTGCTGAACAGTACAAGTAAATCAATGGCGCATTCTAATTTATGCATAAATCGAACAAAGGAAAAAGGTAACAATATAACAAAAATATTCTTTTTCAAGTGGATCATTTATTTTAACCTAACGTGATAAAAGAGCCCCTGATTCATTAATCAAGGAGTTTTATGCGGTGGAATGAAACTGTTGTTCTGTTTGTTCGAGAGTGTTTGTTTGCTGAATGTGTCCGTTTACACGACACATTTATGTGGCTTAAGAGTAAATAGGCAGGCAAGCCATTGACGCCATTCTGATTTAAACGTGAATTCAAAATCAGGCAACCCCCCCTCCCCTCTCTCTGTCTCTCTCTCTGTCTCTCTCTCTCTGTCTCTCTCTCTCTCTCTCTCACACACACACACACATACGCACATACGCACGCACACACATACTTAACATAGCCTGCAATTATTTCATTTTTTCACGTTCATATTGGGAAAGAAAATATTTTCGCCGGACAATAATGCCGAAAATTCGAACCATGATATTATTTGATATAAGCTGAGCTGGCGGTTTTATAGTCTCAGACAATATGTGAAGCCTTAAACAGCGCCGGCCCTCCAATCCCAATTGATTAATTTCTTTCGATTGCCTTTATCCTTTCCTATTGTCAACTACTTTTCATCAATATCTCGAATTACTTGTTTTCATGTGTAGTTCTACCTTATTGGGCTCTAGGTTTTCCGGCTTTAATTACCTGCACTTCAGAGGAACTCAAAGCCCCTGAACAAAAACATTCTAAGACTTCATTAAAGGTACAAAATGGTTACATTGTATTAAAACTCAACGAACTGACGGCAACCGACAACAACACCGTCTATACCTGGTGGTCACATTCCACCGTAGTAGGAGAAACCGCAGTGACTGTACGAGGTATGGAAAAATCAAAATAAAAATTGATGAAAATACGCTATCATTACATTTAGTCCACCTACGAAAAAATGTCGCTTCAGCACAAAAATAATCAAGCTATTTAGAGAAAATCTCGATCGATACTTTTGTGTCTATTTTCTAAGTAGGTGTCAGGTCACAAAGGATTTACAATGAAGCATATGATCTGTCCTGACGTCATTTGATTCCCCCAGAACTCGATTTTACACTCGATCATGGTCACTTACTTGCTGATTGAGCACACCTGATGAAGTCAGAAATTAATTTTGCACAACAGCAAAACCAGCTCTACCAACGGTTGTAAATGAAATTTACGCTTGGAACCCTGTGTGAAAACTTGAGATCACATGACGATGCAAATCACTAGTCCATATTTAAGTCGCGTTTCTTCTTCAGACAACTTATTGGTTTCTATCAACACAATGACCAAAGGAAAAAACTGATACCATTGTAACTTACAGACTACTGTCTATAGACCAATGAAATGCATTTTCTTGTGTGTCTTTTCTTTGGCAAAGCGTCTCCTGAGGTTTATGAAAAGTCAGCGCAGCTGATTTCAATTCCCCAAGAAACGCTGCTTCATTAAACTAATTATTGAATACAGGCCTTAACGCATTGAAGTGCTATCTTGTATCTCAATCTTGAACGAGGGGTGTCAATTGTAAACCCTCGTTTAAAACCCTTCTTACGGTCACTTTTGTCTCCATACAAGAAGAATTTCTGACAGCATCCAGTAGGCATAACCGACAGTTTTAAGTGGCTATGGGTTTAAGTACACACTGCTGTATACTGCGGACATACGTTTCTGATTTATTGGGTTGATCATATTATTGTCTTGGATTTTCATGGATACAAGAGCAGCGGGTCAAATTACTGTCGTCTAGAAGGTACACACACAAAATGACATTCGACACGGCAAAAAATACGAGTGTGTCATTTGTCGAACTCTGTGGATCAGTAGGTTTAATTGACAATATGTTTTTTATACGGCTTCAAGTAGTGTCGTCGGAATGCTGGGTGTATTACACCGTGTTTAATCACAAGTCGTCGTCCTCGTTCAGTGGACATGGTTTTAAAGATCACATGATAAAAAATATGCCTTATGAATCTGACTGAAACATGGGTACATGTTAACTCACCAGCAGCTTACACTACCGTGTACAACGTGACAATTCATTTCACCGATTCATGCAACTGCATTGCTTTCATACCAGAGGTGATATCTCAAAAAAATGTCGTGGTTATGTGGATAGTCGCTAAACATTTTCAAAAGTAAATATGTAGAGCTCACGATGAAGCCGGTCAGATAAACGGTAATGTACAATGGTTTAATCTATAAATATCGTAGAACAGTAGACCTCACCCCTGAATCAAAGCATGTATAATTGAACGCTTAAAGATATGTATTTCTTATATTGTAGTGCTTCGCCTTTTATATTGTGATACCTTTATGCAGTGCTAAGCTTTAAGTAAGTGTATCATATAAAGTAAAACATGTTTAAATCACTTTGAGATATCGACGGACAATAATTTATCAAGATACTGACAATACTTTTTTGTTTAATTAAAAGACAGTTTATCGCCAGTCTATGTCACAGCAAGGGAAAGTAAAACCTTAATTGTTGTCCTTGAACTTGACCGTGCACAGTATATGGATATTGGATTTAGCAGGAAAAACGGCTTGGGTATCTATAACTATGGACCAACCCACGGATATTGCCATTCTCACAGCAATGATATCTTACCATCACACGGTGGATCATATTATCTGACTACATTTAAAGATGTTGACTGTGATATGAATGGCGAATACCGCCTTTCTGCCACCATACAGGAGGGCAGTGTTGACAATGATAAAATTATAGACGTGAACTTGCGTGTGGAAGGTAAGAGTTATTGAAACATCTAAGTCGGTTACTGTGACCAACTCTTTTGGGTTGGAAGCAGTGGCCGACTGGTTTTGTGTGAGGCCTAGCAGCTAGGCGATGTTGCCGTGAGTGTGTGGGGGTTCGAATCCCGTTTGGGTTATAGTATAATTTATATTTATTAAGGTCAGCTTATACTTAGTCTGTTACTGTCATCCAAAGGCGAAAAGCCAATTAAAGGGTAGGGAATACGTCATGAGCACTGAAAAAGTAATGCAATTTGCTGACGACAATAAGAATAATCTCATGTGTAGCGCTCACCATCATGTGATCGTGAATTAGGTACCCTAACGTCGTAAAATTTTAAACAAAGGAGGGCAAGTCTAAAAATATTTTCTGATTATGACGTCTCTTTCACAACGACATATCTTTCATATCATATTGTATTGATGAGTAAAACGACTCGTTGAAAAGAGAAATTTGTAATATTCTTTTAAATGATATTGTGTATTTTGCATTTGCAGCACGAGATTTTAACAGTACCATTATTGACTTTTGTTTTACAGAGTTGACGTTAACTGTTTATGTGAGTGTGAATCATATACCAAAGGCCCATGGCGGCACTGCTGGTGCTATCTTATCCTGCTGTGCTTCGGGTCCATTCATATCACTAAAGTGGCTTTTCAATGAAGACACTTTACTGGTATTTAAACATCTTTAACAACGCTCTTTCTTTCCATTTAAAATTGGGAGCATTTACAATATTAAATACGGTGGTTTCAATCGGTAGAAGCCACAGACAAAACCGCTCGGCCAAATCCTCAATCTCAATCCCAAAAAAGATTGGTTCAATATTAAGGCACATCAATGCAAAATTGTATATAGTACAAAACACTGAACATATTTTTGAAACTTTTCCTTCTACATGACATTGTAGGAAGTACCATTGAAGCCAATTCCATACCTTCGACGTAACTTACTTAATATTCAATAAAGAGCCAAAATAATTTTGTAAAACTGTAAATGTTATTTAAACCATGTCAACTTAAAAACATTTTTTTTAATTCGATTCTCAGACAAAAGGTCATCAAGCAGTGAACACAACGCGCTCTATGTCATTTCTAACAATATATAACATGCAAGAGGAAGACAGTGGTCAGTACTCTTGTCGAGTGACCACAAAATGTGGCAATCACTTTGAAAGCCGGCAGATCCGCATCACTAAAATACAAGAGATTTCAACATTTCAAGTTTCAACAGGTATGTTAAAAGACAGATTTGTTAATTCAGTGACAGGAGAGGCTAAAGCTTTACATACGTACACACATAATACATACATACATACATACATACATACATACATACATACATACATACATACATACATACATACATACATACATACATATATGCGCAAGCACATGCACACGCAGAAAGACAAACATACAGGCGTAAATGCATACATACATACACACATCATCTGTGCTGGCACTTCATATTCTGTTTCATTGTAGAAAATGGCCACGTGACAACAAATCAATGGTCAAAAGTGCCGGTGCAATCAACACAGCAGCGTTCGAATACGCAGGCTTCCACAACAGTGTCCACGGACGGAATGACCTGGACATCACAACAAACGGGTGCGGGCGTGGAAATGGAGAATGACAAATGTATGTTTAACATGTTCGCATGATAAATAATCTTGTGAATATGATACACGGTTTTGCTGCTATGTAAATTTAAATTTCTGCAATAATCAATTTTTATTTTATGCCTAATTAATTAAAATTCGAGATGTTTACAATTCATATAAGGGACAGAAGCTGTAACTTTTCATGAATTTCAGTATTTTTGTATGTATGTCAAGTGCAAGTCGTCGATGTACTTCGAAACATCGATTCACTTAGTCAACGCGGTGTGTATACCTGTAAAGTGCACTGATAATGTTTATATTTGTGTGTTAGTCCAGACTAGAATTCTTTCCTTTTTAAGACGTACAGTTTAGTCTTCACAAGTACAGGCTGAGTTGCCAATTAAGCTGAATACTGTATCTTAACATGCTTTAGAGTGTAGAATAAGGAAGTATATTTGACATTAAAAACAGAAATCGGGAAAATCATCAACATTACGGCTACACTCCCTTAAAAATAATCCACGAGAGTTTAAAACCCGGCTTTAACTTGTCAGTAACTGTAATTAACTTACTTACACAGAGTTTCGTCTCGTTATTGCTCTCATATTTTAACAAGATTCAATTGTTATGAACGCAGAAGAAACGCAGAGTACGAAGAGTAAATACAACACAACAATGATGAGTCAGTCTTCTACACTGGGTAATGTTGTGTTTAAAATACTCTGATTCACGCTATTCCTTCACGTAGAACAGCCACTACCATCACAACAGATACAGTAAACCATGAGGTAAACCTGAGTGAAATCAAAGCATGGATACAAAATGGTTAGTATAACGCACCTTTGCGATGCACAGTTAGTTACCTTGAATATACAGGTACAATCACTGCCAAGATGGCAATAGTTATCGCAGAATAAGGGAATAAATCTTGTAAAATCTCAGAGTAGGATCTTGGCTACGACAATTTGCTTTCAATGCTCGTCGTTTCATATATTTTTATGTTACAGGTATCGGCATGAATTATTCTCACACATCAATGGAGCCATCCTCCGACGAAAGTCCAATAGACAATACATATTTTGTTTTATTGATCATTCTTTGTATCGTTATCTTCCTGCTTCTTGTGGTGATAGCGGTAATTACTTTACGGCCACGATTCTTCTCAACTATTGAAATGTCGACACTCCATGATCAACCCTTTGAGGTGAGTGTAGTTTATTTTTACACCAATGTTAAAGGGTTCAAATACACAAATATACGCACTTCATTATTATTGGAAGTGAGTTAATTCTATCGACTTGTGTGTATTTCGCAAGCTCAAAATACAACTCTGTCATTAACCGGAAGGGTGTTCATCATGTTGAATGGTTCAAGTGAAGTGAAACGCGTGGTGATGTCAAACACAGGGATTTAAAATAAGAAGCGTGCACCTCACAGGGGATTTTTTGAACAAATGTGGGGCATGCAGCGTAGTATAAAGGGCTAAAAAGACTATTACGCCCCTTGTACCCATCAAATTTATCAATGCCGCATTTGTTCAAAACATCCAATGTAAGGTATCTGCTGAGTTTTCATGTTATTGTCACGAGATAGTCCATCATAATGAGTGCGTGTACCAAGATGCTCCAAGGTTACTGTGTGATCGAGTTTTATCGATCTGTAGAAAGAGATTGAGTTGTAAAAACACTACATATTACGTATTTTTCCTGTCATTAGACACTCCACCGTCCGCTGTCATACGTTGTTTCTCTTCTTTCTTTTTCACACATTTAGCCTAGAACATACGACGATGCGAACAGTACAGACGAGGCCGTCGTAGCTGTTGAAAACTGGGAACAAACAGAAGCTAGTTTAATCGTTGGTAACGTCGAAGTGAGTAATGCAGGATATGTTAACTCTATGTGATTGTTTTCATCCCTTAGTACTTACCTTTGGGCCAGTTCCCTGACCTCTACCTAATACTTGTCCCTTAGTTTCCTGCCACTGCTGATCGCTGTGTTGAAAGCATACCGTATGTACCCTAACCTTGGATATTCCATATCTATAAAACAAACACATGTATCGATGAACTTCCATGACAACTATTTAAGTCTGTCATTCCATGATAGCACATAATGATATAATACCAATTTTCTTTTTTTTTCAAATTTAGGAAAGATCAGATGATAGTCGATGCGAAGTCAAAATACTTGAACCAAACATACCATTGCTGGAGAGCTGCGATGGCTTATATGAACCTGTTGAATATGACTATGATCACTTATTATTCTGTGAAAATGGATTTCTTGGACGGGGAGAATTTGGTGTAGTACAGAAGGCAGTTGTATCGGATAAAAGATATAAATGCGTTGATCAGGAAGTTGCAGTTAAGTGTTTGAAAGGTACGTTTGCAAATGTGCTTCCTTTTCCAGCGTCTTCGAGAACTGAATGGAAAAATTAGCCTTTCGATAATAAGCTTATAAAAATTTTAAATGCGTCCTCTCAGTTAAAATGTGTATATCGTTGTTTTCAAATAAATGTGAAAGATTGTATAGATATAATGCGTTTGTTGCCGTTAAAATTTTGTTGAGTTTTTAATGTATGTCTTTTTATGGTAGATGTTTCTGTTAATTTTTCTTTTTGCTTTATCAATTTAGAAAATGCGACAATGGATGACCGTGAAGATTCACTCAGGGAAATAGAAATAATGAAATCATTAAACGCGAGTCATCCAAATGTCATATCACTCATTGGATTCTGTACAGGTACATGAATGTAGTTAATCCTACCATCGACCAATTGTAATGTTGTTGCTTTCGGTTAAAGCCTTCACAAACGGTTTTAACTAGCAAGATATTTAATGTATTGTGCTTTGATAGCAGTGCTTTATGTTTTGGAATACTTTGCTACAGTAAAATTGGCAAAGCAGGTGCATCTACACACATTCTTCATCATGACTGATGAGCTTAGGATAGTTACACCATGTTGGTAGCAATTGTAATTGACTGTTATTGTTTTCTTAATTTGCATCTTTAAGTTAAAAAATATAGTAATGCAAGAAAATTATTTTGCATATTCAAAGGGCAGTGAGCTATAATATCCGACTCTCTCACACTTTCATTTTAGTTTTCTTTATCATTTGACTTAATTTCTAAATACCAGATCCACTTTGTATCATCATCGACTTGGCAGTCAATGGAAATTTAAAAAACTATCTTTTGAAGAATAGATCATCAAGTGACTATCAAAATATTCTCCCAAATAGTCGAAGTCTTAGATCATATGACCTGTTGCAGTTCGCCTGGCAGATTGCAAAAGGGATGAGTTTTATTGCTTCAAAAAAGGTAATCTTCTAAATTATAGAATATTTATTTTCATGAAAAAATATTTTAGATGACTGTAGATAACTGCTGATGTAAAAAAGTTTATCTGTTAATATGGCTTTTAACAGCCGATTGCTGATAATCTTTATTTTCGTAACATAAGATTTGGTTTGAGCAAAATATTTTGATTGACATTAGTATCATGACACCATACAAAAAACTACGTGTGTTACAAGAAGGTATTTTAAAGTAAGTTTCGAAAACAAGTACATGTAGGTTCATAGTAATTTTATCAAAATGGTTGAGACGTCGCAGTGTCAATTAGAATTTTAAGCCCCACCAGCTGAAACTCTTGAGATGTGTTGACCTCAAAATATCTTCTCATTCTCTCCTGGTTTTCTCTGAATTCTACCCTCTGAAGGAATACGGGCTGTTAATGCATTAGGAAACCATTGCTTTTTAAAATATTTGACAAGTATATTCAAATTTTAACGGTGATGTTGATTCTCCGCCATTTTAAAAAATTGGTAATATTATACAGAAAACAGAGTACAATGTCACAGTTGAAAACATTCGCTCCCATGCATTGTATTTGACTATGTGAAGTTCATGTGAAGATTTCAGTGCAGATAAGCACAGTATCCACGGTTTTTGCTTTTCTACACGGGGCTGCGATTTAGTGTTTTGACAAACATTTAATCGCAGTGTAATCTTTATCTTGTTCAAAATTGCACATACAGTCCCAGTGGCTAGTTAAAAAATGTACACACACACCTAATCTAGTACATTCTCACAGCCTTTTTCAACTTGAAAGTAAAAGCATAAAAATAATGCTAAAAGATACAGCTAGTGGGGCTTTAATATTGCAAGATCTGCATAAACTAATTGGACTAAATCATTTCCTGTATACATGCGAAACGAATCCATTAGTATGGGCGAGCATCACAGACTGTTAGCTAATCTCTCGTGTGTGAATAATCGGAGTACTAAAGAGATCTACACCAAAGTCAGTTATGCTTTTTTGTTGTCTTTTCAATACTTAGATTATTCATAGAGACCTTGCAACAAGGAACATACTTCTTGACGAAAACAGATGTTGCAAGATATCAGACTTTGGTTTTGCGAGAGACGTAAGCGACACTAATGCGTATCAGCGGAAGTCGCAATTACGGGTAAGGTCAAGGATATCCCTATTTAACGTCATGAATAGTACCAACATTTATTTACAAAGATTTGATAAAAATATATCAACCGATAAGTCAATGAATTACAAACGCAGACAAAGATTAAATTTTGTGACGGATATTTTTATTTTCGCACTACATTTCTTGCTTGCCGAATTCAATACGTTTTTTCTTAATTTTTTTAATGTAGCATATATTATGTCAACAAGCCTCGATTGACGTCATTTCGAATGTTTGGATTTTTTTCAGGGACGATTGCCGATTAGATGGATGGCTTTAGAATCACTTCTATATTCCACCTACACAACGCAGAGTGACGTCTGGTCTTACGGTGTTTTACTTTGGGAAATAGTTACATTAGGTAAGCAAAGACATGCTGAGACTGAACATTATCGCGTTGGAAGATGTAAATTTTAATTGGTTACAGACATGCGCACTGGTCCGAATTCATAGATAGTACCGAAAAAAATATATCAACGATCTGACCAATCTCTGCACATATTCTGAGTCCTCACAGGATTGTTTTATATGTAAATTGAGTATGTGGCCGACCGGTTCTGTTGCTTCTCCGTTAGGTGACTGGATGCCGTATGTTGTGGGTTCGAACCCCGAATGATGACTCTGTATTGCATTGTGAATATGTTCAACGCACACAATTTAATGTCATCTTGGCAGATTTAACTTCACCACACGGCAAATATTAGCAAATATTACACGGATTATTTCTATCACAATATTTGATGTTGCCATAGTGATCATGTCGTCATTTTTAATTTCACAGGGGCTACACCATACGCGGCATTATCACCATCGGAAGTTATTCAAAAACTTCGTGGCGGTGGAAGACTCCTTAAACCTGTATACTGTAGTGAAAAATTGTGAGTTCTGTTAGAAAAATAGAAGGGCTACTTCAAAGATTTGCTTTTTCATACAGAAGACTAAGAAAGCATCATTATATCACACACAAAGCATATATTAGATGTACATTATATATATATATATATATATATATATATATATATATATATATATAATGTATATATGATGTATATATACAATGTATATATACAATGTATTATATATATATGTGTGTGTATGTATGTATGTATGTATGTATGTATGTATGTATGTATGTATGTATGTATGTACTGTCTCTTTGTTTGAAGTTTTGGATAGAGCTGTTTTTATGGGTTCGATATATGTAGGCAAAAACGGCTACCGTATTTCTTGAAACATTATTATACTGCCGCGTTGTAGTTGCTGTAGCAATACTTTGCGAACACCACTTAAAATTAATGCACCGGTCTGAGTGTATTCATGATGGACCATTCTCCTTTTGTGAGCTACGGGGATAAGTGTTAAAGATAAGATATTAGGATATTGTTGTAACTAATTACTACTATGTCTATGTTAAGTTGAAGATAAGTCAGATGGGAAAAAATGACAGTGATATTTAACGTTGTTTACATGAAAGTAACCAGCATTCTAATCTGACTTTCTTGTCGAAGAAGTACGTAGTTAATATTTCTGTGCGAGTAACATTTTACTAAATCTCATCACGCTCCCCAGCTACCAAATTATGCTGCAGTGTTGGAAAGTACGAGCAGAGACAAGGCCGTCATTTTCAAACATCTGTGTTCAGGTTGGCAATGTGGCAAGTGACGTCGCTAAGGTAAACTGGAGTGATACATTTTGTTGTTTACTAGGTGGAAGACTCTAAAAGAAACTAAGTAAGATAAAAGTGCTAAAAACAACGAGACAAGCAGCCAAGTAAACGACCGACAGAGAAATTTAGAGAACTTATGAATCAAAGCGGATTAAGAATTTCAGCCGAATAAAGCGTAAGTTGTTGCACAGATTTCAGCAGACCAAATAATAATCTTCTTTCTAATTTTAGGAATATATAATACTGGAAGAGTTTGACGAGCATCTTTATGAGAACACGCAAGAGGATCTAGAGCAATGGCCTTTGTCAGAAACATTACAAACAGAGTGTTCATAGGGTGTGCCAATTTTTCTGCTATGATGACAAATCACGTTATGGACCGTAGCACATTTCGATGTACAGTCTTGTAGATAATTATATTTATGAACATGCTTGTGATTGAAAATTTACAGAAAAGTGCAAAAAATGTACTTATCGCAGACAGCCTTTCTAACTTGACAGCACCTAACTTAAAAACCGGGAAGGCGCTTGTCTATATTTGACAAGTTGTTTTTGAGTATCAAATAAAGATTTTTCTCCAATTATATTTTTTGCTAATCTATGAATTTGATTAGCAGTTGCGTACTTAAAATAAACGATGAAATCGCATAACGAGCTGCTAAGCTTGTTTTTTCCTGAATGTACAGTTTTTAACAGGTGTCTTAGTTTGCATTGACTACGACAAACAGACTTGCTATTGGCAGACATCCATGGTTGAAATTTTTGTCAGTTTAGATTTTAGAAGACATGGTACACTCATTTTAGCTGGCATCTGTATAACGGTAATAGAAAAGCCAGCATTGGTGTCCCAGTAAACTCACAAAACGTACTTTTACTGACTATGAGATGAAATAATTGACTCATGTCATGTGGTTGGTTTCGGCTGTAGTCGAAAACCGTCTTTTTTCGTCTACAGCATGGGCATTCTGGCGAATGTTTTAATCAAGTTACTAAGCAGTTTGATATTCCGTTGCCAGCTACTGTGCTTGTTTACAACGAATTGTCATTTTACTATTAGTGTCAATTTATTATAAGATGTGATTTAATTTAGTACTTCCCAAACTTCTTGCGAAGGAAACATTTTCAGTGCGGTGTGTATGCCTTGAATAAGTCCCCTAAAAAGGTAGACTACCTCAAAAGTAATTGGCCTACTATACGTTGAAGCGTCCTGTGGGTTTAGAGTTTTCCGCGGGGTCCCCTTCACTGTTTCAAATAGAAATGACAGCAGTAGTTTATATCTATTTTTAGTATTAAACACGATGGGAACTAAATTTGGGATAATCGGATTTTCATATTTTTCAAATTCCTCATTGTTAAGTGCCTTATTGCTGAATGTTGTAATATCGCAAATTACTTATCAAAGCAAGTGTGTGATATAAAAAGAAAAGTAGATGAGATTATATTTGTAGATTAAATCTAATTATCCCAAATTACTAAGAATCGTGTTAACACTTTTCTACGCGATGACAAAATATTTTCAGTACTTCAAGAGACTTTCACATTCTGTTTGCATTGAAAATAAAAAAAAACAACAAAAAACAAAATGCGAAAAAAGCATAGGTAAAATGACACAATCATTTCATGTGATTCCCTTGTCAACTGGTATTGTTGATTAAAATCTCTTCAAAAAGATAAGAAGTGTTATCTTCCTATCTGGCGTTAATGAGTCAATTGATAGCAAAATAAGGTTAATGGTAAATAAATGGTGGCGGTGGTGGTGATATAAGTTATGAATGCTAAGAGTTGTCTTGGTATTGGGAACATATCATGTTTTTCGGATACACGTTCTAAAATGTATACATAACGCGATTGGAACTAATCTGGGATAATTGAAAGATGTAGTAATGTCCTTGAAATCAGAAAATGTAAACTCATCTGCTTTCCTTTTTAAGGTACATACTTGTTTTTATGAGTAGTTTGAAATATTGCGACATGCAGCTATATGGCACCTAACATTTTATAGAAATTTGAAAAAATGAAGATTCAATTATGCAAGATTAGTTCTAATCGTGTCGCATGTGTACTTATATGTTTGCATGTCGACCCTGTAGAATCCATGCAACCATATTTCTGTCTCGATCACTAAACCAGCACTCATTTAATATGCTTTCGTATCAGGATAACCCCTCCACGATACGGATATGTTTAAAGCTCTCCTATCGGGCATTGAATTCCAGCACAAAAACGTTTGTTCAAATATGTATTGTTTTGTCCATAACGAAGCATGGCTTAATCTGAAAAACAATGATTCTATTCTTCCAAGCAACGGCGGCTTAAGCAATAGCGCCCCCTACGGGCGATAATTACAAAAAATACGGCGAGAAAACGTTTCACAATAAAAAGTGTATATGTACAACTAGCAAAAATATTAATAAAAAATGCAGTTTCAGGCTGACGAGAGACGCTATTTATTATTTCTTTAACCTTCATATTTTGTATCAAAATTTTGAATACACTACCATCGAGCTGGTTTTCAATATACAACAGAAACAATTTTTTCCGAAGTATAAAATAGTCCACCCTTTAGCGAACACGCAATAATTTCTGGTTGAAATTTTTGCATTTCCAAGCCATGATAATATCCTTCAAATCCCTGTCTGGGATTTCCTTTTAGTATCTTTTTTGTTATACAAAATTGAAGTTGATAGACAAGTGTTCTTTTCAAGTAATTGTAATTGTCGCGCCATATAATTTGAATCATGGAGACTCGGAGAAAAACATTGCAGACACGGATTTGAAGGGTAAGCTTATTGCTAAATTTTGTCAATCCATAAATTTCAACCGGAAATCTTGCAGAGTGTTCACTAAAGGTGGAAAAACCCTATTTTTGTTCAGCAAAACGCTTGTCACGTGACTATTATGCAAATAATGACAGTGTACTGTGTACGGTCGGATTCTCGGATTGAGAAAATATATATTTTATCTTGGTTTGGGATTTCTATAACTGAGAAAAAAATAAAAAAGTGAACGTGTTTATTTGGTCTGTCATTACCTTTAAAATACAGGGTATTGTGAGTTGTCATCACCATTGCCGGCAATTCACCGTAATTGCAAGGGACAGAAAATTGCTTTCTCTATACCAGTACATGAAAGTCATTGTTACGGAGATATTTTATCTCAGACAAAGGTTAATTAACCTAGCGGTCATCCACACCAGTAAAATGGTTAATTAAAACAACAAGATCTCAATGATAAGTCGATATGCATACAAACCAGGCATATTTGCGACAAAATGTACATCTGTCTGAATGATGAAAATAGTCAACACTTCATAAAGGAACTTGATAATTTCATGTGGTGGGTTAGCAACGTGTCATAGTGATGTTTGAATATTGATTGTGACACTGATGTTTATGATTGGATGTATCATTTTATCTTTAATTCATGCAAATCGTATGATCAAAGCCACGCCTTAAAGATAACGTTTAAAATCCCATGCTAAAACAATACAAGGAAGATAGTTACTTGAGAGAGAGAGAGAGAGGAAGGCAGCAGACCCAAGACATTTAGACTATGGAAGAAGCGTATCTTTGGCGATGGCAACCGTCAAATTTGTCTACAGGGAAATAAAGTCTATGTAGTACCAACGAACTCTGGACGTCTCGTGTAGTCAATACACTGAAGATCCCCTGATACCTCTCAGCAGTGCAGGCCAAAGCGAGTTCACGAGATAAACGGCTTAAGACCTTGAAACAACGAATAGTAACAATATTTAAGTGTTAGGTGAGCAATATTTCAACTTAATGACATCATAGTCTTTATAATTTGAAAGATAACATGGCTTTCGTTTCTAACATATTTTGTTTAACTATACGTTCTCGACGGAATGGCATGATCAAGTTGGAATTAGAAACCAGCTTTGCGAATTGTTCCACGTTTTCACAACATATTCATCAAAACTGCTGAAGCCATCATACATTAGAGTTTAATGTTTATTTCCGGCAGTGCAAATATCGGATGATGACGGATGTTTTGACAAAGTTGACATTGCAAATTTAAAGAAACAAGGTATTAAATCTAACAATATTACAACAAGGCTGAACCCATAAAAGTGCAGAGTAAGCCATGGCAATGAACACGTTATTTCCATTCAATTTGAATTTTATTTTTATCCTTCTGCGAGCTTATTAGAAGTGTTCCCACTTAAATTGTCATTTGAGGTATTGTAGCCTTTTTCCTGTGAAAAATTTAAAGCTGGATTAGGGTTTTTAATATTTGATGTGTTTAGTTGTGTGGTTCTGTTGTTAAATGCAGTGTCTTGTGTGCTCGCTTCTAAAGTCACATTTGAATACTGTTCGCCTCATTATTACACAATGAAAGTGTACGAAGTCCAAATGTACAAGTTGAAATCTGAATTTACTTATACAGTGCCAATCATGCTAACTTTTGATGACTTTTCCATTATCTTTATTTTGTATGTCATTTGCAAGTTCTTATTCTACTCCCAAAGAATGTTTAAACGCCCACTATTTAGCTCCTCAACATAGCGTCTACTTGTGTAAAATGCACTGTTTATATTGTTTACATTTGAATTCTACTCAGGGTCAGAATTCACTTTTCACCATAACAACACTGTCTAATGTACCGGGTGAGTTGACATGCCAATACTTTGTATATCAACATGCCTTAGGGAGCAGAACAAAAAAAATTTGTTAGCATTGACAACAAAAATGGTGAAAAATATCATAAAAAGTTTCCATTACTGGGCCTTACCAAATTCACAGGTCGATATGCATGTTGACTTCTTTCTATCCATTGATCAGAGAAGATAAAACATAATCAGGACACGTTGATCGGAAATCAACGTTTAAAATAAACAAGCATTTTATGACCAGTAAATTGAGTAAAAATGTATTAACTGGTACTTATTTCAATATGCTTGAATTACAGGTTTCTACTATTCGCAGCAGAATTACATAATCACAGATAGGATTTAAATTTTGTGTCAATACAAACGCACCGATGAAAGTCACGATAGTACTACTTAACACGTATTCTTATCTATAAAATAAGAACGCAAATTCTTTCATCTGGAACCCTTATAATATGACCGAGTTGATGCTACCGTCAAATATGTGCTTTTGAACGTAGCCAGTCATGGTTGAATCGACGATTAATATCTTGACAAATGATCTGACACTGTGCATTTTCTGTTATACAAATTCTGTCCAAGCTGATATTTCCTTTCAAATTCTCAAATGTGCAGGTAAATGATCGCGACACCATTGTCATTCATCTAAAGAATAAGCTGATGACGTCATAGCATGCTACCATTCCCTTTCATTTCCAAAGACACTGCATGACGCCTTTTATGGATGGTGTTCCTATGATTACAATATCCCATGGAACAATTCGTCGCCGATCCGACGGGGGTCCATTTTTGGTACACACATACGGGCTATCAACAAGCCGGCGGAGTTTATGGCGCCCTCACTGTCCTTGAACCAGAGAAGACCGACCCTTTGAGGCAATTTTACGATTTCGACGACTTCTATATACGAACATACGCCCTTGATGCATAATTGTATAATACATACAGACATACATACATACATACATACATACATACATACATACATACATACATACATACATACATACATACATACAGACATACATACACACACACACACACCATGGAGCTCCTTTTATAGCTCCATGCAATTCCTAGATGTCCGAAGATACCTGCATGGTCCTATAGCATGATAGCAAACATAGGGTGCAGTCCAAAATTCGAACTCATAAGATTTGTCTTTTCGTGTAGACCGACTTAAATATGCCCTGCGTTCGATACATTTTAATACTTGGATTGGATAGATTCAGTGTGTGTCGGGAGTTTTAGTAGACAAGGCCTTAGGAGGTCGCATCATCAGTACCAACAATTCCGTTCCCTAATAATAAAATGCTATATTCATGAGCGGAGTGAGAGGACCTTGAGAAGTATATATGGTCCTTTGTTTGCGGTAGGGTCATGGAGTTCAAAGGGCATGCCAGGTCGTAAAGCACGCCACTGTGGTAATTTGGTGCACGGCTTAGAGGGCGTTAGTTGTGTGAAAACGTTCCTTTAATCTTTCAAGATCAAGACCATTTTCAGGTAGGTACAACCACAGACGGTAAAATGGAGTCTCGATTCTATGATAAAAGTTGTTCTATCTCAGATTAAAAATATATACAAGAATACATGCGTGAAAGTGTTTAGGTTGGCACTGTGAATGGGGACACCGTGACCTTGTTACACCGTCATTGATAGTGCCGCATGACAGATCTAGAGTGGCGTTCTCACTGAAACGTTTTCGCTGCACAGCACCGCCCCTGATCAGAATCCGACTTAAAAATACGTGATATCAGTTCCCAACGCCCCTGGGCCGGCGTAAATTTAGGACGGAGTCGAGGGGTGGACCTATGTCCGAGCTCGGCATGTGAACGCATCGAAAATTACCGAGGCCGAAAAACGCTCCCTTGCGGCATATTTTTGAGGTCACCTGGCCTTGTTAACTTGTCGTTGAGTTTAACCTTGACAGACGCGTTCTACGCAGCCGGACATGGACATAATTGGTCCGACGAGGGAGTAGCGCTTCTGCTTGCTGTATATATGGCGAAGAGAGAGCATCCAGAAATTGGTAGACGGCACTTCCAGGGACAATACAGTTTAGGCCAAAGTAATTAAATTCTTTGTTTTTGCGTCCACTCTAAATGGGGAAAGGTACGCGTCTAAGCGGCTAAAACACACACACAAGAAAATTAACACAATGTAATTTGATTGCAGCAAATAAAAAATTGTAACAAAATTTTAGTTCAGAAAAGCAAAGCGGTCATTTCCTAAAATTTCCTATTCAAATACATTGTGTGTGTTTTTCATGAAAACCTTAAAAACCTACGCAGGTGGGGACGCAAAACAAAGAATTTAATTACTTTGGCCTTATTGAATAGTTGCAGATAAAGCAGTAGCCAAGCCCCTGAAGGACTCCCATAGAATAGTTGTACGGCCATTTGCCCTCGAAATGGGTCACTTTGTCACAAAATAATCCCTAAACATGGATGGTTTTTCTTCATCAAAAGCCTGTACATTGGTTGATAACACAGCAGAGGTTCTGTTCTTTAGGAAAACCTTCAAATGCACCACATTTAGCGTTGAATGTTACAGTGCTACCGTAATCCCGGTAACATTTGTTAGCTTATATTCTTATTGAGCTCATCCGTAAGGTACCCGAGATAAATTATTGACAGTATTTAGCCAAGCCATTTTTGATTATACTAGCACCGAATGGAGGACGACATAATTATAGGCTCTGGCTTTTACTTATCATTTGACACGCTCAAGTACATAAATGTGAAGCTAGGAAGTTGTATGCATTTCGTATAGTATTTGACATTATACTTCTCCTTTAAGGTAGTATGCGCCACTAAAGTGAAAGACAAACTTTTGCTCAAACTTTCCTCAATGAAACTTTCAACCATTCTCTAACCCTATCAAGAATGAAAATCAGGGTTCTTCATGCAAAGTTTTGTACTAAAAAAGCAAATACCTAAGTTAACATTTACCGATATTTGTAATTTAAGATGGCAGTCAGCCCTGGGTTAACTCTATATTGGGAAACAAAAATTCGATTTTCTGAAAACTAAGACGATGGAGTTGCCGCGTCTACTTTTGCCAATTTCGGATT
>LD342789.1:927829-968048 GCA_001465055.1 Ptychodera flava | reverse complement strand
TTTGCCCTCCCTGGTCTCAGCCAGAAATGGTTATACCTTACAGTTTTTTCCCACGGAATGAAAACAAATGTACTTGGGCTGAGGCCCAAGTACAATAACAATAATAACAACAACAACAACTACTACTACTACTACAACAGACGACCCTGATGATAATTCACAGGGCACAGCATTCTTTCTCTGAAAATTTGAATATAGAACTGTATGAAATCTGTGTTATCAAATATAATTCACATAGACTAAGTACCAACTTGCCAGCGAGTCGCAATTGAGTCAACATGTTTAACTTTAGCGATTTAAGATATTGAAGTTCACAATACCAATGCTAGTTTACGAGGAACAAGCTGTCATGCGTCTCAAGAGTTCCATTACTGAAAATTGACAGATGTCAATTAAACTATGTGTCTTTGATATTGCGTTTTTTAATTAGCATGCTGATGAGATTGCATTTTTCTGCAAACGACACTGAGGTCACTCATTATTCCCTTAATCATTTCAGGGAACTGTGGTGAAAATCAATTTAAATGTGTTAAAGGTAGTGAAGACGGATTTTGCATTTCGAAAAAACACGAATGCGATCGTAAATCTCATTGCTATGATGAGTCGGATGAAGAAAACTGTCGTAAGTACAGCTATATAGTCGGTAGCTGATGGACTGAGATAATATATGTATCTAACCACTTCCACTTATTAAGTATTAATACCAAAGGTTCAATTCGGTATTCCCGTCGTATGTCATATACTAAATCTTTGCTCGTCAAACTGTGCAAAAACCTAACTTACAGTCAAAGAGGTAGAGGATGATAAAACAAAGCTGTTGGAAATATATTAAAACACTTGTAGGGTTGTGTAACAACTCATCATAATGACTGATAATTTTCGTCGTGTACGAACGAAAGGTTTTCTTTATTTTCAGATCAACGTTTACAAGTATCTTAATCAAACAAATAGTTCCGACATCAAACAAATCTTAGTTGTAAATTTTCAGATATACACAAGACTCAAGAGTATTTTAAAATAGAATTCTACAGGCAACAAAATGCCTCAATAGTGATGATTCTAAGGTGTTTGAAAGAATTATTTCACAATATATTTCAACATTTAGCTTTGTTTAGGAAGAACGTCGTCAAAAGTAAAAAATTGAAGTGTCCTCTTCAGTATATGATGTTACACTTGCATCACCCATACAGGGTCAGTTATGCATCATGGTATTGATGCTCTTTAAATTGATTACCAGGTTTATTTTAAGTTTTGAACAAGACGATACGATATCGACCAATTTGAAAAATTTGTGTTTTATAAACCGACTCATGAAAATGTAGTGTTTGTTGAATTTTTAAAAAAATGTCGAATTAGAAGCTAAAATGATATGTCCTGATTCTATTTTGTCTCGTTATGCTTTTGTATGGCATGGTGAAAAAGAGTAAATCATTTGTATTTTTATATGTTGCCGGCTAAAGTCTATTTAATAATCATATTTCCGAATTCCCAACAGGTTGTACATCCTATGAATTTCAGTGCGAATCGAAAGGAGGTTGCATTGACAAAGGGAAGGTTTGCAACGGCCAGGAAGACTGTACCGATGGCAGCGATGAGTGGTCATGTGATTGTAAGATGTCATTTTGTGTAGGAAAGATAAAGACTCGTTTGCTCGCTTAACTTGTCAAACATTTTTAGATGGTGTATTACTTCAACGCCAAGTGGTAAACCTTTCTGAAAGTACAATAGCGTCGTATTTATTGTCTTTTCGCGTGTGGTACTGTTTGGTTTACTCAAATATTGTATTCCATATAATTATTATTATTACCGACATTAAAGTAAAGTTTTGCTGGAACTGGCAAGAGTATTTCTAAATGCTTTTTTTCAATGTCCTAGTTTATCAAGGTTCAGGCGAAAATTGTACTGGTTATCCGTGTGATCAAGGTAATAGATGCATCCCAGAGTCATACAAGTGTGATGGATATTACGACTGCATGGATCAATCGGATGAAGACGGTTGTCAAGGTAACTCTAACTTACAATGACTTTTCAGAATTAAATCAAAATATTTCGACAAAGCACGGACACTTGAAAGCATACACGATAAAAAACTTTATCCCCTGCAAACGCTGTAAATGCTGGATAAGGCTCCACATCACTGGTAGTGATGCTGTGCCCCGGCCAGCTGATACACGATAAAAAAACTATCAAATTTCGTTCCAACAAAGTAAATTCATACAATTTTCAAAACAGTTCGAAAGTTCTTCTGACCTCTAAATATCCGGGAAAAGAAAATACACTTGTAAGTTGTATATGCAATAGTCTTTTTGCTAAATAACTAAATAAATTAATACAAATTACAGAGAAGTCATGAAATAATAAATAAAACGAAACAGAAATCAATAAAAAAGGAACATATAAGGAATGAAGAAGTGTAATAAACAATATACTGTCAGCAAATAGACAATCGGACATTTAAACCTCTCAATGCAAGCGTTTGAATTGACCTATCCTTGCACTACATTTTTAATGGGGCGGTCCATAAGTGTCATTATTGTCGATGAACATAATAATTCCGTAATAATGGCGACAGTTCAACAATGTCAAGATTAAAATCTGAAAAAATGCTCTGCAAGGCACAGTGTAAAGTGTTTTTCTTGATTAGTTGGATCAAACTACACGTATTAACTTGAAAATTAACCTCTCAAGCTTTTTACTTGTACATATTACGTTGTTTTTTTGAAAATCATATTGTCTCCAGAGAAAACACATGTACAATTTATCAATAACATTTCGAGTTCTATGTTTTATAAAAAGGTACCTGCGGAAGTGATGATCACTTTACGTGTGACGATGGAATCTGTATTCCTGCTCCGTTTCAATGTGACTATTACCGAGACTGTATCGATGGCTCAGATGAAAGAAATTGTGGTAAGGAACGTTTTCTCATATTAAGGAAGATATAAAATGGAAATTTATTAACTTCAAGCGAAAAACCGTCTTAATAATTGACTAATCTCATTTACTTTAAATTAAACGCACGCATTTTATATTCGTACGAACGCTCCGCAGCAAAGCGATTGTGATTGGTAAATTGCTCTGTGGTAGCTTTTAAGACAAGCCACACCTATACTGGATTACTTTTAAGTAATCTTTTGTTTATAACAAGACCTTCAATAATTGGTACTGAGAGCAAGTTTATATATGACTATTTCTTCAGATTTCTGCTTCTTATACAAATAATTTGGCATATTTCAATATTTAAAGCTATGCCTCATTTGACCGAGATAGCTGTTTAGAGTTTTCCTATTCCTAGCTACTGGTGTATTATCTCAGCAATGGATGGAACGTATGTTCTTGAAATATTATTCTAAAGAATATAAATATTCACGTTTGACATATTTCTAACTGACTGAACTAAAAGAAAAGATGAGTGTAATTTATGTATAGGCCGAAATACGTTTTCCAGAAATTGGGCCGTATTCAAGGAGTAGATAATGTGCATGTATTCTTTTGCTTCAATCGGTGTTCTTGTGTTTGGTTTCATTCGCATATCTTCTGGTGAGCTTATTTCTCACTGCTGCCTGTTTTAGAAATATGCTCACAGTTTTGTTGTTCATCTCAGCCGTCAACGCAGTGCAGGTAATCATGGCAAACCCAGTATATTGGAATACATCCTTCCTAACAGAGGAAATATGATAATGCCCTTTTTTATGACATCTGTTAATATCAGAATTTTGACTTCATCATCAGTCTACGGATATACCATATGTGCAGAGGAAGATATTCCCTGTCAGGGGCGATGTATTCCAATTTACTGGGTTTGCGAAGGTTACCCAGGCTTATTATTGACCTTCGTGCAGAATTCTTAATCTGAATCTGAAAGAATACTTTGAATGACCAGATTTCTGGTATATCAGCAACGGGAAAAGAGGGCGCGAAGAGGCAAGCTATACTTTAAAGGCATCAACCGTCCTAGCGTTTACAATATCTTCATCCAGGTTGTTCCAATCAACAACAGTTCTTGGAAAGAACGAGTATTTGTATATATCTGTATGACAATGTGGTATCTTGAAACAACGAGTATTCATTGATGCATATCTTTCATCTATGTTATTGCGAGTAAAGTCCTTTATTTTTTGGCTTAATTGATCTCTTTAGTCTTTCAGGAGCAAGGTAAGTGTCAGAACATCTAGCCGGTTTGAAGTCCTCCGCCGAAGACGAAGATTTTTCCTCTATCTTTAAGCAGAGGAATATGATCCTCCTCGAGCATGTTTTTGATTATACCGGGTTCTCGATCTTTTGATATAAATCGTACCGCTCTACTTTGTATACGTTCTAGTTTGTCTATATTCATCTGCAGAAATAACTGCACCATACTCCTATGTAGATCGGACTAGCGAAATATATGCATTTCTCTGTCAGGATATCTTCGATGTTTCAGATTTCTCCTGAGGAGACCAAGAATTGGACTGGCCTGTTTTGATATACTTGTGATATGAATATTTCCCTTTATATCATCTGATAAAATCAGACCCACATATGGATTTTCCAGGACATATTTTAATATAGGACCATCTAGGTTATAGAAGTAGGAGATTTTGCTTTGTATACTTAAGGTATAGCATTTATTTACATTAAAGCGCAACCCCACGATGTAGCCCATTATCCAGCTCACTTAGGTCATCCTGCAAGATTTCGTGGTCTTTTTGCGATTTCATGGTTTTATACAACAGGCAATCACCTGCAAATAATCCAACTTGAGATTTACCACAATCCGGGGGTCCCTTACGCGATACAAAAATAATATCGGTCCTAATGCCGTGACCTAAGGAACACCCGAACCCACTGTAACACATCTTGAATATTCTCCGCCTACAACTACCTGCATCTGACTTTTGCACTGAAATTTGAGATTTACCACAATCCGGGGGTCCCTTACGCGATACAAAAATAATATCGGTCCTAATACCGTGACCTAAGGAACACCCGAACCCACTGTAACACATCTTGAATATTCTCCGCCTACAACTACCTGCATCTGACTTTTGCACTGAAATGTTGATAGTCATCTATGCAATGGACCACAAATGACATTGTGATCCAATTTATGTAGTAATTTACGATGAAGAACTGTGTTAAAGGCTTTCGAAAAATCAAGTATGGCAATATCTATCTATAGGCCTTTTTCGTACAATCTTAAGAGATCGTCCATTTTAATAGCAAGTTGGGTTTCACATGAGTACCGAGAACGGAAACCGTATTCAGTGATACTAACACATTATTTTTGTCCAGATGATCTAACATTTGACGACAAACAATGTTTCCCAATAGCTTAGATGAAAAGGCAGTCAGCGAGACTAGTCTATAATTTTCTGGTTAATGTTTGCCACCCTTTGGGAATACTTGAGCAATGTTCGAATTTAACTAGTCATTTGGTAGTTTTCCGGAATCAATTGAACGTTGAAAAATAGGCACACATCTTCAGGACTCTAGTTGGGATGGTTTCTTGTCCTGTTGCTTTAGCCGGATTTATTTATTCGAGAAGCTTTTCTACTCCCTCTTAGTTGAATTTTAAGTCTGCTATTGATGACTTTATCTCTCTTTTCACATATGGAATGCCAGTGTTTTCGTCCTTGGTAAACACTGAACTGAATTGTTTATAAGGGTGTATGCAATTGACTTTTTGTCACTAACTTAATAGTTCTTCTTCTTGAATGGGGAAACACCTATGTTATCTTTTTCTTTGACTTGATATATTTCCTGAATGGCTTACTGTTGTTATTTTTAGGCCATTGTCAATGATATGGTTAACGTAGGACGGCTCAGACTGTCTAAATTGTCTTTTACACTCTCTTTGGATTTGTTTATAATTTTACCAATTTCCAGTTTTCTTAGCTTGTTTATATAATCGATACTTTTGTCTGGTTAACCGTTTGAGCTTGTTGTTGAACCAAGGTAAACAATTACGATTTATGTTTCATTTTATAGGGAATATTGGCATCAACTGATGTTAATATTCTTCCTTTGAATAGCTCCAATAATGTTTGATCACCATTTCCTTTGTCATATAGGGTCTTAATGTCCCTGGAAATGTTTTTAGCTTCAATATACATTGCATCCCAGTTTGCTTTGGAATACTGAGCATTTTATTGGTTTCTGTTGTAGCTTTTTATAAGCGATGGGTCAGTGGTAAATGCGAGGTCTAGTAGATTTCCCTCTCTCGTTGGTGCTTCATGAATTTGAGTAAGATTAAAGTTTGCACACAAATTTATCGATGCCTGCTGAACGTTCATATCATAGCCAGACTTATTGATTTATGTTGTTTGCCAATCAATATCAGTGCAGTTAAAGTCTCCGGCAAGGATACCATGGCGACCTTTATTACCATTTGCCAATTCAAGGGATTTTTGAAGGTCACAGATATCACTGATATTACGATGAGGCATATAATAGGAAAAAATAAAAAGATCCTTGCGTCCTCTTAATTTTACCTTATCCCAGATAATTTCACGGTTTGTGACACATTCAGGATTGTTCTGCTAATACTATATCTTGATGAACCTTTATGAAGACATCACCTCTAGTGATCCTCTTTTATTTCTGTATGTTTTATTATGAATTATCAGGAAAAACTTCACTTTATTTAATGGCATCCATTGTTTGGTTTTTCCCAGGTTTCACTCCCTGTAACCAAGATTCTGTGCCACAGGTGTCTGCCTTGGTGTAGTCGACAATGGCTATTAGTTCTGCATGTTTTCCGATGATACTTCTTAAGTTGACGGTTAGGAGTCTAGATTTGTCTTTCGAAAGATTGAATGCCAACAGGCATCGATTGTTTTCTGTTGCGAATCACTGCTTGTTCTCGTCGATCTTGACCGTGAGCTTGAAGTTCCATTAGAATATGTACGATGCTTTGGAATACTTGATTTGAGTGGACTTAAGTATGATGGCAGTGAGTCAGAGGAAAGACTAATGCTTGATAGAGGAGTATAGTAATTTGACTCCAGTCCATATCTATAAAAAGTGAAACAGCTGAAATTTACGCTATCACATTTACAACACAACCACTGGACTTTGGATCACAGTTTAATACATGATCTGTGATGCCATATACTACAACCATCACAACAAACTCCATCATCAGACCACGTTACTGGTCTCCAACAAAGGCCATATGGGAATATTGATTGTTTGAAACTGGTTTTTGTTTTGTTAAATGTCCCGGAAAGAATCAGTATAATTATTACTAGAGGGTTGGATGGACGGTGAACGACTAGAAGGTTCTTCGGTAATTGTTTGGAATATATTCCAAGTGAGAGGAAGTTACATTCATAATTCAGATTGTCTTGGTGATTCCAATATAAGTTTGTTGACTGTTAACACAAATAACACGAACACGAAGTAGTACATTGTTTGGTTCCTGGTAAGCTCTCAATAGGATCAACCATGGCTGCTAGCTATGACGTCTACGGCCAAAGTACCAACATTGGGTGAAATATGAGTTTTTCGGGTAGCAAAAATTAAATTAAAATCACGTATTTCACATCTCCATTCTCACACTTAAGATGTTAATAGTTCCTCGTTATTAGATGACCCGTCTGTCAAGACATGCCTCGACGCTTTACACAACAAATTTGCTGTTGTTCCTGGAGACAAAGCTTCAAACAACATTATCTTTGTCTGTTTGAATTATTATATCCAGTGTATAAAAGGTGAATTAAACCTTCATTCAGATAAAAGTAATACAACTTATACTCTTTCCTCCCTTTCTGATTTTGACATTTTTTTCAAACCATTCATCTGCGCTAAATCAATTTGGCATTCCCTTGAAAGAGAAGCATAAAACACTGCCTATGTTGTATTGAATACCTAAACTGCATAAGAGCAATTACAAAAAAATGTTCTATCGCAGCATAAAGCAAATGAACTTCTTAACATCTGTCACAATTGTTGACTATAACTTTAACAACCATCAAAAATGGTCTTTTTCGATATTTTGACACGGTGTATGAAACGAGTGGATTGAATCAAATGTAGATACTAAAACATTAGAAGGAATTGTTTCTTGATTTGAAAGTCAAGAAAAACAAGTACAGGTCAATCCGAACATTTGACTTTTCAACATCACACACCATTCACGCGATAGACTAAGAAAAGGCTGCCATCTCTTGTGAAACAAGCTTTCCTTTATAAAAAATTACACCAGTACATTATCATCAAACATTGGTTAGGTTATTTCAGTAACAACATGGATATAAAGAACAAATACATGGATGAAAAAGTTATCAAAATGCGTAATTTCTTGATTGACGCCATATTTGCTACGTTTGGTGGTACAACATTTCAACAATCAATCGGCATACCGATAGGTACAAATCGTGCACCCTTCTTGCTGACTTATTTCTGTTTTCATAGAACTCAGAGTTCCTAAAATCTCTCTACAAAGCAGGGTCTAAAAATCTTGCTAGGCTTTTTAACAATGCGCACAGATATATTGATGATCCGATTAGTCTAGACGATCGAGATATATCAAATTCCTAACATTATATTTATCCGGAAGAACTGGATATTAAAGAAACAACCAGGGGTAAAAACTCAGCTTCCTATCTCGATCTGTTCCTACAAGTAGGCACTAATGGGCTATACACACTACGTTGTATGACAAAAGGGATGATTTCTATTTTGAAATTGTAAATTATCCCCAATTGTCAAGTAATATTCTGTATTCACCTGCTTATGGTGTATATATTTTTCTTCTCAGATATCGTAGACTTGTTATTCCTACACTCATTTTTATGTGAGACACAGCTCTTTGGCATCAAAACTAGTGAGACAGAGATGCACCAAAATGATTTAGTGAGGATTTTCAAAAGGTTCTGTGGAAGACATGACGACGTAGTGGCCTCAGTTACCCAAAAGATTAGCAACAACATTCCCTTATTACAGTGATTCATATACTCTCTCACTTTATACAGTTTAGACGATTTTGGGACCAATCCTGACGGATGTAGCATGCTGGCAGGGTAAGCTCACCCATTCAGGAACCAACTAACTAGGAACTAACTATCAGTGGTTCAGGATGGTCCTACTTAACTTAGTTAATCAAAAACGTCCCATGGACCTGGTAATGTATTACCTTGAATGAAAATGATTATTAGATCAGTTTTATGCCATGTTCACAATCTGTTGTTGACAGTGTATAGCCTTACCAGAGAAATAAGCTCACCAGAAGATATGCGGATGAAACCAAACATAAGAACTTGAAAATCAATCTCTCAAGCTTTTTGCTTGTACAAAAACTTTGTTTTTAAGCAACATTTTGTCTCTAGAGAAAACACATTTTATCACTATCATTTCGGGTTCTATGTTTTATCAACAGGTACGTGCGAAAGTGATGATCAATTTACGTGTGACGACGGAACGTGTTTTCCTGCTTGGTTTCAATGTGACAATTATCAACACTGTATCGATGGCTCGGATGAAAGAGATTGTGGTAAGAAACGTTTTCATATATTTGGAAGACAAAAATAGGAATTTATTTACTTCAGTTGAAAAACCGTCTTAATAATTGACTAGCCTCAATTACTTTGAATTAAATTTGTTTACTTCAGCTGAAATACCGTCTTAATAATTGACTAGTCTCAATTACTTTAAATTAAACGCATACATTTGATATTCGTATGAACGCTCCATAGCAAATCCACTGTGATTGTTCAATTGTATGGACTGGCAGAAAGTCGCTTGGCTTGTCATGCCAATAGATGAATGTAATTTATGTGTAGAAAATGTTACCAAACCGGAAATATAATTTCCATAGATTTGAGTCGTCGTATTCAAGGTGTGAATAATGTACATCCATTTTTTTGCTTCAAATGGTGTTATTATATTCGGTTTCATTCGCATACCTTCTGATGAGCTTATATCTTTAGTAAACTGTCAACAACTGTTTGGTAGCAATGACGTAATTCCTACCAGTGTCATACTCACTGCCTTTTCCTGAAATATACTCACAGTTTTGTTGTTCATCTCAGCCGTCAACGCAGTCTACTTAACCATCGCAAACTCAGTATTGGAATACATCCTTCTTACAGAGGAAATTTTCCTCTGCACATATAGTATTTCTATTAGCTGATCATATAGTATTTCCATTAGCTGATGATGAAGTCAAAATTGTCATTTTAACTGATGTCAATAGATACATAAAATGTATTTTTCATGTGCTTGTCAGCACATAGAGAAACAATTTTTCAATTCGAACAGTACATGTTGCAGCAGGTTTTATCATGGTTTGGGATATTAAGCTAGAACGTTTGTCATAGAGAATGAAGTTTCATGCTCTTGATGCGTACCAACGGTTGTTTGTTAAATTAAGCAAGATAACAAAGTACAGAGTACAGAAAAACAGCGATCATTCACAGACATGTGGCGCGAAATCAAGGCCAATATTCGAACTCTCAATTTTCAACTATCGAACTCAACATTCAACATTCAAACTCCCAATTTTCAACTGTCGAACTCAACGTTCAACATTCAAACTCCCAATTTTCAACTATCGAACTCAACATTCAACTATCGAACTCAACATTTTCAACTATCGAACTCAACATTCAACCTCCCAATTTTCAACTATCGAACTCAACATTCAACATTCAAACTCCACATTTTCAACTATCGAACTCAACATCTTCAACTTTCGAACTCCACATTTTCAACTTTCGAACTCAACATTTGGGATTCGTATTCTCCCTAGGCATCCCTAACTTGCTTCATTGTAGTTACCCACGATTTTCCTTCTGGGCTTTACTACGTCAGAACGCATCATAGATACGTCACATGACGTTTCGGAGTTTTAGAGTTATTCTTATGTGATGTTCTAGAGGGTCCAAAAATATGAACCGGAAACACTTGTGATGCTATCAAGATTTACCGCCGACCTCCGCCATCACTTAATTCCACAGTTACGAGTGGAGTGATACATAGCGGCCGCCGCGGATAATTCTATGCATACTACGCGGCGGCCACTATGTATCACTACACTCGTAACTGTGCTTAATTCGGTCGCTATCATGTCGTCTAATGACAAGAGCATGCGTACGCGTGCGTGGCTCGCCATTGCTTATTTTAAATTAACGACTCGCTTGTTAATTTCCACACTAACAGCCAAAACACAACTAAGACACTAAACACAACAAAGCACATACAAGGCGAGATGGCTGATGTGTGAAGCCACTTTCCCTTTATTACACCGTGACCACTATGTTCAACATCATGTATTTCACGTTGAGCGGCTTTCACTAGTTGGATAATACGCTCACTACACATTCCAATGCCACTTAACTGTGACAAACGTCTAACAAGATTCTCACACCTACGTGACACATCTCCCCGTCTGTCGGGCTGGTCAAGGTCAAGTAGCAGCCTAGACAAACTACCACAGACGTGGTCACGAACGAACTCGGTGTCGTCCATGTTCAAAATTAACTGCGAGGTCACCATGTGTTTGGGACTCCCTAACAAAGTGATAAGTAGTTTCATGTAAAATGACACCGACGATTTTTTAAAGTCGTATTTGATTATATGTATGCTCATTTTGGCTTGTGTTCACTGGCTAGTGGTCTAGGGGGACCTATGACTTCGATAGTTGAAAATGGGGAATACGAATCCAAACTGTTGAGTTCGATAGCTGTAAATGCTGAGTTCGAAAGTTGAATGTGTGGAGTTCGAAAGTTGAAAATGTGGAGTTCGATAGTTGAAAATTGGGAGTTCGAATATTGGCCTTGATTACGCGCCATACAGACAAGTTTACCCAGTGTCCTGGTAAACGATAAATCACTTATCCTCGAACTTATCTCATGAATTTTATGGAAGATGGGCGCATGTAAGGATATTAGGAGGCAGAGATATTGTGACATCAACCACGACAAAACACATACATTGGGAACCGTTCACAATGCATGAAGCATAAATACCAAGTGAGACACATAATTCTACCACAGTCAATAGTAACTGATTCCTGCATAGATTCTGGTCCACATGGATTATGTACATGGTTCTAGTCCTTGGCTGTCCGTTGAAATATTGGTTATTCAAGATATAATCATTTCTTCCGAGAAAGAAAACTGATGAAACCTGCTGCAACGCTTACTGTACACATTTAAAAATTATCTTCCTATGTGCAGACAGGCACATGAAAATTACATTTTTATTTCTCTAATGACATCTGTTGAAATTTAAATTTTGACTTCATCATCAGCCGATGGAAATGCCATATGTGCACAGGAAGAGTTTATCTGTCAGGGGCGATGTGTTTCAAAAGACTAGGTTTGCAATGGTTACCTAGACTGCGTTGACGGCTCAGATGAAAAGCAAAACTGTGTATTTATCAGATAAAGGCAGTAAGTATGTCAATGCTAGCTATCACGTCATTGTTACCAATCTGTTGTTGACAGTGTGTAGCCTTACTAGAGAAATAAACTCACCAGAAGGTATGCAAATGAAACTAAATATATTAAGTTGAAAACTTACCTCTCAAATTTTTACTTGTACATACCTTTTTAACAACATCTTCTCCCCAGAAAAGACACGTTCGATCACTAACATTTCGAGTTCCATATCTTATAAAAAGGTACGTGCGGAAGTGATAATAAATTTATATGTGACGATGGAGGTTGTTTTCCTACTTGGTTTCAATGTGACAATTTTCGAGACTGTATCGATGGCTCGGATGAAAGAGATTGTGGTAAGAAACGTTTTCATATATTTGGAAGACAAAAATAGGAATTTATTTACTTCAGTTGAAAAACCGTCTTAATAATTGACTAGCCTCAATTACTTTGAATTAAACGCATGAATTTCATTCTTGTATGAACGCTCTGCAGCAAAGCCATTGTGATCGATCAATTGCTCTGTGATAGCTTTTAAGACAAGCCACACCAATACACAGAAGCTTACATGTAAATATCCTCAGTTAAATACATTTTGTTTCATTTAAAATCATTTAAACTTTCCTCGAACACCAAAAACTATCCTCTAAAAGGAACTTATGTAAGGTGTGACATTTCTTCGGTTATATTCTCTTTTAAAGCTAGTTGTAATATAACCATTCTGATCATAAACATAAGGCATAGGCCTATAGAGACAGTGATATTATAAATAGTTCACGATTGTTATCTTCAATGTAGAGGAGGATTAATAACGTTCGGACAATATTGAACGATAATTCTCGTTTATGATATCTAGAATGTCCTACATTCCCATGTGACAATGGAACAAAATGTATTCCTAAGTATTGGGTGTGTGATCTGATACCAGACTGCACAGACAACACAGATGAACCAGACTGGTGCTATCAAAGTAAGGAAATATGAAACCTCTTCATCTGCAAGGACCCTAAATTGCTCTGTACCATTATTGTTGCAAACTTCCACTGAAATTGAGCCTTCAAATCGCGGCCATTCTTGAACAATCGGAAACGTGACTTTTTATTGTCACCCCTACAGACAGAGAGACAGACAGAGAGACGGAGAGACAGACAGACAGATAGACAGACACACACACATATAAAACATTCTGTTATAACATTCTGTAGACTTGAGGTCTTTTGCTACACGTCTTTAGGATGACACATGACAATTAGCGACTGTCTATGATAGAATGCGTCATCGCTTGAACTTTGCAGCCTCTTGTTATTTTAATTCCCTGTTGTCACATGTTGATGCAGTTGATGGTATCTGAAGAAGGAAACATGAAAATGTGTGCTTTTGCAAATTTTTCAACGGTTCCGAAGCACTGTTAACTACCACTGCAACAGACCATGATTACAAACAAATTTTCTTGACCACTTCCTCGTCGTAGAGAATGATATATCTGAAGATGCAAAAGACAATAATAGCATTGTGACGGATCATGAAAATTTATTAACTGTTTCCGTAGAGGATTGCTAGCAGGATATGTTAATGAGATACTAATGTGTGGAAAATTTGGTGACCTTTGGTGACAAATTTATATCACAAATCTTCAGAGATGATTGTCTTTTGGGACGTATAATACACCTTCTGAAGTACGCTTTGCATGTTTGTATTCAATGGGATTCGTTCGGTTTCTGTGCAAGAAAGCATTATATTGAAATTTGATAAATACTGGGATAGCACATGTTCTTATCTTTTCAGGAGAATTTATTGGTAAAGTAACCTATTCTCTTAATTTACCTTACATACGGCATTTGCCTGTTAACACGACGTGACTACAACATATTACAGGCTCATTATCCGCTTTATAATATTTTGTTCAATGTTGGTGATTATTGCATAACTTTAGGGTATATCGAAAAGTATGTTACTGAAATGAAACTGACGAAACATTTACCCTCTTCACTAAAATGTGCTGTTTTACCATCGAAGGTTTCAAAATATCATCTCTAGCCAAGCATGGAGCTTCGTTTCCCTATGTAAAGGACACAATAACAGACGTTATTATTGTCTGTAGAATTTGTGACACTTTAAGGAATTTTCTTCTCTATATTACAGAAGTGCATTACGTTGACAATAATGAACCTTTAATATCTTTTACCTACTAGACTGTACATTAATATGCGATAATGGCACGACGTGTATTGTAGACTCTTGGATATGCGATGGAGAAGAAGATTGCTTAGATAAGTCAGATGAACCTTATTCCTGTTACCTAAATTCAAGTAAGTTTAAAAAAATAGTACACAGGATTGATCATGAGAATATTGTGTCGGCAACACTTACCAGAATTATGCTGTCAGATGTTCAAAATCTTTCCTTCTCCCTTCCTTGGAACTCCGTTGTCTTCTGTTCGCGCATTGTCCGTCAATTATTTGTATTTGATGATTTTCAATATGAAACATTCTCTGGCCGTGACCAGAAAAAAAAACATATGATGGTGAAGCAAAAATTGCTGTTAGTATAAGAGAGAATGTTGTACAATTACAGTCATTTTTGCACTTATAATCAAGTAGATGGGTGACCATTTGCATGGAATTGAAGATGCTAAAGAATTAGAAAGCAGGAGAAGTAGGTTCAGGCTTAGGCCAGAGGCCTGCCCCCCCCCTCTCTCTCTCTCTCTCTCTCTCTCTCTCTCTCTCTCTCTCTCTCTCTCAATGTTGAAATCGTGTACATTTAAAGAATATTCGGTTTAACAATTAAAATTTCAAAACATTCCTTCTTTGCAGGTCGTACATTTTCCTGTGAAAATCGAATGTAGTGCACTCCAGATTTTAGCTTCTTTTACCACATGTCTATCTGTCTGTCTGTCTGTCCAATTGTCGGTCTGTCTGTTTGTCTGTCTGTCTGCATGTTCCAAACACTTGACAACCGCAGCACATACTGTCTTACTATTGGGTGTATAGGTGCTTCACAGGGCGTAGAACTGATGTTAAGGTGAAGTACTACGAATTACGTCAAAATTAAGTTGTGGTGCCATTTTCTTTAAACTTTGCACAAATATTCTTGGAAGTTGTGCAAGTGCAAAAATGAAATAAAAAATGGGGGTCACCACGCTCGTTTCCATGGAAACGGACGTTAAAATGGCGTCGTTAGAAATAAATAAAAATGATATAATTCACTTAAACTAAAGTAAGCAATTATAAAACGCTTAGCAAACGAGTTAATTTTAATAAATACCAAGACTTAAGATCCATATCTATCGAATCTATAGTTTTCATGATGTTTGTGGAGAAATTTTAACATAAGTATCGATTACAAAATGACGAAATCGAAATTATATCACTACATAATTTTCGAATTTTCTTCCTGTCGCTTTGAATGGTGTCATTTTGACCAAACTTGGCGAATAAACTCCTGAAATAATACCTTTTAGTTTACACTTTTAATAAAAGGGTGTCACCACGCTACTTTTTACAATATCTCCAGGTGAATGGGTAATTTGCGCCATATAAATGGGAGAGAAATGTTAATTTTTCGCTCATATTGAATAAAAATCAGCTTCCTAGGGGGTCAAAATATGACAAGGTTGTAGGTCACATGTATTTCTAAGACACTGGGTCAAAAAATTTGGTAAAAGCGCAATTTCAACAATGACAGGTGATGTTAAATATATGCGCTACAAAATAACCCATTTGCGGCAGGCTGGAGTTAAATCTGCGCAGAAACGTTCTAAAGCGTGTGCGCGTCCGAATTCGTCGCCCTTTGGTTCTACCCCGGAATAAAAAGGACGCGATGCGTTCTACAGACTCAGTACGCCCAAATAATCACGTGATGCCGGTACAAACGAACCCACATGTGTACTAACGCGTATGGAAATACACGCACGTCTATGCGCGTTTGCGCACATGGCTTTATTTGTACCGTGGTCGATTCGAATTCCGGGTTTGGCCTAATGGTTCTACTCCGGAATAAAAAGGACGCGATGTGTTCTACAGACTCAGTACGCCCAAATAATCACGTGATGCCGGTACAAACAAGCCCACATGTGTACTAACGCGTATGGAAATACACGCACGTCTATGCGCGTTTGCGCACATGGCTTTATTTGTACCGTGGTCGATTCGAATTCCGGGTTTGGCCTATTAGTTCAAATAAGCATGTTCGTCTTAAAAATATGCAAATGGGGTAAACAAGGCAAAATCATTCAAAATGCTGAAACTGAAACCGCAAGCCACATTAGGTTAATATCATGTTCACAGGTACCTTGCACAAACGCTTTGCAAATTTAATCATTTCACGGGCATATGTCCATTTTCTATTTTTTCAGAATATTATCATTTCAGATGCTACTGGTTTTACTTTCACTGAGAAGGTTTGAATTGTTAAAATTGTGTTGTGTGGAGATTTTCAAAGGAGTGATGCACTCCTTTGTTCAAGGGAAAGTGATATTCCCCAAATTATGCAAATAAGGTTGTAAAATGGGCAAAAATTGTAAAATGCCCAGAACTTATAAACTACTGGTCAGATTCCTCTGATTTTCAATCGGTAGATACCCGTAATAGGTTTACATGAATTTTAAAATCCCCTTGGGAATGTTCTGATACACATGTTTTCAAATCATAGAATGAATATATAATAATCTTTAGACCTTTTTGTCATTTTGTTTTCTAAAAAATATTTTTATAAGAAGCACTTCCCCTCGACTTCCCATTTGAAATGTGGCATCATGATGTCTACATTGCAAATATTTTCGAGCAAGTTAGCACAGCTCCCTATGGAATCGTTTCTCTCAAACAAAACACCTTGACGGCATCTATGACCTAGAATGCCAGACTATCTCTCTGCCTCTAACTCTATTGGATGGTGGCATACCTGAACATTTCAAAACATTTTACTACACTTTGTCAATGTCAAATTTTCTGAAAGTATGCTATATTATAACAAAACGAACATTTCGGCGAGAAAAGTCTTACACTTTGAATAGGAGTCTTTTCAGTTTTGCTCATACTTGTTTTAATCACGTTTTTGAACGCCAGTCTTTCAACCCCTGCCATTTAAGAATAAGAATAAGTACTGCAAAACAAAATTATTTTTCTACATATACTATAGTTACAAATGAGAAATTGAATTTCATTTAGTAGTATCACGTATTTGACTTAAAAATAATTTGTATCAATAATACCATAATTTACGGGTTTTTTCTCTAACATGTACCCTTCATTCTTCCAGTGAACTGTTGCTACCATAATTAACTTTAGATTCTCTGTTTTTGGAAAGTGTGTAGTGATAGAGAATTTTGTTGTCATCTTTGATGTTAAATATTGGTTTGAAAAAAAGTTTGTTGGTTACGTACAACGCCATCTGAAAAGCTTTACAGAAAAGGTTTCTTTGCGTAGTTGTCCCTAACATATCAAGACATGATTTAGAACATCAAAGACGGTTTGCCAGATCATTAAATAACTAAAGTCAACACCCATTGATGTTTTACATTTCTTATATGTTCAGTCAAATCCACTGAATAATTTACACTTTTAATGAGCGACCGATTTACTTCAACTCCGGCTAAAAAGGCCCGGGATCGGGATTAACTACTGTGTTAAGGAGATTATGAGGCGTTTCCGTCTTTTCTCTTCTTTCGAAATTGCAATCATTATGTATGTTGCTAGATTTTTGGATTAAGTTCGCACGGGGGGTTTCAAGTAAGTAAAATTCTTCTGAGCTCACGAAACTTCAGTATACAAAGGCATACAAAAACTTACAGTATATAAAATAGATACCAAGTAAATTGATATGAACCACGGAAAAAAGCAATTAAGAGACAAATCATATAAGATTCTTCCCAATTCCATATATTTCTGACAATGACTATTAAATATACCGAAAAAGAAAGCAAAAATTATAACAGAATATTTCTCTTGACAAACTCTTTTAATATAATTTTATATCGAAGGCCGCTGTGCGCATTAGAATGATAGGCCAATCTACCTTGTCTGCCATGTATTTTGAAAGTATTCACCGTGTATTGAACCGCAAGTGGCTGTGTTTCCAGAGCTACAGGCCAGGCTACGGGCGGTCATTGTGCACTGTCATGTGATCTCCACACGTGCTTTAGTCAAAAGACGTGAGGAAAATCACTTTTTCCGGTGCACACGGTGAGGAATTTGCGTAGCGAGGCAAAAAATATCAAACATGTTGGATATTTTGCTCAACGGCTTGAGAGGAAAATACTTCGCCCACACATGAGAGTAAACTAGCTGAGCAAACAGACTCGAATGAAATTTAGCTAATTTCTCTTGTGTGCGACAGGCTTGATGGCCGCGATATCACTTCCGTCACTCGGAAATGCCATCTGACTTGTTTCATCACCGCCATTAGGAACTGTGGCTTTAAAGTGAGGATACCTTTGAAGGATATAGCCATTAGACAGAAACCTTTGAATGAACAAGTAAGAAATCATAAAACATCAAAGGATTTGACTGAACATATAAGAAATATAAAACATCAATGGATGCTGACTTTCGTTATTTCATGATTTGGCAAACCTTTTTTTGCATCTATGTTCACGTATTTGATGTTTTTAATCAGTTTGATAGGGACAACCACGCAAAAAAACTTTTCGAGAGAAAAACTCACGAAAAATCGCCTGCACACGAGAATAAACTAGCTGAGCAAACAGCCTTGAATGAAATTTTGCTAAGCTAATTTCTCTCGTGTGCGACAGGCTTTGAGAGTGACGAAGAGAATGACTAATTGAGCTTCTCTCCTTTACCAGACGATACTGCGTCTTCTGCACCTTCTCCAAACGAAGACACCTCAACTGAACCAGGTAGCGAAAAAATATATAACTTTTTCATTATCTCGTGCTAGAACCCTACAGCTGCAATAAAAGCTTCGTTGATAAGGAAAGCACTGTATTAGCCTGCGAAAGAATATTGCAGACTAAGACGAAGATAATTTTGTTAAATTATAGTATTGTACGAAATGAAGCCGTACCAGTGCACAGTAAGTGAGGCTACCCACATTTCTCCATGATCTGTACACACGGAGATCACTCACTGAACTGAAGCAAATTTCATCTGTACACAGAACAACTCAGTCAATATTTCAAAATTCTGGCAACATAGTTCTGATCATCATAATTTTCTGATTTCTCACTGTGAATAATGAGAAATCAACCCCTTTTCCGCGGAGGAGATAGCAATTTTGTAATTTTGTCGACATAGATTTTTGACAGCCATACACAATATTTTCAAGGAAACTAAGGGAATGAGTTGCATCTGTGTTGGCAAAAGAAAGGGTATTGATTTTTTTAATGTTCGTGACAAAGGAAATTTGCATGTCTGACAGGTGGTATGATGAGACCACCTTAGTTGCTGATAACTTTATATTGACAAGTGTGCAATTTTAAGCAGCTCTAAACATCGACTTGTCATTCAATTTACTCTTGAATTTTAAACATAATCAATAATTTTGGAACATAGTTTTAACAAATAATCCTGAACTTAAATTGTAAGTTAAGAATTGTTAAGAAACTGATAAAATTGAAAAAGCCTTTAGCAAAAAATGTCTGAGTGAACAAATCAAGGGGAATTGTGGGGAGCCTCACTTACTGTGCAGTGGCAGGGCAAAACCACAATATGGAAACCTTGTGTGACCGTATAGTCACGCCAGCGGCTTACTGACTACGCATGCGCATGTTCATAATATCCTGTATGAGTAACTGGAAGTTTACTCTACTAAATTTATGGGCACCGCCATATTTTTTTGAGTGCTCGTAAATAGACAAACATGTTATTTCATTACATTCCATTAATAAAATATATCCTTTTTATTAACCAGAAAGTATTATTATCCACCTTGTTACTGATACAAAATATCGTTTCTATCACGCCTAAAAAGTTGGAAAAGGAGAGAAAACTATCGTGCATATGAATGAGGACATACGCAACGAATGCTGGAATATTGAATTTTTGAAAGCGCCGTCTGTGTCAATAATTTGATGCACAATTTGCCAGTTTTTAGAAGGCACGCTAGTTTTCCGCTTACTATTTGAATTTAGGTAGTACGGTTACTATTGCAACGATAATGATGGCACAATACGTCCCTTGTTAAACACAATAGGTTGTTATCATGTTAAAAATTGCCAATTTATGTCCAACATCTTTACACATTAATATACCTGCACTTGTACGTGTGTGAACTGTTTTCGTCAGAGGGTAAACTCGGCATAGAGGTCGTACAAACGTATATAGCAAGTAACAATTAAATCTATTTTATCTTTTACAATTGATAATCATAAATCAATACAAATCTAACTTCCCATCTTAATCGTAGGCTGAGCCCTATATGATATTATCGAAAGTTACAGACTCGGACAACATACTATATTTACTTTTGTTCAAAGTGTTCGAATCGCCCGTGCAATGTCTTACCAAAATGCCCTGTGTATAAACGGCGATTTGATGCCCGGTCAATGAGCATGTTTGCCTCATAATTCCATAGAAAATCAAACTTTTTTTTAAGTACCAATGTGAGGGCTTTTGGTGTTACAATAATAATAATAATTTATTTCTTTAGCGTCTACGTCCGCATAAAAACAGTGATCAGAGACGCTTAACATACACTTTTAAAAACGTAAATGTACGAAAGCAATTTTAAAGAGTCTACCAAATTGAAATATCAGATATTAAAATAATAAAATCAAACAAAACCTAAAAATCAAATTTGAAATGCAAGTCTAAGAAGGTAGGTTTTTAGCTAACGCTTAAAATATTAAAGTTTGAAAACAAACGGATGTTCAGCGTATAAGAGCGTTCAATGGTGTGTGTTTCGATGGTCAATCATGGAATTGTACTCTGACTGCGATACAATAGTACACTGTAAAGATTCAACTGATGAACACGACTTTTTACCATTACAATTTAAATAACAATATTTGTCGACATATCAACTCTTGTACTGTACATCAAATATTCGATTCCATCAGGGGAATGTCTGTTAAGAAGTCAAACAATTAATTTTCTTCAATGGTTTTATTTTAATACGAATGATTTGTGTCTCAAATGTTAGTAATTCGTTTATTTCAGGAGCGTCATCTGAAGATCCATTTTCAGGAAATTGGAGAGAACCGTTTGTCACCATAACGAAGGATTGGACCAAATACAATGCTTTCAAGGAGAACTATTATAAAGATCGCGGATTTGAACGGGTCAAAGGAGAGAATCCACCCGATTGGAACGGCTTTCTCTCGTTCAGTTCAAACCCGGACTACAGTGACCTCGAGGAAGTTCTTAAGTTGCAGGCGGAAGACATAGAAACATTAGGTCACCAAGCAGAAGATTTGATTTTACTGTGTACCTTCGGCCAAGAGAAATGCACTCCCAGGTATTTTCCAAATGCTTATTGGACAGTTTACTATACCCTGTTTTGCATTACATGTTGTATTACATTATTCTGTCCTATTACTTGACATTCGATAGATATTGTCTTTCTAACAATGCAAATCTAGTAATTGTGACTTACATTTTGCTGTGTTGCTATGAAGAGTACATCGTGTGTCAAGACTGAATAATCGCTAAAATAATCATAATCTGGAACATTTGAAAAATGTGTACTTATCCTCTGGTATCCTGCTTATTGTAGTAGTAATTTAGCGGTGAAATCTGGTGATATAAGCTCCTGTTGAAATTGGTGCGACAAGAAATGAAAATGGAGAGAGAAATGATTATCTGTCTATTGTTATGTAAAGAAGACTAAACATCCAAATAGACTTAACGATCAGCTACAGAAGGTAATCCGCCTCTCGGCATTATAGCACATCAAGCGATCGGCAGAAACAAATACCCGAGAAAGAGCAGAACAAATATAGACCATATAAATTATCGCGTCTGTATTTGCCATTTGTAAATAACGTGATTGCTAGCTACTTCATGATTATATTCCAAGATAATAAATCGATTGTTTGATTTTCAGTGATTTTTCTCGGTTTCAAGACGATCGCTATGGCAACTGTTACACATTCCCAGGATCTCGCAATGATACGGAGCCGCTTTACGTCAGTCGAAGTGGACAAAACCATGGTCTTAAATTGACTCTTTTCATAGAACAAGACGAGTACACCAGTATCTACGGACGGCAGGCTGGAATACGTGTCATCATAACAGCACCAGAGGATTCGGAGTCTATACAAACTCAGGATGGAATAATAATCATACCCGGTACAGAAACACACATCGGTTTACGTGAGGTATCATCTCTTTTCCTTACTTGACGTTATTAAACGTCACAATGGCTCGATATTACGCTTAGTAACTTTATTAAAAACCCGCTAGCAGTATATATATTTTTTATTTCACTTCCAAAAATACATTTCAATCTCCGGAGAAATGGTTTGATTCCCGCTATCAACCCGTATTGTAAATGAAAATGTCTCTATTTCAATACTTTGTGATTGATTTGGTCGAATCAGTTACAGTTTTTGTAAACTCGCTCGCGGCTTGTAAGTCGAAAATTAAGTTGCTCGTTCAGGCCAATGGTTGAAAAACGATCTGTGGTCACACTTCGGTAAGCATTTTTACTTAAGTGCTAAATTATTTTTTTTTTCAACTATTTTTCAACTATCTTATCGAAGAAAGTGTATAAGGATACAGCCAATGCGGCTTACAGATGCAGAAATGATTACAGTATTTCGCTGATGTAGTCGAAACTCATAAATTATGCTATTTGGAACACAGATATGCATAGAAATGTGTGGATTTTTTTCCTCGTCATAATATTGTACACGCTTAGTATTAAATGAATTCTCGTATTGTACTTATCCCTTCGATTTGATTCATAATTTTCTTTGTTTTATTATGTAAAGAAGAACTAAATATGGTTTATACCCATTATCAGTCCACTTACAATTTTGAGCCTTGCAACCTCGCTAGATTCTATTCGACCAGATAGACAATTAATCTTCTGACAAAAACTTCAAAACTAAAATATTAATTACAGGAGCAAAGCTACATGACTAGACAAATCACAAGGAATCTTTCGCCTACTTAGCAAAGCTGTCAGTATTAAAATCGTTACTATAAGTCGTTCAAGAAGGTCCAACTTAATGTCAAAAAACAATAAATATCTCACGGACTTGGTTATTTTCACCTTGAGTGGATATGGAGCAGTTTTGATGTCATATGTGAAGTGTCAGAAAAAAATGAGATTAAAGTAAAAAAAATATCAAGATAGCCTACAAAATGGAGGAATAGCGTGAATGACCCCTTGCTCTATATTTGAGGGAAATTAAAGTAATTTTAAGAAGCCAACTGAAATCTATAAGGTACGTTAATTCAAAAAATGTGTTTGGTCAAAAATGGAAAATTTGGTCCCGAGACTTTGTACTACGCAATGTTCACTGTCAGTCATAGACTTGTCAAAGGGCCATTTAGAACCCAGATTCTGAAAGCTCTCAGCCAACCTGTTTCAGGGACAAAATGTTGTTACCATGAATGAAACAATAGACCTGAAGAATTTTCATAAGCATCAATATGATGAAATTGTAATAGTATCGTACGAAAGAACCAATTTAACAAATTGAAAGTGTTTTGGACTAATTAATACACTATATGAGAAAAACGATGGTTTAAAGCAAATATAGAACGATTGACCAACAATGTGTCTGTGCGATTCCAATTATTATTTTAACACATTTGGGCAAGGTTATTTCAAATAATCTTTCTAACACTATATGTACTCTGAGAGTCAAATAGTTTTATACGTTTGGACTTAAAATTAGAAAACAGTCGCGAGAAACCCATATTTGAAAATTTCATTATTTTACCACGCCCTGTCCGTCGCATTTTAATTGATTGAGCTGAACTACTTGACTGAATACAAATACACAGTAACGGTTTGTTTACATGCCTGTGAATATGAATAATGCCGTAAACATCGTAACTTTACAGCTAACAAGTAAATTGTGATTTGTACGACAATTTTAATAATTCACAGCATAAAATGGCGCACTTGTGATACTTGTGTACTTCTAGTACAACACTGACCGTATTTTTACTCGTTTACGGGCCAAATGCTAGTGTAATTGCCGACAGTTCTCATCCAAGCCTTTTTTGCAATCACAGTGGGAAATGAAGAGCGCAAAATCTCTGTTTTCATTAGAGGCTCGTTATATAGTAAATTTTGTCCAGGCGATCGTCTGTGCAATCTTTTATGCCGAAACATTATTTCTCGCACTTGCAGACGACAATTTTTGGTTTGTTTATAAAATAATAGTTGTCTAAAAACAAAACAGTTCTAGTCACCATTGCTCATTAACATAAGATAATGACACAATGTTTTCGGTATTTGCACTGCAGTGCAATGCCCGCTAGTGAGTAGAACGCGCGCGCTCCTGTGCAAGTAAAGTGTGGTACGTATGTAATAACTGATGTAAAAACTTGCACTGTGACCACTTTCTATGACGATTGATATATGGCGGGAGTTACATGTGCAGCAGGGTATTCTCATTAAAAAAAACACTTGACATCACTCCATGGTCTTTCTTTCACGGATTTGATTGTGTGTTTATAATAATTTGCCATGTCTTAACCTTATCTCTTTTAAATGTTGTCATCTCGATTTTTACGCCCAAAAATTCATTATAAAAAGTTTCTTACGAAATTTGTGTTGGACTTATTCTTTCAGATATTTTTGACTAGACAGCCTCATCCATATGGTAACTGTACGGAAGGAACAAGTCAGGAAGACCTCGGCAAAACGTTAAACGGACAGGTGTACTCGGTTGTGGTATTTACTTTCTTATTTTGTGTTTCCGATTGATATCATTATCAATGTGAAGAAGGAAATGTGTTGTTAATTACAGTGATAAAATCATTTGGTCAGTGGGATGATGTAAGGCAAACGTTTGAGTGTTTTAATCCAACAGTATTCCAACAAGAATATTGCAAACTAATATTGTATCGAAGAACAAAACCCTTTTTCACCTGTCAAATAATAATAAAAAATATATAGGGAACTATTTCTTACTCCCTGACTCTAACAAATAACAAAGTACACTGTTAAGTATCTTTCGAGAACGCACAGTAGGGGCGAAGTGAAGTAGGTTCATCTTCAATGCGTTGGAGCATAAACATTTGAAAACAAAGCTTCTCTGACGTCGATTGACGTTTTAAACGGCGTATTAACACACCGATAGCTTTTCAGTTTCTTTCGACCTTTTCGCAAAAATCGTTTGACAGAAAGGGACGCCTTGTTCACGAACTTGTGTCAATGCGAGAGTGGCCCGTTCGTTTCATACTTACAGTACAGTACTGCATTATGTTTCCTATCTTCTCCATTTGCTTATTTGATAGTCGTGCATAGTATCGCGGTTTAAAGCAACAAATATAAAACAAAAGGCTGACATTGGCCTACTAAAGGAAAGGTATAGTAGTCTTAATATCGAAATATCAGGGGTTAAAGATGGTAGACTAGGTCAGTTGAAACGCTGAAAGATTAAAGATTCAATTTATTCAAGAAGATTCAATGTTAAAATGTGCGTAAAAAGGGTGATATTTGTCCTATACAAGAAACGTATAGTAATCAAATATTGATTGAATCGGAAAAGTTAATGGGGTTACTGAATATATCTTTCTCATAACCACCGACAGGTGTTAAACATCGACGCTCTTGTGTGCAAGGTCTCCTCTTGAAAGTAGCATAAAACTTAAATGCAGAGATCTTGCGGCCGGAGAACAGGTTGACATGTTTATGTCTTCTTGCAATCCCTTGTTCTCCTTTGAAAGTTGTGTTTATTTAGTCAATTGGCTAGAAATGGAGCAGGTAAGGTAAAATGTGCCCTAGAAGATGAAATCACTGCATTTCCTACATGTTAAAAATCGCAATCATATTTTTACTTTTGTTTTAATCAATGGCAAAAAGAGGCCTTTAAAAATCAACTTCTGCTGAGCTTCCCCATGGCAACGTTTCTGCAGTTATCTGAAAATATATAGATGTATTCAGCCATCCAAAAATAAACGGAAAGAAGCAGTGACATTTGCAGTTGATGGTGTTATTCTTTCGTTCAAGGATACCTACTTATACTTACTTTTATGTGCTGTGCAATCGATAGTTAATGTAAAATAACATTATTTTTATCTCAGGTTTGTCAAAGAGCATGTGTTCAGCGAAACATGTTAAAATACTGTGGATGTATAGATACCTCTGAGATGGACGGTCCACGATGTCAAATTCTCAACAAAACACAAGGCAAGTTGAACGCAAAGTTATGTCGCTACTGGATTTTGAAACTACTGCATATACAGTAATCTTGATGAGACTATGCGTGCCAGCCAATCAAATATCGGTATTCCTGAATCCAGGAAAAAACTTGGGGTTACAGTACAGATGCGAGGTGCTCACGTCAATGTATGCATTTGACGTCTAGTCTGGTTCCCTGACCCATTTCCCCGGTAGAGGGCGTGGGGAAATATAGGGTCAGGTACCGGCTAATGTAAACATGGACGCTATTTGGTTAAAATAAAACAAGCTGTGATTGGATGAAAGTAACACTTGTAACTTTTTCTCATCTTTCTTGGGTTTCGTACTTTCAGGCTCACTTGACACCAACTTCTTGTTTGTACCACAAAGCCGTGAAGGTAGAAAGAAAGACTTTCTACCTCCATGATTTAGCCACTGTGATTTAGCACGCCTCTTAATACTTTTAGAACGTCGACATGATGCCTGGCATTTTTCACAAAATTCGGACACCATTCTATCCATCGAAATCAATCGTCGCTCACAGTTCCAACAAAGTTTGCTTTCAATTAGCTGTGATATCGCAGCAGTATCGAACGTGCTCGGGTCATTGGGGTCACGCCACAGTCGGCGATGACCTCAATGACCCTAGCCCTATCGATACACGCAACAAGTACTGCTGCGATATCACAGCCAGCCTTCAATCACCTCTATTTCCCCGTACTTCTGGATTAATCCTTTCAGTTTATGTTTCCCGTCTCGTGTGCTAATGTTTTTGGTTCGGATCCAGTGTTCAAACATAATTCTGATCCAGTCGACTTTTGACCGCCGTTTTCATGGTAGCAGCCATATTTGTTGTAGCATGTTCTGTCTGGTGACTAACCTCCGCCATCTTGAACAAAATTCTGTTCAAGATGGCTACCCGGTAACTGACCCTATATTTCCCCACGCCCTCTACCGGGGAAATGGGTCAGGGAACCAGACTATTTGACGTCCTTTGGAGAATAAAAGCCCCTAGCTTGTATTGTAGATCTATTTCATAGAAAATATGCAACAAAAAATGTATGCTAGGCCCGCTAAATTCGTTCTACACGATTTATATTCATGGCTTTATCTCATCATAGCAGAGCCGATTTATTCTTTAAATCGTTTAAATCCCACTTTGAGCACGCTTTTATTATGAGAAATTGTGGTTCAGTGTGGTTTTATTTGCTGACATCTAATGGGCAATAAGCTTGCACCTAAACTTTGTGATCGATATGCAAGAGCATGCAGTTCATATGGTGATTTTGCAGAGAGACATAGCCATTTCTTTCACAAACTTTTAAATCAGAGAAAGACTTGTCTCTAAATTCAAACGCTTTTTGGTAGATATCACAAGGCGGTGGATAAGTATGATATTTATCTTCGACAAATGATCGTTGATGGCATCAGTGACATTTGACCTTAGTTGGTGACCACTACCTATTTGACTTACATATTGATATATGGCAGGTGCCATATGTGGAGCGGGATGAACTTACTATTTTCGAAACTCCTGACATCACTTCTTGGTCTTTTTTCAGAAGTCCATATATCTTTCTTTTATGAATTTGACTCTGTTGTGTGTACCGGTGGTTTATTTTCTGTTCTGCGCTGTTTTGTGTCTTTGTTTATAACAATTGACGATATATTGTGAATTTTAAACTGGTGTTATTGGATTATGGATTAGTGTGATTGTGATTATTTTGCCTTATCAATGGCCGTTTTCTTAAACTCCTGCTTTCATGGCAATAGGGTACTCAAAAGCACTGTCACTGCAAAATAATTTTGTATGTTCCACTTTAAAACTGTAATTTGCTTTAGTTGTCAAAATATACCTGTTTAAAGAAGTAGATAGGATTTAGACCAAGTCTTCATAAAAACGATATCCCGGCATTTACCAAGTCCATGTCAACCTACATTCCAGTAAACTTCCCATTGATGTTTCTCAATCCTCCATGTTCTTTAAGATTAGATAAGGTCTTAAAATTGGCTTGCGAAAAAAATATAGCGATAACCACTTAAAAGTTATCATGGCTATGAAGGATTTGCTATAATTAATTACGTAAACGACAGTGTTCCTTTTCTGTATTACAGATATGTGTAAACAGATAATTTACTACTTCCACCGAGAGGACCTACTTCCCTGTGACTGTCCTCAGACTTGCAGGTGAGTGATTAGGCAAAAAAAAAAAAATTGTGTGTTTCCGGTAACCCGACCTACCCTAGTTCACACCCCCGACCCTAAACTTTTTTTGGGACCTTGAAAACAAATCCCGCGAGATTGGCGGGGAAAAGTTTTAAATCACGCGTGATTTCATGACGTCATTAAACAATAATGGCGACTGCTTGTGCAAGCGTGTTTTCCGTAACATGTGAGAAATGCGATTACGTTCAAGAAAAACTGTAAAAAGTGTGAAAGAGGCTCCCCACCTAACTATCCAAAATGTTTTTGTGTCGAGTTTGTGTTTGATTCGTTTCAAAAATGTGTTCCTACATTCTTATCCGATTGTTTGTGTTAATGAAAATGTTTGTTTCGCCTCGGATATTTGTAGGGAAGTTTGGATTAGTGTGTACGGTAATGTTTTGTTTGTGTGGGGAAAACTTATGGCGAGACGCAGCCGGACCTATGGTGTTACAAAGTTGATAGAGTGGTCCTTTGACGCTTGCTTTTCGAAACCCGAGTGTGGTTTCTCACCAGTCGCAATGTAGATTCTTTCCTTAGTTTGGGTTTGTGAAATTTTATTTTAATGTATTTTAGTGGTCTTGCTCTTCGAATAGCGAGGCAAAAATATCAATGTTTGGGTCTCGTTGTGAGTCCGTTTGGTGGTCTGGTTTGGTTGTTTTTTGTTTCTTTACTTCTGTAAATTTTGTTTTGACTAGTGTGTCTTTTAGATTTTCGTTTCTCTTATAAGCAATGATTGGTGATTCGAGCTATGTAAGCGGTCTGAAATCACCAAAGTGCGCCGGCAAACTGCGCCGGCGCATTTCAAAGTGCGCCCCCATTTTGCGCCAGTATATTGCGCCGCCCAAAACTGCGCCCTTACTCTGCGCCATTGCAAAGTTTCAATGTCAAGCACACAACTAATGGTCTGTTTTGGTTTCGTCAAGCGATTTCAAAGAAATATTCATGTTTTTCGTGGGGAATATGGTGAAATGTGTCACTAAAATGCGGACGATGGGAGTATTTTTTCCGACACGTATGTGAAGTATGATAACATCACTTTGGCGAGAGGGAAGGTAACTCGGCCAGGCGAGTGCCATTTGCATCGTAAATCGTAATGCGACCTTTGAATCTGTCTGTAGTTTCTAGCTACCCGAACCTTGTGGATAAATTCTTGAAGTCACAGTTAAAAAGGGGCTAAAGTTAACACTCTCAAACTATTTCGATGGCCAAATATCTCTGCCATTATGCGTTTCGTCGGGTAATACGTGGCGAGAGTGTCCTGTCTCAGTGTCTGAATAGGCGGTGCAGCCGTAAATCAGACACTCCATACTTGTTTGATCGGAAGCTTGTGGACCGTAATTCTTGCTCTAATTCTGCGACCTTTGAATCGTCCTACAATTTCTACTTCCAACTCATATGACGACCCCAAATGATAAGGAATGCGACTGATTCTGAGACTCTCAGCCCATAGAAGAATCAAAGTGCGATCACGTTTGCGACTGAACTGACTAACTCCCATGTCGCTTTGTGATTTACATGTATATTTGCGAGTGAATTTGAGACCGGGTCTGAGACTCTCATTTAACGTGCAAACAGCAAATGCGACCGTTCTTGCGACTGACTTCCTGACGTAAGGTATGTAAGGGTACCTGAATCGACAAGTGCGGGGCCAGGCCAAAGTTAGGAGAGCGAATGTGAGAGCTTGAAGAGTATAGGCCTACTTGCTCACTTTGAAAGTACGAGCGATAGTGAGGATGTGAAGTGAACTCGCTCTGTTGTAACATAGTGCGTGTCAGCATTTATTTCATCACCTTGGTCGAATGAAAACTTACGATCAAAGTCACTGCTAAAACAGTGATACGATCTCCATGGAAATACAGTGCTGTGTATCATGAGCGAACGGCTGAGTGAATTCATGATTTAGTCCCCGATGGAAATTATTGAAACACACTTATTTCCAAACACCAAGAAGTTGATAGGCCTATATTCGTCTAAATAAAAATATGAATGAGACATTCATCTTTACATAATGGAGAATAGAATATTATATCTGCCTGCGAAGAACTTTATTTACCAGGTTATAAACATCGGCGAGAGACCGAGAGACCGATCGGGCTGGGACGTACGATTCACAGACTGATTCAAAGTGGTGGTCAAAGTGAAAGGGGACGCCATGAACACTCAATCCCGACGAGTATTTATATAGTTATGTCAAAAACGGGAGTCACGACCGTGATTAGGTTATTCAGAGTCAATTAACCTTGAAAATGACCAAACGATAGCACACAATTACATACAATCTAGGCCTATAGTGTCCTGTGACACTATGGCGGGTTTCCGAGTTCCCTGTTGCGGTTTGGAAAACCACCTGCCGACAGCTGATGACAAAACGCGCTCATGCTTTTGATCATAGACCCTGGAGCGATGTTTTGATGGATTTCAAGCTTCCTTACCCTATAAACAACTTGAAACTAAAATGAAAGACGAAAAAATATCCGTGAACGGACGAGAGATTTCCTGTAGAAACTTCAGATATTTACTGAGGCGGATCATCTATTTTTTTACATCCATGGGCGGATCATAGAAGTGAAATTTACCTCAATGGACGGATCGATCGGAGCACCGAGAATATGGCATTTCCCGTTCGATTTCCAAAACATCATCGTGGAGTTTGTAACAGAAAGGAAACAAATTGAAACGACAACTGATATCGTGTCAGTTAAATACGCTTTTAATTGTTCATTCATTTTAGTTATTATCGTCGTGCCGTTTTAGAAGATTTTTGAGGACCTAAACGACATCATGTGTTGGTCCATTGCCATGGAATCCTATGCTAACGAAAGGCGGTGACTTTTTTTCAAAGTTGAATAAAATTTCCTTTTTGGTTGTGTTAGTCAATAAATCGAAATATTTTTGTTCCCAATTGATCATAAACCCTCGATTCTCCCGTCTATGATTCGATATTCACGGACTCATTCTTTCTCTTCTTTGTCGATCGATGAAAGTAATTTAATCTTCAATACTCTGTCCTAATTTGACAGAGATGTAACATCTTCACCTATATTGTCATTAGTTTCTATTACCAACGTACAAAAACTTGGCCCGTTCACCAAAGCACATGGGTCTATGATTGCATGAACGGCCGTACTTTATGCATTGGGAAGATAGTCATGTTGTAGTCTGCCCGAAAAAAAAACCCGAGGATGTTTAGACGATAACAAAGGCGATGACTCAGTTGAATAAAACAAAACTAAACTTTTTGGACATCATATTTTTATCTTGGCGTACACTTATCAGTTCGATGTGCGACCGTACGCAGATCGCCCATATTCTCCATAAAACTAGTCAAAACAATTCTGCGACAGATCCGTGATGTTGTCTCGTGAACGTCCTTGAACCCGTAGCCGCGACCATTGTTTTTTGATCTGTTCCGTGCTTGATGATTGGTAGAATTAACGCATCAAAATTTGAAGACACATGTGACTAAATCCTGTGATTGTTAGGCAATTGACGGTGTGTAGTGGCGAGACGGAAGGCAACAATCCAAGGACCAAGGAAGGAAGCAACATGCATTGCATGCTTTCTAAACAATAAGCCGCGTGTTTCCATATCTATATACTATACGAAATCTGGCTTTGACCAATGTTCCTGTCCTGTTTCGGAGGATAACTTTCGAGCTGCGTAACCGATGTTTAGGTTCAGATATCCGAATCTTTCGTTTTCGAAAGGCTTATCGATTTACAGAGATAAAACTTTTGTTATTAGTTTACGTGTACATAACCCAGCACACGGGGCAAAAGCAAATACCTACGAGGTTGGAAAATTTCAGCGAGTCGCTCTCATCAGCGGTCGAGGAAAAATTATACGTCAGTATCACTGCTCCGCCAAGTTTATTGTTGTTTGTACGACTAGTTTGAAAGTCATAGACTATCTTAACGGTGAAATTCATATTGCCATTCAATATTTTACGCTCGAAGTCACCTGTCACATGCATTCGGAAGCAAAAACGTTTACAGACTGTTTTATAGTGATAACTAGCTCCAGGCCGTGACATGTCTCTAGTTACAAAGAAACTTCGTAAATCGAAATCGACATCAAAATTGAGCGGTGATCGTGAACCGTTAAATAAATGTCGGCAAAATAAAACATCAAATTTCTAAACTTTTAGGAGAGAGAGAGAGAGAGAGAGAGAGAGAGAGAGAGAGAGAGAGGGAGGGAGGTAGGGAGGGAAGGAGGGAGGGAGGGGTTTATGCAGTCGCGAACTGATCATGGTCTTTAGGATGGATAAGTGCAGAGTCGGTTTACATATTTGCGCTGCACAGATATCGAAAATGTACAGATCCTTTCCCGAAATTTGACTTATTTTATAACAAGAGTAGAACAAAACCAAAAATGTTGAAGTTAGGCTACTCTTCGGATGTTTGACTAGCAAGTTTGCTAAAGTTAGATTACATGTATACTTACAGAAAATGGTCGCCGTAGTCTTCTGTTCAAAAAATATATATGTTCTTCAACACCACGTTTCTTATGATCAGTGATGTCACATTTTATTATTTTTATAAATACAAATTAATGCACCGATTTCAAACCGTAATTATTTTTTTCTGGTCGAATTGAGAGACTATTTAGTAGTTCTGTAGACGAAACAATCGGACACGGCAGAGTATCTTGGCAATAGCACGACGTCTACGCTATCGTTTAGCTGCAATAATTGTACAATTGCAGCCAGAGCCCTGGGTAAGCCGAATTCGGAAGGTAATAACGCCAGTTGCAGCGGTGTCATGGATTGACTGTACCTTTGTCATTTCTGTTGAAGTACACCTGTTATTGCTACAAGCATTGCGCTCTTCATGAAACGTTGTTTCTCTGTACATGTATACTGGTCTCTCCGTTATATTCAGTGTCGTATAATCTGTTGTTTGCATGTCAACACATTGGCCTGTGCACAACCTCGTGACCGTAATTTACACAGACATAAATATTCGATCCCGTCCGTGAATCGCAAAGGTGAATGGGATTAACCTGATCCCGGGTATCAAGTCCCTTGCCTTTGAGGGAGATGCAAAATTCACAAATTTTGACTGCTGCTGAAGCCATATCCTTTCACGATACCGCCAAGTGAGTGTAATCCGTCCCATACAAACATAACATGGTCTCGTACCTCCGAGACTCCATTCTGAAAACATGTCAAAAATCTTACTGGCGAAAGATATATTTTCACACCTTGTTGAAAGAAAAATTCTTTACTGCAAGTTCCTGTTTGAGAAGTAACTTATGGTCCTGTCTACCTCCATAAGCTTATGTGTCCACGTACGTATGTGCGTAGTCCCAGAACAACTACTATTCACGTCATTTTTCGAGCTGCATTTTTCAGGTCACTCGGAAATGTCGTTGTCACGGATATTAATATCTACATTCTACACTGCTAAAGCGTCCTGCTACGCAAGTGCAAGTACTCGATCTTGTTGTGACACTCGGAGGAGGTGTTTTGGCGCAGAGTAAGGGCGCAGTTTTGGGCGGCGCAATATACCGGCGCAAAATGGGGGCGCACTTTGAAATGCGCCGGCGCAGTTTGCCGGCGCACTTAGTTGATTTCTGGGAATAGATTCCATAGTGTTGAGTCCTTCTCCAGTTCAGCCCAATGTTTCAAAACGTTTCCCTTAAGATCTTTTGTTTTTATGTAAGGGCTGTATGATGTACTGAAGATGGGTTTGTTTGTTGCTTCTTTACGTGTACTTGTACAGTTTGTTAGTGTATTACGAATACTGTGGTTTATTTTTTCTGTTATATTCGTGATTTCATTGTTTTTGTATTCTCTGTCGACTTGTTTGTTTCTAAAGAAAGTGACTTCTTAGTAAAGTCGTCATTGTGTTACCAAAAAAAAATTTCCTACCTACCTACCCTATTTCTGAAGAGCATGTTACAGGAAACACACAATTTTTTTTTGGCCTTACGCCATACATCAATGTGCTCATCTCTTATAGCTAAGGCTTTCATTTAGGTTTAATAGTCTAGTTTTTGGCTTTTTAATTTTTTTTTCATCACCAATTAGCCTACACGGAGTGATGTGCTGATCAATATCGTATACATAAGTATGTAATGTGACTTGTACCTCTGATTTTCAATTACTGATGGTTATGATTGCTATTGATATAATCGTAACTGTCGACTCATACGAGTCGACAAAATACGAATCGTAGTATATAACCGAAAACCATACTGGTCAAAATTCTGCTGCCTTGATGTACCTCGGTGTAAGACGTTCACGAAATAATTCGTGCTAAGTCTGTGAAGGGATCTCGGGGAGACACTTCAAACACAACCTTAGCATGTTGCTTGACACTTAGTTTTAATATATCTCATAAAGGGATATGGGTGTATTGGTGCATTGATAATAGTATGTCCTAAAGCAGTCAGTTATTCTTTAAATATCCTTTCATATTGTTACATATTTTCCAGGTTACATTCGGATTCATCAGTCGTGATAAAAATATTATTACAAAAATATCAAAAATGATGATGATATTCCCTTGACAGTCCTTCAAACATAACATGTTGCACCTGCACGTGAACGTTAGCGGGTATTGATTAATGTATTGATGTAAATTATTGGCATGAATTATTGTAACATTCCTTTACCTGGTGAATTATTTATTAACCTTGAATGATATTGACTGTTGGACCTTTTTTCTGTCTACTTGTCATACCTTGTATTTTACTCTGCTAGGGAGAAATATTATGAAGAACGCATTTCAATGGCTCTTTGGCCGTCGAATGTTTATCTTGTAAGTGACTGTTCTTAACGTAATCATTGAAATTATATATGTGATAGTTTATGCTAACATTAATCCGTCGTTATGGTAACAGGCAGTTTCACCCAGACTGATCACGAATAGGTATTTTAATATCCGTCTTGTGTCGTTACGTCTGGTCTAACGACTTCAACTACTAATCAAGTAAATTTACTAAGTTGTTAATAAAGTCATAAATAAGGGGGCATGACTTCATGGTTAACTTATTCGAACTTCTACCTACTGATTATAGCGTTTTTAGAGAGAATTTAGATACTTTGAGTAGTGGATACATTTCATGTCAAACTCTCCAAGATGCTTGAGTTATCCACATTCGGCTAGAAAAATCAATAAAAAAGAGTGAACTATTTCAACATTAGCAATCAGTAGTATACCGCTATCACAACATTTACATTTTCATATTTACATTTTCATTTTATTGCTAATTATTTTCCTATAAATATCTTCACATGCAGAAGAACTTGCTTCGTACCATCCATTCACTGAATAACAAGACACTGAATATCAATGACAAGTACAGTACGAGGTAAGTGTAACGGCAAGTATTTTGTTTGTCTTTCGTATTAATTTATTTACACTGATATTTGAAACGCTGATATTGGAAAATCTGTACAAATGTAGTGTGTGGTTATTTGCATAATGTTGCTTTTATACAGAACTGTTTGTTTAATGTCATATATTTTATTTCAATTTTTTTACTTAAACCTTGAATCAAAATATGCTGACAGAATGTTGGAACACCAGGCAGCACACCAAAAGACAATTAAAAAATCCATTAAATATAGACATATGAACTTCCTGTACCAGAGGTAGTGTCAGGTGTTTGAAAAGAGTGAGCACATTCAGTCCCGTGTCGTGCATCCGCCATATCTAGTCATGGTTCAAATGGTCACGTTTATGTACAATCTCATTTTCTTTCATTTCAGAGAAAATCTGGTTAGTCTAGCTGTATATTTTGAGGAACTGAATTATGATAGAATAGAAGAATTACCTTCCTACGGGGTTTGTAGTCACTTCTTTGTATTGCATCCAAGGTTACAATGTCAATCGTTTCATTCAACGGGTATGAAAATCGAAGCTTAACGTACTGTTTGTTAACTTATCGCTTTTAATGTTTGAGGAACTGTTAAAAAAAAAAGCCTGTGGGGTTTTTCAATGGTTTGCATATCTCTGATAACCTATTTATTTAAGCATTTCTGAATTTTTCAATTTTCACATTAAAATGTGTTTTTTGTATACGGATAATTATATCTAAAACAAATAGTAATAGTAATAGTAATAATTATAATAAAGGCAACAATGGTAGTGCCAATGCAATCAAGCGTATAATATGTCTTTTTGATGGCTCCGTTCTCGTCAGTTGTGCAAATAACTGCTTACTGACTATAATGTTCAAATCTCTCTTTCAGCTGTACCAACTTGTCAGCGATATTGGTGGCGCTCTTGGACTTTTCATCGGGCTGTCGCTCCTAACGGTGTTTGAATTCTTCGAGTTTCTTTACACGCTTATAAAAACAATGAGAAACAGCTAAAAGTTATCTGCTGTATTTTAAAATCAAAGGTATCTATTCATTCCTAAATGGAAAGGTCAGAGAAAGAGATGTACATCCCATGAAAAGATATTTGAAGATAGGTTCTCTACATTGAGTATTTTTTTTTAATTCAAAGCAAAACATACTTCTTAAATAGCATGTGTTTTCTTGCATTTAACACGGTTGGAACTAATTACGTATAATTGGAAGGTGAAGTAATGTCGATTTAATCTGCAAATGTAAGCTCACCTGCCTTTCTTTTTAAATTACACACTTGCCTTTATGAGTGATTTGTAATATTGCAACATTCAGCGATACAGCACCTAACACTTTTTAGAAATTTGAAAAAAATGAAGATCCAATTATCCTAAATTAGTTCCAATTGTGTTATTTAAAAACGCCATCGTATGCCAAAGAGAAACAGGACATTGTCCTAGTAACAGAAGAAAGCTTTTGTATTAATCTTTCTAATATGGAAAAAAATTATCTTGAATAGTTGTAGGTCATGATTTACTTAGCCATTTGCTCAAACTTGAAACCTTCTTTAAATGTTTTGGTTTATTTCCCCGTCGGAAAAAAAACAGACAAAACACGTATTTTAGCAAAAATTACAAAGTTAACCAAACCTTACCAGTCTCTTAAGGCGTTTAAGTGGCCGTCGGTTTAATATTTTTAGAATGTTACAACATCATCTGATGACTGTGAGAGATTATATCGCATATCAAAGTGACGATGTGAAATTTTCGCGAAGCCAAGTTGAAGGACGGATACGCAGAATCGGACAAAATGAGTGTTGATAGTATATTCACTTTCAGACTAGAATTATAGACTACTTTTTATTCAAATATCATAATCTTTCGGAGTTCGTATAAGGACATTTTATAATCATTCATGTAGAGGAATTTACCAAATAATTACGCATTGTTTAAAGAGACTGGTAGTGGTTCATTTATGGTTGTTCACCTGCAAAGGTAGGACATCATACAAAAAAAATGTTATATAATTAGCATATAGGAGTCATATTGTTATGTAGGTCATTTCCCCACTCATGACCTGAGTTTAATTAGTCCAGAATATTTTTAAGGTCATACCCCCTCATGACCTTAAATTCAATAAGAAGAAAATTGTTAAGCTAAGTAGGTATCTAGAAATTCGACTTAGAAGTTGTGCTTGTACATTGATATCCACTATCTGTAGTTATCAATTTGTTTATGAGGTGTTATCCTTTAAACTTTTTCATGCAAAACATGCTTACGCAGCTCAAAAGAATTAAAAAATGGCGAGGGACACCAAGATATTCAAATAATCATTTTTATCTGAGATCATGCAACCACTGCTGTTTTACACGTTGTTTTAAAATGAATACATCATGAGTCTTAAGCGGAATTTTAAAAAAATATAATGAACATGTATATAATCATGATAGCCATAGAGGAAAGATGCCAGATCAAAGTCACTGAAGTTTGATTTTCATGAACTTTGGCCAAAAATATTGAACTCGAATTTGTTTTCACTTGGTATAAGGCGTTTAGTTTATATTACACACATAAACTATATCGTTGTTATAGTCTAGTTATTCACAATGACTAAACGTATATTCAGGGGATGCGTACAGTGTCAAACTTGTGTCAAGTCAAACTTGTAGTTAAGAACGACCTGTAATTTTTCAAACAGCTGGAATTGCTATTATATTTTGTATTGTCGACGTGTGTACGATCGGTGGCAAAATCATTGATGTGACATTTCACGCAATGACGTTACTGTTGCAGTCCACAGACAAGGTGGGCACTGTAAGGAAGGCTTCTGCCACCACACAAATGACATAGTATCGTAAAGGCCCATTATTTTCCGTCCAATATTACACAAGTACATGAGATGTGAATTTCCATGATTGAAACCTGACACTAAACATTTTTCATCAAATCATCATATATGGATTTTTTTTCATAGGTGTATAGGTATTTCCCTTTGTTGTAAATGATTCTACATTTCGACTGTACACACAGACAGAGACGACTTTTCCTGAGGTCTAACGACGATTAAAAGTACAGCAGGTAAAATGTAACATTTTATGAATAAGCAAAGGAATTTTGTAGGTTTGATAAAAGGTTGTCTACAAAAGATTAAAGTATTTGAAGATTGGTCTGGTTCTTGTTTCTTGATTTTCTTTAGCCTGTCATATGTGTGTTTAAAGCTGACATTTAAATTAAATTGGGTTCAGCTAGTTTCTTCGATGCTTATCCATCACTCAAATTCGTAATAGACTTAGACATCAGGCATATATATTTAATAATCACTTTCACTATTCGTAAAAGTAAGTGTGCTCTTACCGCGGTTGCTAAATCCGAGTCTCGAGTCGACACACCAAGAGAGTTGACACCAGCAGGGAAACGTATACAAATTGATACATCCGAAAGCTACGTAACTGTGGCATACTAGCTCGTAGAAGCAATCATTGCATCTTGAAAAGCTTACAACGTTGAATTCCATGAGTTAATGGCAATTGTACTCTTCTGAGCCATTGCAGGATATGGTTCAAATTGTGTGTAACACAAATAAAACAAATTACATCACCGGCTTTCAAAAATATTTTCATGCAACTTCCATAAGCCATTTTGAGGTTTAGAAACTATTTTCACAGTTGTAAACGCCTCGACAACTTTTGTAGCAACGGTATTACCTATGAACGTTGGATTTCTTTAGATAAGATGAAATCTCATCTCAATAGGCTAACAAAGCTCTACGCTATTGTAAATCCGAATTGTATCGCAGCAACACGTATGTATAAGCTTTACATAGTTTTACTATGCTGAGAAAGGCACACAGTCAGTGTGTTTACTTTGTTTACTCTGAAATAATTAGCTGTATCTTCATGAATAAGTTGCATAAGAAGTACACTTTTGAGGAATAGGGTTTCTTTATCATCTTCATCGTCATCAGAAACTGATTAACTGGATACAACTTTCAAAGAAATCAAAGACTCATATCACGCAAGGAAGCCGTCATTATTTATGGCCTGGGGTCGGAGGAATTTCATCGGGAACTCCGAAATTTCGAGTAACC
>LD342789.1:901061-916691 GCA_001465055.1 Ptychodera flava | reverse complement strand
ATATCAACGCAGTCTGTTCAGCAGTTTTTGACTTTTTGTCGTTTACGGAAATGGACGACATTAAACACCGGTTGAAACCACCTCTATATCACAACTTCCAGTTGTGATAAAAAGCAAAGAGATTGTAAGCAATCTAAAAAGAATAAATAAAGGTAATCAATCAAACATATTTGATACCACTGCAGTTTGAACGACAAAGTGTTTGAGGCAAGTATTATGAAAGTGGCCCTATAAGACAGATGACGTACACAATTCTCCCGAGAAATTTCTGCCAGATTGGCGGCCAATAAGAATAAAGTTTTGCATATTAAGGTTCCACGACAAGAAATCAACCTTTTTAAGCTAACAATTCTCTGGTGGTTAATAACCTCAGAACACCCGTAAAATATATATTATCAGAAAACCTGGATATAGGGGAACATTTTGGTTACCATCGTGTCACCATTGTTTACATAATAATTTGCATAACCTTTCAAGAATTGGTTTTCCCTATGTTTTGTCTCAATGCTTTGAGATATGTGGCTGAAATTTGTGTGAGTGCAAGCTGTCCTAGGGGTCTTCCAAAGAAAAAAAAAAACTTCTAAATGCAGAAAAACTTCCAGAGCAGTGAATTTAACCCTGGTTGATTTCTTTAAAATTGTGGACATACGTTAGACTATATCCCATCATCAGCTGATTTGAAAACAGTTGAAAAGAGTAACATAAAGGGCTAAATGTAAGCTAAAGCAGGGCTCAAAGTTGCGATCATTTTAGTCACATAGGTGAGCACATTTTACAGGATTGCGACAAAGGGATTTAGGTTTGTCACATTTTGCAACTAACCTTTTTTCAAGACATTTCTCCGTATGCGATCAAATTCAATATGTACTCGCTCAGTGTTCACAAAGCAATGACACCAAAGGCTGTGACCCCAAAATACACATTGAATAATCATTGCCGTTGAGCAGCATTACTCAAAGGTTTGAATGTGTTCTCTCCACTGCACAGCACTGCCAATGTGTCTCCTGATGTTATCTTGATCTGTCAAAATATCCCATGAATTTAATGATAAATTTTACTACAATCGAATCAAGTATCAGAAGCAGTTTTAGAGCTGTCACATCACTTTTAATTGAACAAATCATAATCTCAGCATAACTTGTCATCAAAATATAGCTGACAGGGAAAACAAGCCCATCAACGTGTAACCACAACATGTTACATGCGTTCAAGTGCGTAATGAATATTCGCGTTAGTGTCGTGTGACATGCCAAACCAGCTTTACCATTCTGGAAACCGTCCTTTGGAAAGTAGATCAAAGAACCGATTTCATCAAGCTTGAACTGGATTAGCCCCTTTTACAAGGTTTCCATTTTCAGCTCAATCTATGCAGCCAGCAAATTCATTGAAATATCATACCGGTAACCTTGTTAGAATCTGCCAGATAGCGACTGCAATTATTTAGAACAGACTTACCATTAACCCAGGCAATCCACAAACACTGGGATTTACTGCACATAATAATTTTGAGTTTTGTTCTTTTGCCTACAAAATCCATTGAAAGTTGATAGTTGCTGCATTTCTATTTATAGTTTTTGTTGAAAAAAAGTAGTATTTGTGAATTTTTGAATTTGTGAATTTTTTTGTGAATTTTATTTTTAACCAGAAATATGTAGACAAAATATATACATGTGCGAAAGAGAAGACAAAAGAAATCTTAAGTATCTACGTCTAGCAGCTTAATTGCCATCATGTTTATACTATTTTGGTCCCTGTACCGAGTAAGAGTTAAGTAATGATACTGGTGTGACTGCCATGAAAAAGTCTCAGTTCTTCAACTCCAATAGCAAATGTTTATACTGAGCTTTGCACAACTTTCTAACACATCTTGCACCCGAGGCATGATTATTCTACCATGATTTCGCAGTTTTCTAAAGCATAGGCAGCTCACACTACACCGTCTTGTACCTAGTCTGTGTAAGCATAACTTCTAGTGCTAAACAATTTTCATGGATCAGACTGCTATCGATAGCCACAACAGCACCTGGACTGAAAAAGCCGCCATCTCTATACCACTTGAAGGTAGAGTACTTTTGTCCAGTAGAAAGGCAGGTTCCATAGACTCAGCCATGGAACCTTAATATTATGAGACAAATAGTATGTATAGTACAGGGTCATGAATTGGCAAAGACTGGAAGATTCCATTTAAAAGAAGGGACCGGTAGCGTCCAAGCAATACAGAGTGATAACTTCCCATCATGAGCACAGCAGCCAGTGGTGTTTCATATCTGCTGTAGTTGTGCAAACCAAAGAAGAGGGTCTACATGCAAACATGAACAAACTTATACACTGGAGATTTTTGATTGATGTTCATGACCTCTCTCAGGTCAAACGAGGTGTAAATATGGCGCATTATGGAACACAAACAAAAAGAGGATGTTGAAACAAACAAATGTTGGTGAAAATGATCAGATTTACAAACATTGGGACCATGTCATCAGTGTGGCAGGCTGACTCGTCTAGAACCGTTGTCCGTACTGAACTTATATGTAATTAATGAATGACACGACACTTTGTGGTGTTCAGATACAATGTTGCTTGGAAAGTTGTGGTCTGATCAAGTCAACAATGTGGCAATATAATGAACCATTTCCCTTGCAAGCAGGTGTATGTGTTCTATTTCCATGTTCAGGCTCGGAGACCAGCCATGCAGTGCAGTGCAGGCCGAGTACGTCTATTGTCACAAAGGGACGGCTTTTCAATTATGCAGACTTCCATTGTTTTTGCGTATTTTAGAATAATTTTGCATCAAATACCAAAATGTCACTTCTGTATCGTGTAATCAGTTTGATTTGAAACAGTGATATAAAATACTGGGTCATTTAAGCTCAGAAATCGTCTCTGAGCTTTGCTCTGTTTTGGCCATGATTGTCTATCACTATCTATGTGATCATGGCATGCCACTTCATGAAGATCATGAGAATGTTGATCTTTTCTGTATTTTTTTTTGTCCTTTACAATTTCCTTGGCTGATCTTTGAAAGTGATTGAAAGTTTGAGTGGTGTTCAATAATCATGCACGAGAATGTTGATGTGAAGTATTAATTTTATTGAAGTAAGCAGCACTAAGGATACATACAAATGATGAAAAAGTGGCTGACTTCTGAAATCATTACTCTACATGTATGTGTTCAATTATGAATTTTGAGCCTTTAAAGGGATATAGTTGTCGGAACTGCGCCTGTGCGAGTCTCTTGTTTACAAACAATGTATTTCGTGCACAGTATCAGGATGCACCTCATCATCATAGCTGCAACATTTAAATCATACGATGTTAGATTATGACAGACATGTTTTAACTGTCATTAATAACCTTTGTGCCTTGGATACATTGTTGCCATGGGTCGTATGGGTCCCATATGACCTTTGAGCACAGTTCCAACGACTATATCCCATTAATATATATGCAACCTTTGACCCCCACCTCTCAAAAAATCTGGCTTCTTGTGTTCACACTATAAGCCAGAATGGTGAATCAGCTTGAGTAGCCAAAGCAAACCCTGTATGAGCTCTCTTTGGTCTATATACATATACCAAATGAGAAATAAAAATCATGTGCAATATTGGAAAGCTTACCTCAAATCTATTTTGCCTTGTTGGTATATCAACAGCTGTCAAATCTGCCAAGTTTTTGAATTGGCAATTATGATGGTCTCGTAAGAAGGTCATCACAGGTATGACACCTTCTGGATGTATCATCAGTTCTAGCTCATTCTGATGAGTAACTTGGATCAGCTGGGTGTATTTAGGTAAGTTGTCAGCTATGTAGCGACCAAACTCAGCCAACGTTGCCCTATGGACTTCATTTACTGGTCTTACAGTTGCTGTGACAGAGAAGCAGATATTTTCACAATATTACCAACAGCTTATTGCATCCTTACTATTTCATATGTTTATGTTATTGTGTTATGAATGCCTCGATATATATAAAACACCACATTCACGTTTATTCACTTTTTGAATGTTTTGCCAAGCCTACAGGTATATAACTTAAATTTTTCAATCTTGAAAATATATTTCTTTCCTAAATAAAAAGTAAAGCTACATTTACATAGCTCTGCATACAGGCCTTTGTGTTGTCACTGGCTACGCCTCAAACCATAGAGTAGCATAGCTGATGACAAAACACAGAACTGCACGCAGAGCTATCAATTTTACCAAAGGTATTGATATGCCCATACTCACGTTTGGTTGTTAAGGTTCGACGACCAGCGACTGCTAACGATGGCAAAAGTGACCCTGAAAAACAATATTTGCCAATATTAAATTGATACACCGCAGACATTATTTACCGTAGACATAACATAAGACATACCCATAACATTGACATGCATGTATGTGTACAGTACAGCATGTACCGGTACACTGTAAAGTCGCCTTGCCACTATCTTACTCTGCAGTACAATATGATATCTGTATGCCAAATCTAGGGAGACGGAGGGTGAAAATGTATGTGTCTGTCGCGTGGTGATAACCATTACAACTCTCTCATTTGCATCGTTAGCATCCAGTTAACATAACGGTCTCACTTACGGTTCAATTTCAGTAGATGTCCTGTCCTCGAAGCGAGGTGACCCACATAAGACGCCATCTTTGCCAGTCGAACGTCTGTTGTAAGTGTGTTACTGATTGGACAATAGATTGTTGAGTTGTTAGACTAAGTACAATTGGTTATTGCGTAGCTAATTTTCCATACTGTCAACTACTGAGGGCGTACATCAGTATGCTCCAGACAAACGCTAATTCAGTGTTGGTGTAATCCAGGGCCCACAGAAGGTCTGCATAAGCCCTGCAGGTGTCGCGTCATGATTCGTAAGTCTACGATATGGAAGCTAACGAGAAATCTCGATTGCCACCGCCAAAAGAAAATGAAGCGAAACAGAGGGACAGAACAACCACATTTCTATCGCTGAAGACTGGTAAACGATTCTGTTTACCTGATGAAGATAGGGTAAATATTTTTATTTACAGTACACAACAAGATTGCATAATTAATGTCTGCAACAGTTTAAACTGAAAGCACGAAATTATAATTTAATTACAAATCATTTTATTTACCTACCTTTCAGTTTATATCGACGGTGTACATGTTCAAAGATATACAGACAATCTTGTTTTCCATGTCTTGTGTAGTTATTTTGTCTTATTACATCTTCCGACAATATAACAAGATCAACAATTAAAATATGGTACCTCCATCATATAACATACTAGTAAGGACATTCATGAAGTGTGCGCGATCTGTTTTCTTGTCTTAAACCTGTGTAGGACTTTTTGAATTTGTGCTGCAAAGATTAATTAGATAGATGCATTGCGACCCCCACAAAAACACTGATAGATGTTTAACTGTCATGGTGAAGTTTGAAGTATGCATTTTAATGAAAGATTTGTATCCAATGAGTCCCATCAATCACCTGATCTCTAACCATCCAATCAGTACAAAGGATGTTTTCTCTATCATGACAGCTTGGACTATGCAGGAGTGTAAGTGAGTTTGAGAAGTTGAACAGAATAGGAGAGGGCACTTATGGAATTGTATGTAAGTTTGTGCAGTTATCATTTCTTGAAATATATCAAGATAAGACACGTGTTTCAGTATATCAGAATTTATTTTTCATTATCATTGACCATCATCCATACTTTTAGAATAACAGTAAACTATGAAGCATACGGCAGAAGGAAAAGATTGCACAATTACAGTCTTTTTGAAAAACTAGGTAGTGTTTAATAAATCTATCAATGGTGTGTGTAAGTAAATGTACTGAAGAATATGGCTTCTCCAGACAAGCTAATCCAAGGTGTGGCTTAAGAATGGGCATTATTTTACAAGTGGTATAGCCACAAAGTGATGACGTCAAATTGCCATACACAAAACATAGACGCCTTGTAATTATGGCACTGTGTATTGTGTACAGCGATTTGGCATTGTCAGTTTGTAACTATACCACTTGTAAATTGATGCCTAAGATATCAGCTGCTTATTATAATATTCATTTCATTGTAGATAGAGCCAGGGACACTAAATCAAATGAAGTGGTTGCACTGAAGAAAGTTCGAATGGAAAAGGAAGCTGATGGTAAGTAATTTTACATACTTATAAATTCAAGGCTTCCAAGTTGACTCCATTTCCGTTGTCTGTAATACCAGGGACATTTCTAGCCTCCTTGTCTGTGATAAAGGAAAATACATGTGATAAAACCCTACGCATTTTTACGGAATCTTTGCTATGGACTCTGGTGCATCATGCAAATTTTCTTTCATTTTGCATGCAGGTCTGCCAATCAGCACTCTCAGAGAGATCCATCTTCTCCTAAACCTTCAACATACAAATGTCGTTCACCTGAAGGAGGTTGTTGTTGGCAACCATCTTGACAGTATCTTTCTTGTAATGGAGTACTGTGAACAAGACCTGGCAAGTCTATTGGACAACATGCCCTCACCGTTCACCGAGGCTCAGGTCAAGTGTTTGACCTTACAGATGTTCCAAGGATTGAGATACCTGCATGAAAACTTTGTGATACACAGAGACTTGAAAGTTTCCAATTTGTTGTTGACCGACAAAGGCTGTTTGAAAATTGGTGAGTTGTTCTAATACCACTTGCTTGTGTCAATGAGTAATGTCAACATATTGCATCTTGTGTTGATAGCTTCTGTCAAGGTGTAGTCTAGTCTTCCAGTATTGTCTTGTATGCTGGCTTTCATCATGCAATCCATTGTGAAAAGACTGTCAGACTTTTGTAATGATGCAATACTGCAACATTTAAAAAAATTAATGACGGAAATTGAAGGATTACTATATTTGTACTGCACATTCTTATTAATATGTAATTTCATTCTGCTGCAGTCTTGAATACAATGGATTGCATACTTATAACATCAGTTCATTCATGTTTACAGAGAAAACCATGATCATACAAAGTGAGGCAGACTAACTCATTTATCTCCTTATCATTAACATGAAATAATCTCTTTATCATCAATATGATATCGTTCCCACATTCTTTTAGAATCATCAGTTGAAAGTTGGAATCGCTATAATGAAAACTTTTTGTATGCCTTACATCTCCTGACTGCAGCTGATTTTGGTCTTGCAAGGACATATGGAATCCCTTTGAAGCCAATGACCCCTAAAGTCGTTACCCTTTGGTACAGAGCTCCTGAGCTGCTCCTTGGAGCAAGAGAGCAAACTACAGCCATTGACATGTGGTGAGTTGGATTCTAACAGGGCTGTGTTATCACTTGGTAGCCTTCGAAGTCAAGATCCATGAAAGGAATAAATTGTAACATTGGTTCAATTTGAAACATAAGAAAATTGTATTGAATAAATTTGTCATAGAGTAACATTGTGACGTATGTGCAATCTTTATTATTCATGAATGTTCATCATTATTCAGGAGGTCATGTATTTGTCTGTCTACCATGTCTGCCGGTCGGTCTTCAGTCTTCAGCTTTCTAGTATACAATTTACATGTACCTTGTATTCTCATGTAGGAGTAAATATCTGAGATTAATAGTACTTGCTGCCTCCAGTCTTCCTTACACCCCTTCCGCATTGAATACCAGCTAGCCTTGCTGGTAGTGACTTTCTACAAAGTGATCAACAATACTGCTACTTTGGGCAAATCACAGTAATACATGATTATAATGAAATCTAGATTTAATGATATCACCATGTGAATTTGTGTATGATAAACTTGTACTTTATGTACTCTATGAATTTCGTTTTTTTAAAGTGAATATGAATATGAAGATTTGTTTTCTCCTTTCAGGGCAGCTGGTTGTATCCTTGGTGAGTTGCTTGCTCATAAACCACTGATGCCAGGTAGATCAGAAATTCAACAGATTGGCATGATTGTAGATTTACTTGGAACACCATCTGAGAGCATTTGGCCTGTGAGTAAACACTCCATCTTGCAAAAGACAATGTCATTTGCCAAATCAATAGTTAAATTTGCAGCGTAATTGTTCAAGGTATGATATTATCCTGACTTATAATTTTGTGGAAAACCAACTATGTGGTGAATATTTCAACTTGGTCCTGAATTCCTTTGTCAACTGAGATTGGCTTCACAACCTGCAAAGATGTGAACCTTCATTATGCAGCCAATGCTTTATGCCAAAATATGTTGAATGCCAGAGCTTTTCTTCTTCATGAACTGTTTGAAATAAATCTCCCAATTTTCTAGTAATATAATATCTCCCAAATATCTTCCAATATTCTAGTAAATTCAGTGATTTCTCAATTGTTTTTGAATTCACAATAAATGCAATGTACAGTACCTATATGGTCACCTAGCGAAGAAGACAGCAATTAAGAAGGTTAAAACCTAGTTACATCCCCACCTCTAAAAATTGGTAGTTTAATAACAGATATGGGTTGTTGCAATTTGACTTCAACCCTTCCACTCAGCTTGAGTTCAATTTAGCACACTGTAATGCTTAGAGTGCACACAAATCAATCAAAGCTATGAATACCCCCGGTACATCACTACATTAGGTTTTCAAGTAGACTCAGAGACAATGTTTGTCCATCCAGCATATCAGACCACCCATGGTAGAAAATTCATTAATTTCTCGATTGGACTCAAACTCACAACCTGTGGTAACTGCCAGTACTCACATTGCAGTGAAGACAACAATCATCAAAATCTTGTTGACGCAAATATCAGTAAATATTTTCACAGGGCTATTCAAGACTTCCGATGATTGAATCATGGACGCTGAAAAAACAGCCATATAACAATCTGAAACATAAGTATTCATGGCTGTCAGAAGCTGGTCTTAGACTTCTCAATTCTCTCTTTCTGTATGACCCCAAGAAAAGGTATGTGAGAAAGTTTGAAAGGGTCCTAAAATTTAACGTGTGGAATTTTATCTCTTGAATTTTGCTGTCAATGAAATAGATGGATTTTTAGAAACAGAAAAGAGGATTGTTGTTGTCTTCTTGGTTTGTACTTGGAAGAGTAAGGTTTAATAGAAATTAAGAACATGTTGGATAAAATGTATCAAATCACAGGCTCCATGACATGTATGCACACTTCAGAAGTAAGATAAATCAATTTGCTCTTTCCCAATTTTACTTAATTATGCATTATGAATATCTATCATGTTTTTCAGGGCCACTGCTGCAGATTGTTTAGATAGTTTGTACTTCACAGAGCCACCTTTTCGTGAGTATACATTATTCTTTTCTCTTCAGTTTTTCATTGTGATTCATGCATGAAATACTGTATAAAAATGCATGGTCTGGTCTGCAAATTTTTCATTTTCACTCTTCTGATTATACATTGCCAGCTCCAGAGCCGGACATGATGCCTACATTTCCACAGCATAGAAATAAAAGAAAGTCTGCTTCTGCCTCAACGGAAGCCAAGTAAGTCTTGGATATCACTGGTATTGTCATTTTGATGTCAGAAATTCAGAAAATACATTAAAAAGCAAAACTCTTTGCAGTAAGGGGAGGGATACAGTTCAGCACCGTTTCAATTGTCATCAACAAAGTTGCACTAATATTCCTTGGTAATTGCATGAAATTTGTGTACATACAAGATTCTGAAGCTGAATCACTTTGAATTAAAGGTATACTGTCACCTGTTCCAATTTTGCCAGTTACCATCGAAAGGGAAAATCTAACCAATCACAGATTTTAAGCGGGTGGCCGCTTTTTAAAACAGCGCCCTCACATAGACATTTTGAATACCAAGGAACGCCCCTTTGACCATATATGGGCATATTAAGATTGCAGGTGACTGTGTACCTTTAAAGGTTTTATTTGCAAACAAATGTCATTCAAAAATTTGTCAGCAAAACTTCTGTGTACATATAATTATAGCAATGACCAGGGGAAGTTTAAATAATATTTTCATGGGCAGGTTATCAAATACAGTAAGTTTTGTTTGTGCCATGTGTGTGTTTTAATCATGGTGAGAAAGAATAAGTGTTTGCTAACATAAATACGTCACTGACTTCACTCTTATATATAGCTTTACATGGTATGGACAAGTCTGTCTTCAGTCTTTTGATTCTGTTTCTTTGGGAACAAATAGTTCAAGTGTTTCAAATGATGGACTGGTGTTGCAACAGTAATAAGCGTTCATAACACATGATCACAGGGCTTGAATATTGATATGCATATAGTACTGCTATTGCGGACACTGGGCAAATTACATTAATCTGGCAAAACGTTGTTGTTACTGTACAGTTGCCTGCACTTAGCTTGTGTAACTGACATCTGACAGTGAACAGAAAGTAATTTTGTTGTGTCCTCTACCAATCCAGGTCGTCAACAAAGTTTGACTTCGTCACTTTTGATTCACATTCAAGGAAAAAGAAGAAATGAAGACTTTTTATTTGTAAACAAAATTGTTTTTTTGCCTGCCACAGGAATTCTTTTTTAAGATATTTTTCTTGAACAACATTGCAGTAAGCTTGTTTTGTCTATTGTGAAATATATCACAAAAGAAGAAATGAAGATTGTTTATTTGTACACAAAATTTTTTTTTTGCCTGCCACAGGAATTCTTTTGTAAAATATTTTTCTTGAACAACAACGCTGAAAGCTTGTTTTATCTATTGTAAAATATATCAGAAAATGTTTGTAAATAAAAGCCAAACTGCTGTGAGCACTGAATAATCATGGTGAAGTGATTTTATTTGATACTCAGAGATGGACAGACTTATGACAAAACCTGGACTGAAGCTTGTTGAAAGTACAAGTGATCCCATCAAGAAAACGACAAAAATATACTGGTACAGCTTTACATATGGACGGCATTTCACACATAGATTAACAAAATATAAATCCACACATCCTAAATATGAGAAAATTTTCACATTACATTATTCATCTTTTGCTGACTTGACTGATGTGGTTTATCATCTGTAACATTTTCATTATCCTTCACAAAGTTCTTCAGTAGTCTGAGAAGCTGCCACAGCAAAATATCAAAAGATTTGGATTTAGTTTCAGAAATGATACAGCATCTATTTTATATCCTAACACAAAGTAGTCTATCAACTTTGATACGATGTACTGGTGTGAAAATTAAGATTTATAATACTTGAAAAAATTTCAGCCAAACGTGCGACTGAACACTGGTACACAAAGCTTTTGCAACTCAGTGAATTGATATATCCTGTATGTAACAACTCTGAATTGACACATCCTTCATACGTAGCAACTCTGAATGGACTTTACGTTACCCTTTATGTAGATGAAGTAACCAGGAAAGTTCTACACAGAAGGAAGCATATATATCACTTCTGATATTATTCAAACTGAGCTGTCAAAATGACTTTGAAAACTTTCCAAAGCTTCTGCACAATATGTTTCATAAAGCTTATTTAAAGCAGTATGCACCTCGGAGACATATCTCTGGCTTGTTTGGACTTTTTGTAAAACTCACTGAGAACCGTAATGTTTCGTGATCTAGTTTTCACATGGTTTTAGTGAAACTAAAAATTTGGTCTTGTCTTACGACAGAGAATGGTGTCCATCTCAAGTGATAAAAACAGATACACTTGAAATGATAAGCTTCTCTAGTCCACAAATAAGAACACAATGATCTGTGATTATTACTCTTGATAATGAATGCAAATAGTTTAACCCTTTCACCACAATGGTTTAGCCGTCAACCCTTGTAATTGATGTTGAGTGTGGACCTGTTCATTGGGAAATGGGGATGAACAGATTAAAGTTTCCCAGAAGAAAGGATGAGCTAAGGTACCAGTGTGTCATTTTATTTTTGGGTGTGTATTACTGAAAAACTGCATGCTTATCAAAAAGCCCTTGTCTACAAACTACAGTGAACACAATATACAGTTGATGTGCTGTAAATTGTTATGTGGATCAAAGTTTTTCAGTCAACAGTGAGGAATTGTAGATTTTGAGACTTCACAAAAGATACCAAATTATAGTAATTCTAGCCTGGCATGTTGACACTGCCAGAAGGGAACTATTGCACACTTCATGTGATCTGTCCCATGATGTAAGAAAATTAAAACTTATCAGGAAAAGGTAAAACAACTTTAGAATTATTTTAAATTAATAATTATTAATAACGGCAACTTTACAAAAAAAAGATAAATAACTGACAAAAAATAATAAATATTCAAAATAGTATACTGTGATACTTACAGACATTTATCAAGTGTACACTGCATTGTTTACATTTGCTTAATTCTATAAACAAAGCATTTTTAAGTACATAAGTGACATTGACTTGAATACATATACCACCCAGATATTAAAGCAAAAATCTCCCTGTTCATCCATAAAATATTACATCAGTAATCTATAAAATAATGACTCAAAGATCAAATGAACGCTCAAAGACTTTGAAATTGGATGGAACAATAAGTATCGAGTGATTGACCAATGACAAGCTGCATTACTTTGACATTGATGGCGTTCCTTATGTACACTCATCCTGATTGGTGGAAGCTGACACTAATATAATTGTGCTCAAGTGACATGATAGGTCAGTTTTGCTTTTTTCATACATATGTAATTCAACCAGACATTAAAGGGGCAGATTTTTTATCAGCTTTTACTCTGAGCAAACTGACTAACTTTGCAAACTTTTCAAAGGAGAACAAAGGACTAGAATCACATTAACAGTCAATGTCAACAACCAATAATGCGAGAACCAGGGATTGAAGACTGCCCCTTTAAAAAGATACATGAAGACTATGATTTCTGCCACCACATACATTTTTACAATACACTCACATTACTGAATGTCCAGTGTAAATATCTTCACTGTATGCAAATGATGATCACTCGTTGTTTCAGATACTGCGGTGCCTCTTGACATCTTGGCACCAAACAGGATGAGTACATACAAAAACAAGACTAGGAAAGTTCTGAATTGTATACTGGGATAGATAACCTTTGGACTAAAATGTATCACAAAAGCAAGAAAGCATATGGAAGGTGTGTGCTTTTGTGTCAACTTTGAAAGGAAATCAGTTTACGTATGTCTGACAGGTAAAAATTTCAAACTGACAGCAGCCATATTGGATCATATCACAAAATAAACTTACATGTGCATGCAGGGTGAACACCATGGTTTTGGTGTAAATGACAACATGCTGGTAGCAGAATGGATGGACAGGTAGAGCCAGATTTATATCAAACCCTATAAACACACAGAGGGGCACAATGAACAGATCCTTGTTCACAATGTGGAATGAAAGACTTTGAATCTCAGTTGTGAGATGTTAAACTTCGATGAATTTTCCTTCTAACAGTGTAAACTTCAAGAAGATTTTTGTGAGCTGAAAATTTTCCTGTGAAAGAAAAGACATAATTATGATCTGCCTGGCAATATGTCTAAAATATTTTAAACTTCATCATTTCACAAATTATATGGCAAGGAGTCTGAGAGTTTGAAGAACAACTAAAGACACATTTTTTATCTCTGATTAATTATAATTAAGAATTTTATGGCACTTAATGTCAAGGTGACAGAAGCACACAAAACTTGCTTTTCCATGAAAAGAATGTCTCATTTCTCTCTAATAAAATGAGCAAATAAGCTTCTACTGCTAAACATGGATATAGCAATTTGAAGCTTAAAGGTATACAGTCATCTCTAATCTAAATATGCCCATATATGGTCAAAGGGGCGTTCCTTGGTATTCAAAATGCCCATGTTTTTAAAAAGCAGCCACCTGCTTAAAATCTGTGATTGGTGAGATTTTCTCTTTCCATGGTGGCAAAATTGGAACAGGTGACAGTATACCTTTAAATGACAATCATATAATTTTACATTTTTGAGCACTTGTCAACAATTTTTTCATGTTCACCAACCACACATATATATATATAAAATGAATTCAAACAACAGTGCTGTGGAAAATTCTATGAATTTCCATGAATTATTAAGAAAAACTATTAATGAATTATTCTGAGATCTACATTTTCTTATTGGAACAAAAACACACAATCTTGTTAAACTATGTTAACATAAATTGCACAAAGTTGTGGTAGCTGCATCATCATTGCAATGAAGGCCCTTGTCAAAGTGTTGTATCAGTATTTGAACAGATAAAAATATGAATAAACTGACTCCCTCTGTTATTCCTTACAATGAGCACTTTCCTCAGTGAAATATTAGTACTTTTGGTTGACAAATCCCCATTTACACAAAGCTGCCAACATAATGGGATTTAATGAGTACTTTCCTCAGTGAAATATAAGTACTTTTGGTTGACAAATCCCCATTTACACAAAGCTGCCAACATAATGGGATTTATAGTAGATCTTGTGGATTGGTCAACATATTACAGTCTTCAGGAAATGAGTGTAGCTCTTCTTTTATTTAGTGAGACCTGAATTTGTAAGTTGCTTCATGGACCTGAACAACAGCTGCCGGTGCTAACTTACTAGGAGCACAATGCTTGCACAGCCAGTAGTCTTGTTACAAACATGTATATGCACACATGCACACCATCACAAAACTGTGACGGCCATTTAATATGTAAAATGCCACAAAGTATGTTAAAACATCTCTTTTCCATTAATAAAGGTGTTTGAGAAACTCCCTGTTTAAGTTTACTTTGCCAATATTTATACAATACGATTGATTCCTTTAAATAGACCCACACACTGTAGTGGAATGTTTTGAGTCATGAGAATCTCAAAATACAGTTACAATACAACTGTAGGTATTACTATACAAGTAATAGACAGCACACAGCATCTGAAGTGCACTGAACAAAATCCATCTCCTCATGGATTTAAAACTTTGGACAGCTACTTGACAGAAGATTCATATACACGTATAAAATTGTTGAAAAAATTCTAACAAGTAAATTTCCAGTTTCTAGAATGCCTGGCTATGTGCAGCAAAGAACCTAGCTAGGCTAGGCTGTTGCTACAATGGGTTTCATCAAGTCATGATCTGTGATGGTAATTTTTTCCCTTCTCCGTACAGTTTTTAAGTCCAAGCAGGCTGGCAAACTCTTCTTCACACTTTGTCCAGAAGGCTATTTATCAGTTTTCTCTCGCTTGCTCCGGATTTGATCAGCTCTTCATGAAATTCACTGTGTTTACCTGAAAACAAAAACCAGACACTACTTGGTGAGTTTAAGAAAAACTCTCTCATTTATACCAAACTTTTGTCTGACATGTGTAACCTATCAAAGAGATAACAGATAGCATACACTTTACAAAGATTCACAGATCAGTGAAATACACTCATTTAGAATTATGAACTGCAAGACTGTCATATCGAGTGCTGTCACCACATGATGGAAACATTTAAAGATTCTATAAATTGCAAATTCTGCAATTCTTTGAAAGAAGTTATTTTTACATGACGAAATTTTGCACAACTTGACCACTGCAATTTGATTTGCATATCAAAAAAATGCTCACTGACAAACTTTGTGTAATTAGTATATTTATTATAGAAATTGAGCATTAGTTGTAAATGAACTAGAATGCTCACACTTGAACAATACCTGATTACTTTCTAAGAAAACTATGTTTTGAAGAAACAAGTCCAACTACAAGATACAAAACTTCTTATTGCAACTTTTTGTGATGTTAAAGTACAATGCGCCTCAAGGACAGAAATTTGGACTCT
>LD342789.1:863689-900977 GCA_001465055.1 Ptychodera flava | reverse complement strand
CACAGACTTATTTTGTTTAAATTGAAAATCTGATATTTCCCATGCAGTTAGCACAGGCATGGTGACCATTTTGAATTTCAAATACTAGTAAATATTGGGTGATTTGTCAAGTACAAAATTTTGCACAGTGACCCTGTTAACTACTCAAAGCTGTAAAGTCAATCAAAGTTTGACTTAGCATTCTGTCTGTATATGATTGGTTTCAACTGCTGAATCAGCACACACTGCTTTGTCTATACATGTACCTACCTCCTGTGGGTGTTTCTGAGTAAACGACTTGAAGTTTACTTAGAAACTCAGCAAATATCCCAGTCAAGCCTGTCTGATCCTGAAATATGAACAAGAAATTTTCCATGGTTATCATTCTTACAATGATAGATTGATGAGCTGCTGGGTGCATTGAAGAATGAAGTCAGCCTAGTATAGTTGACTTGGATGTGTTGTCAGATGACTATAATTTCTTATGATTATTTACATTATTTCCTATGTGAAAGAAAACAAATTTACCCTGCTTTTACTTTCAATGGCAACAATAATATCTAAGACACATCATAAATGCCCTGTCCTTGACATTGAGTTTATACTGTAACTGGCACATAACATTTGCATACGAATCCCAAGGTAATGATCAGCAAACACAACATGCATATCCCTGAGCAAAGTCCCTCCACCACTATTCCTTGGTAATACCATGAGTGCAATATATTTGACATGGTCTGTGAAACGAACAGCTTACATATTTGCATAAGTATCCTTAGCTGATGGTAGGGATCAGACCATGAGGCATCCCTAGGTGACTGATATTGAACATATTTAACCACTCACCTCTTCATCATCATCCCAGCTATCCCAATCAGATCCTGATTCAGACCCAATATCATCAATGGCTGGAGATACAACTCTCCCTTCAGGCGTACTGCTTCTCATTCCACCTGCCTGGCTGCTACTGTTACTGGTGTTCAAAACCAATGACTCTTTAATTATGTGAGCTGGAAGAAAAAATTAAGCCAAAATACAGCAATATTAAAATCTAACCTAAAGATCCCAGTCATCCTGTGGTATTGAAATACTGATGCTACATATGAATTATAGTTTCAACAGTGTTTAAATCACATGGTCCATATACACTCAAAGGCACAGACTTTCAAGGACTTTTCAGCAATTTCAAAGGACATTCTGAGGTCCAAAATACTATTTTCACATATCTTTTTCACAATATATTATTTTTACATGTTACTTTTATGATATTATGACTGAGCAATTTATCATTTTCAAAAATAATGGGTGGCCGATCAATTTTCCAGGACTTTTCAAGGGTTTTCAAAGAGGCTTTAAAATTCAGATTTTCCAGGAGCAGAAGGGCCCTGTACACAGTACAATCACATTAAAACCTAAGAAACCCTGCTGGGTCAAAGGTAAAAGGTTACAAGGTCACACATACAGTGTTCTTTGTGTTCATCTTCATCATCAGAGATGTCTTCTGTTGCTTCTACTGGACTGGCAGGGATGTCATTGGAAAGCAATGCCAAGTTACTGCTACTCATTCCGTGTGCCTCACTGTCTGTTCTGTTTGGAGATGGGTCATCACCAAGTGCAAAGAACTGGGGGTAATTGGACAGATAGTGGTCAAATGTAGGTTATTTGGAAGTGGTTAGAAATAACAAAGCATGACAGCAAAAAGTCTGAGATATGAGACTAATATAGAGACAAAATGATTTATCATAATTCCGTTTTGCTTCAAACAGAAAGCATATATTGACTATCAGTATCAACAACATCATCCCAAAGATTTCATTGCAAAACGCTTGTTATAATATTGTCAGCAAAAGATAAGCATCATATATAGTCACAAGAAACATTAAATCTGGCATTTAAACAGCCTTGCAATTATACAAATTTACTCACTACTGCACTTGCCATGATTGTTAATTTGAAATTAAGGTACTTGCAACATTCTTGTGCAAAACTTACTTGAAAGCACAGAACTGATTAAATTTGATAACAGACTATGAACTCACCAGATCAAGTCTTGTTGTGATGGCTTCAAACACTCTACTAAGGTGTGCTGTCCCTGTCACATACTCACACACTATGACAAATAAATCTAACAGCTGGCGTGCAACGGACAACTCCAATGTCTGTAATAGATTTACACAATGATTAGAAGGAATCAGATAAGATAAAGTTAATGAAATAATTTTACTGTCGGTCATGTAGACAAAGACTCTAAATCTCATCAGAGACCTCTTCAAAATGTTTCTTTTTTTGCAGCTCTTATCATTATGACCAGCTCTATTCATGAAGAAATTTCAATATGTATGGAAGTATTGATGGACCATTGTTCCTATTGTGTGGACTACAGAAAACAATGGAAAACCCATATAGTGTGATAAAAGTGTTTGTGCAATGGAGAACTTGCCACTTGAGGGCGCTCTCTAAGCTGAAGGCAGTGAGCATGTTTTTAGGGTTGGTGAGACTTTGTGGTAAAGGAAGTGCCTTGAACTCATTTTGACGGTTAAACTGCACTATGAACATGTCATATCACTTTGTTATTTAAGACATTCTTTGTACATTTTTCATTTGCTTTACTTATTTACAGTTATGTAGAAATGTTGCTAGTGTTGATGGTAAACATACATGTATTATACCATCAAAGTCACTATTTATGAATAAATTTTACTTTGCTTAAAAAAAAATGATGAATGGAGTCATACTACACAAACAGAAGAATACCTATGTCCTTGTGTTAAAATTGATGTGGAAATGTGACTTTGGAATCAGTATTAGAATCTGTCATGGATATCAAAATGGTACTGGCCTATAACACAATTTTGAACATCTAAAGGAAGCCTTACAAATTACAGAAAAATGGGGCTAACACTGTACAAGAATACAAAATTGCATGCATTTTGGAGGACCGATGTAACCAATTAGATCAGTCTATAAACTGACACTGTGATGCAAATGAGGTAGCTCCTGTTTTTCCTCAAATCAGTTTTCTAAACATCTCACCTTGAGTGTAATGAGGTGACACATTTCACCCATAGCTTGGTCATACACCTTAGCCATCTCACCCTCTGGTTTCATCAGACAATGTTTATGTAAATATTCTCCTGTCATCGTCAACAAGCAGTGAATACTGTGTGAAAGAAAATACACATTGTGCGAAAGTTGATTGTAGTTGCACTTGGTATTGACTCTTCGGAATGTGATCTTGAATTACTTTGATAGAAACATTTTTAACAATAATTTGTGAAATTTGAGGCCATTCATAATGAAAGATTGTTTTATGAATAATTCAATTGAGCTGCAACTTTAAGTTTGACAAATGATGCTAATAGTGCCATTGTCGTAAAGAAAATGATAAACCGATGTTTGTATTTAACCTACAAGTAAGTGAGAAGAGTTGCAAAGCTTTGCCATGATAAAAACTCAAACGCTTCAGACATTGTCAAAATGCATCTGGCATCGTAACTTTGTCCAGAATACTATCAGTGTTACCTTTTGTATCTAGACATATAGCTAGGAAATCTTAGATTCACCCTTCACCTCATGCACAATGCATCTACAGCGGAGAAAACCTGGGACTTGCACTTCAAGTAAAACCCTGACACAACTCTATTTACAAAACAGAAAGCTTACACTCACCCTTCAAGCAGAGCTCTGTACATGTCACTGATTTCTGAATAATAACCAATATGATAAACCATGATTGGCAGAACACTGATCACATGTTCCAATTCACAGCTTCTGAAGAAATGTGGCATCCAGGGATGTGTCTCCGTCACTGCATACTTCTCAACCAGCTGTGGATAACTAGTGCTAATCTCATCTCTTGTACAACAGCTGAGATGAAAAGAAATGATGTGAAGTGAAAATACTAATTGAGGTGTGTACGTGTAAATGGTGAAAATGCCAAGAAAACAAATTGTAAAAACATATCTACCGCCATGTTTTTTGGCTTATTTTGGGAATACATCCATTAACACATGGTAGAATACTGTAATCATATTTACAACTTTAATCAACGTGCCTTCCTCTATTGATGTCACTTCGAACATCTTTATATAATCTACAGTGTTCAGTCTGATATTATATTCCACTAGCACATTGATAGTGAACATACTGATGATATCTGATTGGTCAAGCGGGATCTTAGTTGGAGAAAAATCCCTTTTTTAAACATTTAACACAAGAATTTTATGATACAACAGCAATAAACCACCTCAGCAATGGGTGTACCACTTGGTTTTGACCAATTCACTCCATCTTTGCACTAACTATCACCTGTACATATAAGTCATGAACTGGTCAAAATCTTGTAAGCCCATGGCTGGTGTGATTCACCAGACTTACTTGAGATAGCCATCCAGCGGTGTCTGCAGTGGCTGAGTGTCTACATCCATCTTCAACTCCTCTGCCAGTGGATATTCTCTGTGTGCATGTACAAACAGCTTCTTGAACAGATTCAGTATTGTCCTTTCCTCAAATAATTTCTACGGAGTAAAAGATGATGGCAGATAAGGAAATTGAATGGATAGCTTTTATGAAAACAAAATATTCTACATCAACAAACTCATCTTAGTGATACTAGTTAGTTTTTGATGTTTTCTGTTATTGTTTACTCCTTTGTAGCCAAGCTTTGGCGAAGTAATTTGTGTCACATGGTTGGGTTTAAAACCATGTATAATGAAATCCCGGCTGAGATTTTTTTTCAAATTAAGTTACTGTAGAGCAAAACACATGTTTAAGGTACATGCAGAATGCACCTTAGGGACAGATATTTGGACTCTCAAACTTTTACAATTCTTTTCTGATCTACCACTTGTGGGGATTCATTTTAAAGCTGTTGGTGTAAGAAAACTTTTCAATGGCTTAGTTTTTTCCTCCTCTTTTTATTTTCCTCCGTATAGTTAACACAGGGATGGCCACCATTTTGAATTTTAAATATCAGTAAATCTTGCCAATGGGTTATTTGTTTCTCTAGTACCAAAATTTGGACGGTGACCCCCGACTTTTATTCTTAATTTTGAAAGAGAATGATTGAAAGATTCCTTGAGGAAGTTTGAGCAAAGGTTCAACTCTTCCACTTTCGAGGTCCATACTACCTTTAATATCACAATGTATGATAAAATAAAGTTGTAGACTCTATGATCTCTGAAGTGTTATGTGCATACTGATAATTTGCGATACAAAGTACCTGAAGTCAGACATGACAGTCAACAAGATGTATTGATTACACTGAGATGTGGGCATCAGTCCAGATCTGTACAAACTTTTGAAAGTTGATGGAAAACTTCAAAATAAAGCAGATGTGCAATTAAATCTCACCTCAGGTACACAATGTGGAAAACAGCTGTGAGCTAACATCACAATCTCCATGGCAACTACTGTCAATTTGTCAAAATTTGGTCTGTGAATAATCTGATGGACCGACTTCATCCAGGTTGGTAGACCAGTCCGAATGACATCAACTATAGAAAGTGCAATTTCCCTGCATGCTCCAGGATCCTAGTATCAGAATATTCTAGAAGTTAGTTCTGGAGTAAATCTTGTATGGCTTTGTATCGAGAAAATATGTCACAGTCACTTTGGATAATTCAACTGTCAATATATACTTCCATCCAATGATTTATTGGTCCAGGAATGAACTTGGGAACATATCTAAATTAAACACTTCCCTGGCTTGCAACACTGACCACTCAAGTTAAAAAGCAAAAAGAGTTACCCTGTTTATTTAGAAATGATTATTAATTTTATTTTCGATGATATTGATTTTTGTGATTTGTAAATATAGGAAAGTTAGGGAATGTTCAGAACAGTGAACCTAGAATAGCTTGTACAACATTGACTTGACTGACTCTAGCAAAACATGGATCCTACAGTGTTGTTGTGATTAGAGTTTTTTTTTTACATTTGCACTCAAATGTACATAATTATACATTTTAAATTCAGAACACAGCATGATGCTGATTGCTACCGTGCAACACACTATATACACTGATATTTAGCTCTAAATCAGTTTGTTGTTCATGGATAAAAGTCTTACAAGCTCACTATGCCACCTGTTTTGAATTGGCAACTCTCCTTTAGACTATTTGTTATTCAAGTATTAGTGTAATTGTCTGTGGCAAATTTGTATGTTGAACACTTTCATCTAAGGGAGGTAGATTACAGGTCAAATAGAAAGGAATATACACCCACATGATTTCATCATCACCATTTTGGTAATTGACGTACAAACTTCATCACTCCTATTTGTATCAAAGACAATGGTCTATGCTTGCATCAAAACACAAAACTCTAACTTATAGGAAACCCACACAAAACAATGACACAAATGAAAATTTTACATAAATTATGTGTAAGACAAAATAACAAGTTAAGGTACAGATTACAAAATGCACACTGCAGACTATATGAGAAAGTCACCATAAACACAGAAAACCTTGAAACCCACACACATAAACTTCAAATATTGATAAAACCAGACATCACGACACACTCAAATCAAATCAAATCATGTGATTTTTTTCCTTTATATTGGGATCTCAGTGAGTGATATGGTAAGGATTGACTTGCATACCTTTACGTGTTTCTATCAAAATGATGTCATGCATAACAAGGGGATAAAAAAAGCGCACAGCAAATGCATTATTTCAAAACTGTGACGACATGGCAGGGAGGAATCAAAGATATGTTAATGAAAGGTGTTAGCAGTGCGAGTAAAATGGTGTGTGTGTGCTGGCAGTTGCCACTTTATCTCTAAATTCCAGCAACAATGTTAATGATAGGAAAACTGCTTCTTAGTGAATTAGTGAAACAGCAAAATGCATAGTGAGTCATTTGACTGCAATGCACCAGATCATATTAATCAATATACTTAATTTGATGCATTTATTGCTTATAGTGCAGTTGAGAATTAAAAGTTTGTTAGCCTGTATTGAATATCACAAAACTTCTGTGAAAAATCAAATTTGCTTTCATTGTGCATGTGGCTGTACATACTGATCTTTTTCGAACCATTCCTTTCCAACATTTACTAATTTCATGTATCACACTTGTGAGATTTCATTACCACTAAAAATGTCATGGTACCCTCTAACACTAACTACATGTACATGTACGATTTTCTTTCTAGCGTAACTTTCGTTCTTTACAGATTTACAGCTGTCAGCAACAGTCTTACCTTCCAAGATGCAGGTGGCTGTTCCAAGAAGTGAACCAACCTGATGGCATGGTTGATGGAGAATTTCAAGGCAATGCAGACACCATAGCAAATCAGTGTTGTCTCATTGACTAGGTGTGTATCCCAGAGTGATTTCAGTATCTGCATATCATACCATCGTATACACTCTGTAATCAGTGGCAGAGTCTGCAATATCAAAAGTATCGTGTAAACTGGTGACACATTTCATCTGCAACATCAATTGCTATATCATCATTACCTATTTATAGACAATTTCCAATATCTTATCTATTAATTTTGACCTTGCACTTTGACTTTTCAAAAACCACCATGAAGGATTACAGAAACTAACACAACTGCAAAGATACTATACAGTAAAAAAAAGATACTACAGTAATTCTTGTATGAAAGCGTGTAGTTTTTGGTTTCGTTTTAGTGATTACTATATACCTTAACTAAGAAAATAAACTATGATCACCAAATCTCACGTTCTTTACAGAAAGCACTGCAGAATTACAGTTGGTTGAAGAGATCTATGGACCCTTCTTGACAAAAGTAATTGTTATATGACTTACAGTGATCATTGTATGATGAGGTATTAACTTCTTAAACACATTGCATCAGAGAGAGGTAGACACAACATACTGATGAAACTTTTGTAAGGTGTTTTGAACTCATCAAAACTTTCTGAAAGGATCATGACACTGATGGAGTGATAGGGAAAGACACAAACAGAAAAGTAGAAGAGCTGAGAAAATTATGGTTTTAACAAACCTGTTGACCCATTCGTCTGAGTTCCCACCTTGTATCAGCGAGGCATTCAATGGTTTGGAGTAGAAGTAGTCGAAGGATACCTGCCATGTTCTCACATTGCACTCCGTGAATCCAGTCTGGCACCACTACATCGTCTAATGAACTGAAAATAAGTACAACTGTGCTGTTATCTCTACATTGCCTAATGGGCTGATGTGAAATTTACTAAATTCATTTCCAGTGAATTAATATACGCAATGATTTACAACTTGCTCTGGAAATCAAGTTATATACACCATGAATTCACAGTAATTTAGTATTCTGTGTTACGTCACATCATAGAAATATCTAGACACTACTGGTACCATCAACAAATGACACTTCTGACATGATTTTCAAAATGAGGAAATCAGCAAGACTATATTTGAAATTGCATAGCTGGATGACACTATGTACACAATGTTCACTCAATATATTGAAAATGAATGGCAATATATCAACAGGTGTCTGTGCTTATTGAAGTCAATGATGTTCCACACACGGCGTAATGTGTCACAAATTTGTCAAGAGTAACAGACTTTTACACAACCGTTGAAGTAGTGTAATGGAAAAGCTTGTTTGAAAGTCCTTTTGATAATGTACGGTAGTGTAGTATTAGGTAGATGTAGTGATTTACAGACTTACTCTGATGTGGCCGGACACAGACATGACTTGAGAAGTTCACTGTCATTGGAAAATTCCTCATTTGGTTTATGATCTGTGATCTTCACCGGTGAATGTAAACACATCAAATCACCTGCTCCTTGACAAACCTGTGATAAGGAAATGAAGAAACAAAAATATTTGTGTACGTAATAAACTTTTCAACAAACTTGAAATACCTATGATGCAAATTAAAAATTTTTGTTGTTATACTGACATAGATATTGGTAAAGAAAACACAATTACAAATACATTTTTTATTAGATTTAAAATACAATCACTCTAGCTCTTTTGGTATACACTTCTCTTGCTTAGGGTCTGCCAGAATGGATAATTATATGTGAATAATAACATTTGAAGAAAATTGCACATTTTAAGGAAGGCTTCAGTAATTTCTCAAGTGCACTTGATTCTCCAGATTTTATCATTCCTATAATTAATTATTCATTTTGATTTCATCATGTTTATTGGGTGTGTTCATATCCACACTTAAATAACTATTCCATTTTTTCACTAGCAACAGACAGATTTAATCATTAAACAAACCAAAGTTAAATCACACCATACCTTCCAGGCTTGAGTACCATCCATTTGTTTGGTCTGGTTCAGTAAAGATGTAGCCGTGGCTAGGAATTTCAACCTGGGTGATATTTTCTGTTTCTCTTGCTTGGTGAAGTATGTGTAGTGTTTCTTTATAGCATTCTGTGGATTGGCCTGAGCTGTGACATCCACCTGAGTCATTGCTCTTTACAAAAAAAATGTCAGAAAAATAAAATTCATTCAAAGTTCTCACATCAAACATTACCTGCTTGTCGGTGTTATTGTGTCTATAACCAAATAACACACAAAAAAAAGGTTTTTTTCCTAGAAATTATAATTATAACCTTATATACATTAAAAGTATAAGAATAAAAGTCATGCAAAAGTTGTACATTTATGTAACTTCCGTCAAGATTATTTAAAATGGACAAAACTTGGAATATTTGAATTTTAACCTTTGTGAAAATTTTATTAATGATATGTGTAAGATACAACATTTCCATGCAAGGAATTTTATCAAATAATCATTTGAGTAGCATCAGTTATGACTTGCTTTCATTGGTCTATGCCATGGTTTTATAAACACATGTTCTAATTTCATGCAAACCATGCAAATTTGGAATATTCTGTGAAAAATTCATCGGGCATCATGAATGTTCCCCTGTTTATCCCCAATTTCTTGTAAACAGGTTCACAATCACCACTGAAAACAAGGGGTTTGGGCTAAACCATAGTGGTGAAAGGGTTGAACAACCACGGTCCCTCCAAGTCAAGAGTTTGTAAATTCATCAAACATGTCTTTGAAGCATACAGTGATGTAATTTCAGGGTTAGGCTCAGACAGATAGGTACTGGATTGACTTCAAGATAGAAAACTATTGTACTCTAATGAACCGTGCATTGCTTGTTGCCATGGTTGCAGTTCAATGGTTCTTTGCAATGTCTGACAGTCTGCATGCATAGAATGCTGAAATCTGTCCTTCACAAACTGACAAAATGAACAGTCTTAGGGCTCATCATGGTAAATAAAGTATGATGATGTGAGTACTAATATACATGTACTAACTACATTGCAACCAGTCTAGACAGGTATAGCATAAGTCAGACAACATGGGTAAAATGAGTTCTGTACTGCATCTTTTACAGCAAATACGCAGCATTTGCTTTGCTGTTTTTGCATCAACAATTTGATCAACAGTCACTTTCATTTCACTGGACAAATCGTCAGAGTTGGTTGAGCAATTTTATCATAGAGAATATTATGTGCACATTCAGTTAAAAAAATCACAAGGACAGTTGTATGGTATTGACTGTTATGAGCATTTAAAAGCTCTGTGAAGTATTGCTATTAAATTCTGTGATTATGTGTAGTTCTAGTGCAAAAACTGAAAACAAGTGAAAAGAAATAGAAAAGAAATTTCAAAATGCAAGCATATTTATCAGGCATTAAAAGTTATAGACAATGATAGTTGAGAACCCATTTATCATTAGAAAACCAGATTATTGTTAATAGTTCAAGTTTAGCATAAATATGAATACTAAAAAGCAAGGAGGAAAACACAAGTGTTATTCAAATATGTGATCGACAAATTGGAGAAAAATTTGAAGAAATCTTGACAAACTTTTTACAAATAAAACAATGAATGGTCACACTTCAAACTACAAATAAACAAAAACATTTCAACAAACTTTCAAAAGTATAAATATTTTGTAAAGAACGATGAATAATTGGATATAGAAAAGATAAGAAATTGAGAAAAATGAGAGACAAACCTTTTGAACATTTTCCTGTTTAAGTATTAGCAATTGAAAAATTTGGAAGGGAATTGATGTTAGCATAAATTGAATATACCAATGAAATGTAATAATAAAAGAATAAAATAGAAAATTTGTCGGTATTTGGAATTATCAATGTTATGCAGACACCACCATGTTTTGAGGGTTTAGTGTACTGGACAATCATTGAAATGTTAAAACGATGACTTTTGATTGCATGAAAAAATAGCTGTCAGAAATTATTTCCTGGCTAACAGAAGCATTCTCTCTGTCTTTTTCAGAAAAAATTTTGGAATATGAAAACAAGATCAACTTATTTTGGCTAGTCTCCCTTGTATTGCCAAGAAATCACTTAAAACAGAAATATTAATCTAAAAACAAGAAAACTATTCAGGAAAAGCTGTCATGACCTGATTTTATGGCTATCAAAATAAAACATATACCTTTTTAGTTCTGTGAAATATGAGTGCTGTGCACACAGAAAGGAGATGTTTTGAACTTTTATTCAAAATTTCCTGAGGAAAACTTTACCCTAACCACTCACAATCAAAATTAAATTAAGGGCAAATCTTTGATAATGCATCATTCAAGGATTTTGTAAGTTAGCAGGTGAGGTATGGTGAATAGTTTTGCAAGATACAGAAAGCCCACTGAAACCACTTGTCTATGACAGCATTTTGATGGTCTGCACAATGAAATGTATCATGTATGAGCGAGCTATTTGGTTGATACGTTGATGAAGCAGACTTGAGAATTAGCATTCTAATGAAAAGTTGACTCACTACGCTGTTGTGTTCTCATTGCTGTTGGCATTTTGAGCATCTGTGCAGAAAATATTACCACTACGGCATGGATCAGGATAACCTTCAATCATTGTGTAAATTTGCAACCTTCAAACATTGTGTAAATTTGCAACCTTCAAACATTGTGTAAATTTGCAAGTCACAAAAAAATACAACTTTACCTCTTCTTCTGTAAATCTTCTGGTATGTTAGTTGTTGTTTCTTTCCTCCTCTCACTACAAGCTCTGGTAAGCACCTGGAATCAGTGAATGCCATTAAATGTCATGAAGACAACCCGATTTCCGTTGGTATGGTTTGATATTGTGCAATTTATTCATGTAACCACATACTGAACCTTGGTGTTTTTTTCTGTGCTGTAAATATACTGCATTTTGAAGTCTTTCAGAATTTAACAGTATTCAAGTCCTCATCACACTTTGCATGTTGGTGAGTTCATTATATTATTCTCTGATCAATACAAAGTAATTCACTTTCTCATGTAACTATTTGATTTGGTACGACTGGAATACACTGATATTACTTTTCACAATTTTTGTTGACATGATATCTACGACATCTTACCTTTTCCTTCTCTCCTGGTGAAGACTGAGATGTTCCTCCCTGCTTCCTCTCTTTTCCAGCTGATGAAGAACGCTCCTTGTCATCACTTGATAATTTAGTTTCATCCTAAAATGATACGGCAAATCAAGGAAATGAAAAGTAACTTTTATCGCTATGGCAATTATTCATGTGTCTCTACCTATGCATACAAATTACAAGTCAATTTATATTTGTCCCAATCTGATCTTTAAGTTTGATGATATTCATACCGGTAATGTATGATGAATTTCAAGATTTTACAATTCATTCTTTTTAATGCCCTTTGTGCAATCCTGCATTAATTTTTATGATATAGAAATGGTATTGTTGTTACACAAACAAGTATTCATACCATACATTATACCGGTATTTTAATCTTGTTACCATCCACCTTGCAAACTGCCAAATTAGTTACTGAACGTATGACATTTCCCTGTCTTTTCTGTTTAAATTTGTGTTGTTATGTCATTCTATGACAAATTTCCACAATGCAACCTTGTTCAAGTTGTTGTTACATGTACATGCTTCCAATGAATTTCTCACAACCATCATTGTATCGAAAGCAATAAACAATGCCAGGTCAATGACTGTTGCTATGACGACTCCACTTACCACTGAGTGTTTTTTAGTGAGTCCAGGATTGTGGAATATTTTATGTAACGTTGATCCTCCATGACTCTGACTTTTCACTTGACCTTTAGAGTCAAGTACTCTACTCTGGTGACTATGGAGACAAGAAAATGGGAAAAATACAATAAAAAAACAAGTTGGTTACATCAACAAAGGAACTTATGTCATGATTTTTATTCTTCTGTAACTTTCCTTTCTTTATGTGTTTGTGTGCATAAAAAATGTAAAACAGACTTGAAATAAAATTTCAAAATATGTCGGGCTTCAATTTATTGACTTTCATTAAGAGACTGATACCAAACACAAGATTCTGAATTCAGATAAACAACAGCTAAAAAATGTGTGGTACTGCAGATTGTGTCACATCAGATCAATCAATATCTCAGAGGACTTTATCACATGCTTATCTAAAAAGAGTTTAAAAAATTATCCATTGTTGACTAATATTTTTGATGAATATTTATAGTTTTCTTACTTCTTCTAATTTTGCAATCCAGACTACATAGATAACAGATTTGACACCTGCTAGTATCATATTCTAATTCTTACTTGTATCTGACAAGTAGAGTCTACAAGTTTTACCTGGTAGTTAGTGTATCATCTGTGGATGCCATGCCATCAAATTTGTGCGGTGGCAAGGCATATGACGGAAATAGATAATGGATGTGATTTATGATCAAAAACTTGATGATGAGTTCATAAGCAAACAATCTGCCTTCCCTCCATTCCCAAGCCTTGGAAATAATACTGTCTGCTGAAATATCTAAAGTGGACATAAAATGAAAAATAATTTATATCCTATGTGTAATTTAAACTTATGTTAAAGACATCAAATTATGAGAAATCGAAAAAACATTTTGTAATCTGAAATGGAAACAAAACAAAATAAAGTGTACATTTTTGTCAGCATTTAAAAGACATTACAAGACTGGGAATTCAAAAAATATTTTGTGATGAATTCACAGTTCACACACATATTCATCTAAAATGAATGCCAAAACAGAATGTTATTTACATGTAAGTATTTCAGAGATGTTTTCAAGATCGAATTACCAGCAATTAAAAAACATTCTGTCTTTGAATGTTGCAGTTATCACATGTTCGTTACATACAATGGGTTGAATTGTACACTAGTGTTAAGTCTGTCTACTTGTAGAGGGCAATGGGGAGATTACAATCTTCTGTTCCACAGCAATGTCAAACTATGTAATGTCAACTTTATTACTGTACTTTGAGTAATCTGTAATTTGCCATACAGAGTTGGAGATGCATCTCGATATCATACAACATCTTAGTTATCAATATAAATGGAGGCAAATATGGAAATAAATTTGTCATTTTTTTTAAATAGAGGTATAGATTCACAGCCAAATTACATTCCATATTCATAATTGATACACTGCCTTTCTAAAATCACAGAGAAACCTCAATGGAATAATTTCTGGTGAAACTGGTCACTAAATATATCTCAGAAAGAGGATATGGAAAGAAATGTATTCCTATCGGTAAAGTTTGCTGTCTGGAACATTTAATTCTATCAAAAGCCCGGTCAGAATTAGAGAAAATTGTGAGTAATCTCCACAGCCCCATTGACAGTAAGTTTTGCCATTCTAAAAGTGATAAAAGCAAAATTATCTGAAGATATCAAAAATATTTACTTATGGACTTACAAAACTGATCACCGCATCCCGCAGTATGAACCATATTGATACTGAGTCTCCTCTGTCTTGGATGTAGCATCCCTGACCGGCTGGTGTGACTTTCACCATCAAACACCCTGTCATAACTCTCTGTGGAGGGTACCCTGGGTCGTGTGATCGGGAACGTCTTCTCTTCGTGTTCCACACCTGGGTTCTGGGGTTCGGTACTGATGTAAGATTTGTGTATGGATCTGTAGTTTGCATGCTGGGTAAGCAGTGACATGTCAACACTCCACTCTGCACACAGACCTTGCAAGACAAGCTTCAATAGACTGGGGTTATTGCTGTCTTTAGCAACTGTGAAAAAATCCAGGGGAAAAATAGATGTCAGGTGATTTGATAAAATATGGTCAGTAATAAAAAATAGGTCACTGTAGATGAATATTATCATAAAATGTTCTAAACCCCTGAATTACCACATAAATTGACTATCAAGTAGAAATAGAAAATACAGATACAGATACAGGCTGCTGTAGGCATTTTAGGAAAATCACATCTGATTAAACTGATGATGTCTTCAAAATGGACATATCACTCTTCAAACAAAACTAACTCTCCAGATGACACTTGTCTTAATATTGAGGATGAATGTTTGTGTCTTCTAAACCAGGTATTCCGACACTCCATTCAACATCAATATCAAGTACACACACCAGAATGCTCTATAAAACACAGACATTCTGACTGACACACCCTAGCATCTTCTCCTAAGTACCCACACATAAACAGGCACAGTCAGACATACACACCTCAATATTGTCTCCCCAGTACCCACACACAAACAGGTACAGTAAGACATTCAGACTGACACACCCCAATATCTTCTTGATCCTGAATACCCATGCACATACACAGTCAGGTACAAACACAACAACAACATCTCCATGAAACAGCTAGTCTATCATAGTTGGCTTCTACCACACAAGCTTTCCTTCTATTAAGATTTAGTTATCAGTCCTGGAAGAACACATGTAAAATAACAAGATTCATGAAATAAATGGCACTTGTGTGCCTGCTGACGTATCGGCCCAGATGGAACAATGTTTGAATGTGACTTGCGTAATTAATTTTTTTACAACATTTTTATGGTGCCATATTGAAAAAGTTGGGGAAAAAAGACTAGATAGTGTAGGCAACATTAAACATTCTTAAAATCAGAATATGAGGAGATATCCAACTCTCTCTTGGAGAGTTGTAAAATGTTATCAGGGAATATATGTACAGGAATACATAAGTCTGCACTTTCTATTAAAACTGTTCTCTTTTCACTATGTACCGGTAAGACGTTTTATGTGAAGATTTGTTTCTTTGATTCAATAAAATGGCCATATCTTCTTAGCTTTTAAGTGCAGAGTTAATCATCCACACACTACACCATTGAAGCTATGCATTACACAAGCCTACAATGTACGAACTGAAGTAGATTTTGAATTGATTTCTGCCGGTACAGCAGATTTACTATACTGTAATCTATGATAGGCTCATAAAACTCCCTAGCATCCGCTCATGTTTTGATTAAAGAGCAAATGAACCAGGGATTGCAAATAAAATCACATAATGACAAATACAGTACTGTTTCTTTTCAATCAAAAACATGACACAGCTAACATTTTTCACAGAAAAATTCAAATATCAGAAAAGCTGAATGGTACAGATTTTGTTCTGTGTTACATTGCTAAATGCAAGGGTACAAAATATTGGACTTTCCTTTGAAGGAGATATGCACTGAATATGTTCCTGTATTTTTGAGGAAAGATGGATCATTTGGCCATTCATTTATCCACTACCTAACATTGTTTTACACAACTACTGGTATGTCCCTGTACAGTACTTTTGTGCAAATTTTGAATGAAACTCCCTGTGAGTTACATTAGAGTGATGGTGCAGACTTGCAACATAATGTAACTAACTGGCCAACTAACAGCCGCATTGAAGCAGATCACAAAACAAACTGATATTAATAATTAAATCATACTATAATGTCCTTGTATCAGCTATGAACAAAATAAGGTTAGAAGTGCATAATTGCCCCTGACATAAACATGATTTGCATAACAATTTGGCCACCTGGATGGTACATCATTGTTTACAGTTCTTGTACAAAGTTGTAAACAAATCATCAAAAGTATGTCTGTGACTAGAAAGACTTGTTCATTGCCATCATATACATATATAATCTCTATTAGATTGCCTGGGCACCAACCCGCCAACAGCCAAAACCATCTACCAGTATATATTCCTTGGTGAAGCAGGGCTCGAAATTAACTTTTTTCTCTGGTAGTCCACTCGGGCTACCATGTTCTGAAGTTGGGTAGCCCAGTGACAATGGCTGGTAGCCCATGCATATTTTTAGTTCAGGGATATCTTTTTTCGTTACCCAGACCATAGACATTCACTGCCCAGAAAAGAAAAGGCTATTTTTCTAGATTCTGCCCATAAAGTGAATTTTCTAGTCATTTGATGTGAATATTGCACACCTTTAATACCCAAGGAAACATGTATAATGGACGATAGTGATACTCAAAAGTTTGGTGACCTATATATATTGACAATCCGTTTCACTCTCAGAGTTGTATGCAAATGTTGATAGTCATCATGAAAACCACATGACCTTCTCAACACTAAGACATACTGAAACAGGGCTAAAAGTAGAGCATGGTCCTTTCTGTAGGGAGGAAGCATAATTTCCATGTAATCGTGATTGATACATTATGGTCAAAATGCAACGAAAATGCGTTTTCGTTGGCCATCATTTCCTGTGCCTGTCATTCAAGTACGTACTTCAGTTCAGATATTGAAACTATTTTTTGAAGTTCCACCGCACGACCATTCATCTTAGTAATTTGTATAACAAAGTCATAGTCTGGCCTTTCTGTGTCTATAGCTGGGTTTGACCATGTATGTACAAATATACATCCATGGTTTGACGGCATCATAAAGTGACCGACCGGGCATGGCATGCCAAGTACTGAGACTGAATTTCATGTCCTAGGCTTTGGTAGTCTGTGTGGGCTAATATTTCATGGATGTTGGTAGCTACCGACTACCGCTTATTTCGAGCCCTGTGAAGATAGAGTGAAACAAGAATTTCAAAGACACTACTTACCAAGATACTTAAACACTGCACTTGTTGCCTGTCTTACTGTAGATGCTGGATGCATTAAGTACAAGTTGAATGTGGAAAAGTATAACGGCCAGTGTGGTAGAAGATAACCTGGTGATATGTGCTGAAGGAAAATAAAATTATGAAAAATAACATTACTCTACAACTTATGTTATTAGATAGAAACGACATTGTGTTACTGAAAGTATTTATTTGAATGAAAAAGGCACAGAAAAGAGTGAAATTATCAACACAAATGCAAGAAACCATGTGTTTATGTTCTGGTTATTTCCTTTCTTCTGGCACAATGTCAGTAGTTCGTCAATGTAAGAGAAAGCACTTCTTTAGAAGATTTCAAGGAAAATAAAGCCTTCCAAAGTCTTTCCATTTTACTCCACTATACTTACTGGTGTGTAGCATCATCTTGAAAAGCTTCTGTACGGTAGAGTGAGTATTAAAACTGATGTGACAAAATGCTAACTAAAAAAAATTACAGAATTAACACACTGTGTTGTAAGATTTTCTTATACCTTGACAAGGAATATACAGACTCCAAGCAACCCTTCTGCATGGTATGCATCCAAGAACTTGTAATCTGGTTTCATCACAGCCAGGTGTGGTAAATTGCTTCTTGGAGACGGTATGGCTATTTGGCCATCTGCTGGGATAGGATCTGACATGGCTCCTGTACACAGTAAACTGATGACCTCTTTGAAGGATGACAATGCTTCCTGTGAAGAGAGCATTGGATTCAAGGTAATGCAGTATTAAGATTTCATTCAAACTTTCCTTAGGAAACTTTTAAACAATTCTTTGCAACAATCAAAAATATTTGTCATTATCAGAAAAACCATAGACCTTAAGGTCTATGGAAAAACAAATATAAAGTCATGATGTGAAGTTCGGGATAAGAGAATAAAAGTACATAAAATTTAACAATATTTGAAATTCAAACTGACCACTGTCCTGTGTTAACTCTATTGGGAAAAATTAATTGCTATTTTCACAAAAATAAGACGGATGAAAACTTCATTTGTTTTACAGGCTTCCAAATGACTACACATGAGTTGGAGAACAGAGAAGTATTCTAAAATTTTAGTTTCTGAAAAATACCGTCAAAGTATTATGTGCTCACATTCAGTTTGAATTGGTCCATTCAAGAAATATTTAACAAGAGAAACAAGAATGACAAAAGCAAATAAGGTCTGCAACTTAGGTACTGGAGGTCATCTTTAGGAACATTCACATCAACTTCTATAGCAATGGGAAAAGCAGATCCTAAATAAATAAGCAAATGTCAACAAAAAAATTTTGCCAGAGAAGGCTTGATAAAAAGAAAAGGTGGGAGTGGGGGAAAAATAAANNGGGGGGGGGAAGTACAAGCGATCTGGTAAAAAAGTGATGTTACCTCATCAATCTTCTAAACCCTACCCCCTCCTGAATATCAAATGTTTTACCCCTTGGTATTGACCATGTTTACATAAGGCCAGATGGCAGGAAATGCATTTACAACCTTGGGGATTTTTTTATAATGCTATGAGTGCTATCATTCAAATGTAAACAGCACTTAAGTTAGTTACAGATAGTGAAATGCCTTCCACTGTGGGGGTGATTATGACATCTGGAATTATCCTGGATCCAAATTTGTCATCAGTTCTTGTGTGTCTTGCATGGAAGTTGCAAAAATTGGTCCACAATGAAAAAATAAGCTAAGCTTTGTTTTGTGGATCAAATTTTACTACAAATTGATACCAAATATGACAAATTATGTTCACAGCCTTCGAAACTGTCTCCCAACATATCCTGGGTTAGTGTAAGTCATTTAAGGTCACAAACTGAGAAATTACCTAAAATATACAAATTTGGGGGTTCCCCAACACTTTGAACAGAAAATTTATCAAATAACATCCCTCAGGACTTTTATACCAAATCACAAAGCTATCAGACAAGTAATTTTGAGAACAAGGTTTCTTGACCAAAAATGACAGCATTTTCTTAAAACTACAAATTTGTATATTTCAGGACAACTTCCACTTTTTTTAACTATTGTCATCCCTGTACATCTGTATACCAAATATAAAACTGTCTGTTCAAAGGCTTTAAAATAAATTTTTTTAAGATTTTTTGACCAAATATGACAAAAATTGCCCAAAAACAGTAATTTTTCCAATCTTGTCAGAATTTCAACAACTTAGAAGGGTAACACCCTTGCAAACATCCAACATAAATTTGAGAGCAATTGGGCTGGCGGTTTCTAAGAAGAAGAATTCTTACTTAAAATGAGAAAAATCACTAAAGAATTCAGCAAAAATACAAAATTAAAGATATTTTTACGATATTCATACAACTGTATAAGGTTTACCTAAGGTACTTGCAAACAAATTTTCAAAGCAATCAAAACAGCGGTTCTTGAGTTATTAATTCTTGACCATTTTCACATTTTTTAAGCTCATTGGCATAATTTTGGCAACGTAAACTTCATTCGAACAAAATCCCATCCAGTCCAGAATGCATCAACACACCAAATACCAAGCTGAAAAGTACAGCGGTTTGTGAGTCTTTGATGTTGACGGACATACTATACGTACATACATACATACATACATACATACATACATACATACATACATACATACATACATACAGACATTGGTATACCAAATGTGAGTTAAAAATATTATGAAAACATTCTAACTGTTCTCCCTTGACTTTTTTCAACTCCCCGTATGCAAGTTCCAAATCAACAATGATCTTGAAACAGGTAATGAAGGCCTACCTGCCATCACCTGTCACCAGAGGGTGCTATGCAATACAAGGAAACCTAACGATGCTGGCTTTCTAAAATACATTCATTTATATAAACTGTATGTTGTTTTACTATGCAAATCAACATGTAACAAGTCATTATCATTGAAGAATTTTCATTGGTTTTAGTTATGTACTGTAGACGCTGTATGGAAATATACCACCCAGAGATGGTTGGTACTTAGGGTTAGTGCCCTCCAAGGGAAGGTAAAACAATTTGTATGAGACAAACTGAGGAACACTTAATTTTGTTTCAGTCACAGTCTTGTGTGGCAAAAAGCACAACTTGGTTGTAGGGGTCCCTGGCAACCTTTGAGCTGAGATCCGACGACTAGCTCCCTTTAATTATGCTGAGTGTGTTGTGCTTTGTCTTTCTTTGAAAAGACTGCCAATTGACAATTACCAATTGCCAGGGCTTACATTGATGTACAAAATATTGATGTACACAATATTGATGTACACAATATTGATGTACACAATTTGGAGATAGTTTACAGTTACAGTAATTTTAAGGCATGACGCTATACACACCTAGCTACCTTTTACAGCCCATGTTATTTCTAGTATTATCAATGCTTGAAGACAATTTGGCATGTTGAAAAGATTTGGGAGAAGGTTGTCAGAGGTGCCTTGCCCATGGTTTACAAAACTTTTGTGAGAAGTCAACTAGAATATGCCTTAGTCGTTTGGAACAGCACTGACAAAGTGTACTGGCAGACAAGCTGGAAACTGTTCATTGTACCAAGCTATATTCTGAGATGCTCATGTGTCTGACGAAAATTTGTAATTTGGTAGGATAGAAAATGTTGGATATTGTGGTAAAAAGTTTGCTATATGACTGCTGCAAAAAAAAATGCGAAAATTTCTTTGCATTAGCTCGGCACCAGTCAAATAATGAAATGTGTGAAACATTGCTGGGTCAAGGCACTTTATTGAGTGACCAATGAGTCTGTCTAGATAGGGACTTTGGTGTAAAGTTCAGCGGCAGGGTTCTGTACAAAAGTTCAAGGGTTAATTGTCATGTAATATCATAATATAATATCATAGGCAATATCTGCATATTGTTCTTGTAGAATTAATCTCCTCCGACCTTAGGCACATGTACTAAAGTACATGTATTCAATGTAACAGATTGCGTGATCAAGAGGTAGGACATCCAGAGCTCCTTATGTTGGTGTACATATTGTTCATATTAGATTTCTATCAGTTCACAACTTTAACAATTAACAGGTCACATGACACCATAAAGTGCATCTAGAATATCATGTTAAGGGGCACAGTCTGTTAACGACTCAGTGCCTGTCTCAGGTTGGTTTACTGACACACCTATCAACAATGGCTGCTGCTTCTGAACACAAAGTTTTAAAAGAAATTCATGAAGATTTCCTGTGTTGTACCATCTGTCTGGAGCAGTTCAAGTCTCCTAAAATTCTACCATGTCTGCATACATTCTGTGAGAAGTGTTTAGTCACACTGGTTGAGAAGATTGGATCTCTAAATTGTCCCGAATGTCGACAGCAATATCAGCTTCCTGTTGGAGGAGTGCCGGCGATAAAAGGCAACTTCTTCATGAGTAATCTGGTGGAGATATTCAAGCAACGACTGGACTCTATGCAGGGGACTAAGATCAAATGTGAAGCTTGTCAAGAAAATACAGCAACTCACAGGTGTGTGGAGTGTAAACATTATATTTGTGACAGTTGTGTTAAGGCACATAGAAAACTACCAGTCACACAGACACATCAACTGATGACCATTGGAGAATATGAAACAGCAAAGTCAGCAAGTCCAGTAACACTCCAAGCAGTGGAATATTGCAGTGTTCATCCTAAGAATGAAATTGAATTCTACTGTGAAACCTGTCAGGTACCTGTCTGTTCAAATTGCACCATCGTCAAACACCGCATACCAGAACATGTATACAGAGACTTGAAAGATGCAGCAGATGAGTATCTTACAGAATTGAAAGCCATGGTTGACAAACTGAAAGTGAAAGAACAGGAAGCTGAAAAGAACAAAACCCTGGCCAAGCAGATACACTCTGATCTTACAGAGCTGTGCAGCAGAGAAGAAAGGACAGTGAGAATGAAAGCAGAAGAAATCATCAAGAAAATAAAGAGAGAAGAGCAGAGACTGATAGATGAACTGAAAAACAATTACAAAATGAAAATTGAAAGAGCAGCTGCGGATGTTGATGAGATGGAATTAAAGCATGGTAACATTAAGAGTGCAGGCAAGTACATAAAAGCACTGGTGCATCATGGGAATGCTGCCCAACTTCTCTCAACAAAGGCTGATGTTGGCACTCGTATCAAGCAACTGATTACATTGGAAACTATAGCAAAAGCTGAACATAGCGACTTTATATTCACACCACATGATGAATTCTGTGAGTATGGAATTCTTGGAATCGTTAAATCTGATGTGTGTATGTCAAAGTGTACAGTTGAAAACATTCCAAAACAACTCCTGAAAGGTGACTCTGCAGACCTACTGATCACAACCAGAGATTCCACAGGAAAACAAGTCATCCCAACACAACAAGTGAAAGCCAAGGTAAGAAAACCTGATGCATCATGGGAAGAAGTCAATGTAGCTTATAACAGAGATGTTACACACAGAGTTACAGTGGCTGGACAATTGGATGGAAAATATCAAGTTACCATAACAATAGGAGATCAACCAATACCAGGCTGTCCTGTCATCATACATGTCATAAAAGGATTGGTGAAGACCATTGGCAGTGAAGGAAGTGGTAAGGGACAGTTTAATGAACCCTGCAGTGTGGCAGTAAACAAAGACAGAGACATTGTCACTGTAGATCAAGGCAATAATAGGTTGCAGATAACCACCAGAGAGGGAACATTTAAGAAAATTTTGGAATTCAAACAGTTTAAGAAACCTTTCACACCACGTGATATAGCTATATCAAGTGATAATACATACTATAGTTTAGATGACAGAAATAATCAAGTAGTTGTCAGTGATGAGAATGGACATGTCATCAGATACTTTGGACAAAAAGAATTGCAAGATCCAAGGGGTATTGGAATTAGTCCTGTAGATGGCAATGTCTATGTGACAGACTATGATGAGCATTGTGTCAGGGTTTATACACAACATGGCAAATACCTTAGGTCATTTGGGTCAGAAGGTAAAGGTAAAGGGAAATTCCATTGGCCATGGGGTGTAGTAATTTCAAGTACTGGAATGGTATTTGTAGCAGACTACGATAATCAGCGTATCCAGGTATTCAATGCACATGACCAGTATTTGTATTCCTTTGATTGTCAGAGTGGGGATGGTAAGATCAGATACCCAATGGGAATAGCAATTGAAAATGATAAATATGTCTATGTTACTGCTTATGATTATGGCTTCATAAGCACTTATTATATGGTACTGAAGTTTGAGAGTAGTGGTAAGTTTGTTTGTCGTATTGATAGTGATAATGATAGGCTGAACTGCCCCACTGGTATAGCACTGACAGATGATGTACCTTGCCGGGTGGTTGTAGCTGATACTGACAATCACTGCATCAAAGTGTTTGTACAGTAATAAGATCACAATAAATTGTATCAAAGTGTGTTTTGTTGATTGATATTGGTTACAGGAAAGATTGATAAGGGAAATATCAAATCAGGTGAATGAAGGAAATAAATGGATGAGTTATTTTGATATTTTATCATCATTTGCCGACAACGAAATCTAAATACACTGTAGATATTGCAGTATGTTCTAAAGAATTGCAACTCCTTACATCAGAATTTATTGAGGTTTTTGCTGTTGACAATATCACAACATGTAAAATGATAATAAAATTAGTCTTTTTTCATATTTCACTGAAACTCCTTTACAAAGACTTTGAATATTAGTTTCAACTCTTCTCAATTTAGTTTACCATTGCATCATGGGTAAAGCATGAACACCCTTGACAGACATCTTTGCATTTATTGCATTTATAAAAACACAATAACTTCAATTATTTGACAAAAAACTGTTCATTCTATATTTTATTCAGTAGTTACTACAAGTAGAACATTTTCAAGAGACGTGATCATAGTCTGTAGAATGCTTTCTTTGCAAACTTTGAAAATTCCTACATGTATGTACCATTATACCTGTGATTTTTTTCAATGACTGTATTCAAGACATAAAACTGCAAATTGAAAATGCTCCTGTGTTTCAATGCCTCTATTTGTAGTGTGCACAGCTGTCTGTAAGTTTACAATTTGTTTTCTCTGACAATGCCGATATTTCTATGTCTTGTTATCATCAACATCACAAGAAAAATTCGCTTGCCAAAGCCTTCATGAGATAACAGCAAAATTTTAAACATGTGTTAAATATGTTTAGCATATTCCTACATTCACGTGCCTGTGTAAAGCTACGGGAGAAAGCACCCTCAGATCCGTCATGACGGGACGCTTGCATCTAAAAAACAGTGCACTTTTTGGGGGTCTTTCTGCACTGATAATATGCAATCTAAAGTAGTTATATCAGATATAATCAGACATTACATAACGTTTAGTCAACAACTTCAGATACCAATAGCTTGGCCGGTACTACTTTAGGCCAAGGTATTGTACAGTGAAGCGGCACAAACTCAGTCTCGTGTAAACCTTCACAACGGTATTATCATTTCAGGACATCGGAATTTGTTCCTACTTTTATTAATTTGAACTCACATATGGCTTGTAGTATATTTATAGGTCCTATTCTGTGAAAATTAGGGTACAATGTTCAAAGAGGTTCAAGGCGAACGATTATCCGTATGAGTTAAGTGTGTAAGGCAGAGATGTCTTCCCTGTACACCCACTTAATCGCTATCTCTAATCACATATTGCAAACAGCTTACGAGATGGCAAATAACTTTAATTAGGAGCTCCATACCCCTTGAAATCCCTATTTCAAGGGGTGAATGTGCATTGTTTTTTAGATGGAAATGTCCCCTAATGAGCATTTTTTTACGTATCACGCCCCGGCCCAGTGCCCAAATATGGGCAAGCGCATGCATTTCTGAACTACCTCGATTCTGGTTACGACAGGTGTTGCCATCGGCAAACGTTCCATTTGTACACAAAGTCAGCGCGAGATTAGGAAAACGTCTGCTTGCTCATATCATAGTTGTGTGTAGTGGAGCCGCGTTGGTGACATCGGCTTTTATTTCTAAATTCTAGTGAAATCCTGTGTATACTAGGTGCGTGCCTGTTCAGTATAAATTACATGTACAAGAAATTGACATCATATTTTTGTCCTTCTTACACCTTGATTTCAGCCTGGATCTCTGTTTGTCACGTAATAGTACGCATGTTGCTTTGCGGGTTCTAGAATTCTGCAGGTAAACAATGACGTCATTATGTATGTCAATCCACGACGGGAAGTGGCCATGGTATTTATGAAAAAATACCGCAATTATACGGTGTCGCTCAAATTTGATCAGAATTGGTATATACCAATATGGGTTACCAATGATCAACAATAAATGTTGTTTCTATCTGTTCAGTGGAGGAAAATTCTATGTTGATGTTATGGCAATGATTTCTGCACAGTACAACCAGAAAAACAACAAGAAATATTTAAACCAGAAAAACAAGAATGACAAAAGTAATTAAGGTCTAACTTTAGGTACTGGAGGTCAACTTTAGCAACATGCATAGCAGAAACAAGCCCCTCTTATAGTTTAGTATAAACGGTCTTCCCCCATCTACTGTCTATGGTTGCAGCTGGTCTGTTGATATGTAACAGTTCATAAACAATGACAGGAAATGAGTCAAGATCAGTGGAGTTTGCCTGTTTCTCACTGCCATGCCTCCTGCACATTTGCAGGATTTCACTTTTTCTTACCTCATTTGCACATTTTTGACACTGATGTGTTCATTTGAACAAATTCACATCTCAACCCCTGCATCTACCTGTACACCAAATACTGAGATGGTAGCTTTGGCGGTATGGGAGCCTTTGTGTGTGACGGGCATACATCCGCACATACCCACAAATATACAGACATACAGACTTGCAAATCAGATGCAAATGACTGATTCAGCTTATACGATAACCACACATTGGTACACAAATGTGAGCTAAAAACTGACACAAATGGCGATGAATTTTTGATATCTCACGCATTTTTATCTCCTAAACAATGTTGAATATTATGTAAACTACCTATTTATCACTCCATAAGGTATATGATAAAACCTTTACGGCCCTGAGTGGTGAGTATTAGAGCTAGTACCCGGTAAAAAACATTTTCCTTTATGTACCAGCTACTTTTACTCAAAAGAAGTACTTCCTCCAATTTCTTACACCACCACTCTGCTCCCTTGACCACCAACTTTTAAAATTTTGCCATTGACTTTTGAAACTTATAGCTACACCCCAGATTTCTGAAACAAAATTTTGAAAGTTATAGATCCGCTTGTTCCATACACACTGCCACTGACAATTTCACATGAATGAAGGCAATGGATATGCAAAAAGTACCTTCTATTCGTCTGTTCACTTCCAATATGGTATGAAAAAGGGAAAAGGATTTACACAAAACAAAATGGAAAAAAAACTCATTACTCAACAAGCTTAAAAACGACCCTACATCAGTTGCATTCCAGCAAAGTATTGCAAAAATTTGAGAGTCAAAATAAATATATGAACAATTTTCATATAACAAAGGGGTAAAATTAATAGAGGTAAAAAAATTACATACTGGAAAAATTTGGGAGTCCAACTGAAAAAATCGTCACACTTTTAAAGTGATTACAATATGTTCATATGGTTTGATTGATGTCTTGTAAGCATATAACATCTATCATCTCACTTGAACACACTTTATATAGTTTGACTGTTTTATTCTTTTGACTACCAAATTTTCCTCAAAGAAATATAGCCCTGTATTACAATATTCAAATATAAACAGAAACATGACAAAAATGTGTGAAAATTTCTTCTCAGTCATTTATAGCCTCATACCAATCTACAAATTAAATGTCTAAACTTTTGTTGACTCATGGCAATTGTAAGAGTCAGTTTGGTTTATAGGGAAACCAGATATGAACTGAAAATGCTCACGTTTAATTATATATTGCAGTTATGTGTAAATTTGAACCTTTGTCAAATGTTTGCAACTTCACTGAAAGTGTTATGATCAACATAATGAATAATATTCACAACAGATTAATTTTAAATCCAAGCATACATCCCAATCAGGAAAGTTCATTAAAATATGCAAATAAGGAATTGACTGAATTCTCATTAAATATGCAAATTAGGAATTGGCTGAAGTAAAAATGCTCATGACTTTAAATAATATTGTATCATAGTATCTTCAATGTACAAAGCAATTCGTCAACTTTGGTGTAGTCAAGACAGATAAATATCCTTAATTAGGAAAGTTCATTAAATTTGCAAATAAGGAATTGGCTAAAGTAAAAATGCTTAATAACTTTCAATTTGTATCATAGTATCTTTAATGTACATACCAAGTTTCATCAAATTCGGTCTAGTCAATAAAGATAAATATCCCTACTTAGGAAAGTTCATTAAATATGCAAATTAGAAATTGGCTGAAGTAAAAAAGTTTAATGACTTTCAATAATGTTGTTTTATAGTATCTTCAATATATGTAGCAAGATTCATCAACTTCGGTCGAGTCAATTCAGATATATATCCCTAATTAGTGAAGTTCATTAAATATGTAAATAAGGAATTGGCTGAAGTAAAACTGCTTAATGATTTTCAATAATGTTATATCATAGTATCTTCAATGTACATAGCAAGTTTCATCAACTTTGGTCAAGTCAATTCAGATATATATATCTAATTAGGAAAGTTTATAAAATATGCAAATAAGGAGTTGGCTGAAGTAAAAGTCTTTAATGACTTTCAACAATGTTATATCATAGTATCATTATTGTACAAAGCAAGTTTCATCATTTTTGGTCAAGTCAATTCAAATAAATATCCCTAACTTCAAAAGTTCATTTAATATGCAAATTAAGAGGTTGATGAAGTAAAAATGCTTTAATGACTTTCAATAACGTTAAATCATAGTGTCTTCAATATACATACCAAGTTTTGTCAATTTTGATCATGTCAAATCAGACATATATCCCTAATTAGGAAATTTCATTAAATATGCAAATTATCCATTACCTTTTACGTCATCCCTTGATATCTTTCACAGCTGATAAATCTTGGTGTGGTCAACATTTGTAGCAAATCTCATCAAACTGTGTGCAGTCGTTGTCAATATATACCTGCTTTTTCTAAAATCATTAATTATGCAAATGAGCAAAAAGTAAGCAAGCCACACCCACCAAAAACTAATCAGTTCTTGCCATTTGCAAACTGAATCTATGTACCAGATTTGATTCTGATCTGATGAGCCGTTTTCGAGATATCGGGCACACAGACAAACAGACAGACAGACAGACACACACACAGACATTGCTGCGACATATGCTCACGTGTGTGAACACGTGAGCAAAAAGTGTAAAGGTTAGCTAGCTGTCAACACAAGAGCTTGTTGGCTGTGAAGTAAAATCTATGGGCAATTTATATCTTCAACTTGAACAATAATACTTGTTTTACTGTAGTTAAAATGGGTTGGGTTCGAGGCTGTGAGTGGGACGGTCTCCGGACAAGGCCACCTAATAGAATCAGGATTGGCTTCCACCTGAGAGAGTTCCCCACCCTCCCTCCCTATCCTACTAGCTTGCAAATTGAATTTTTTTTTTCCTTTCTTTTCTCTTTCTTTTCTGCTTTGTCGCATTGAGATATGTATCTTATTACACCTAGAGTAGCGAAATCAGCTCATAGCCAGTCAAGATCAGAATAAAGTTGTTGACCTTGACCCCAAACACTTGTGTCTGTCTGTATGTTGTCAGTATAGGCATCATTTAAGCCACTCTTGTGAAAATGACCTCTGATTGTCATCACAAGGTACAGGTACTGCGTGATACACTGACCTTTGTTACTTGTCAGTATATAGATATTCAAAATACTGGATCTCATAATCAAGAAGTGGGTCATAAAGAACTCCCTATGTTAGTGTCTAGTGTTAAAATCAAATTTCTAACAGTTCAAACTGTGACTGTTTATAAGTAGCATAACATCACCAACCATATCTGTAACATCATGTTAGAGGGTACTATCTGTTAACAGCTCTGTACCTGTCTGAGGTTCCTTTTACTGACACACCTATGCACAATGGCTGCTGCTTCTGAGCGCAAAGTTTTGGAAGAAATCAGTGAAGATTTCCTGTGTTGTACCATCTGTCTGGAGCAGTTCAAGTCTCCTAAAATTCTACCATGTCTACATACATTCTGTGAGCAGTGTTTAGTCACACTAGTTGAGAAGACTGGATCTCTAAACTGTCCAGAATGTCGACAGCATTATCAGCTTTCTGTTGGAGGAGTGCCAGCAATAAAAGGCAACTTCTTTATGAGCAATCTGATTGAGATATTCAAGCAACAACTGGAGTCTATGCAGGGAACTGAGATCAAATGTGAAGCTTGTGAAGAAAATACAGCAACTCACAGGTGTGTGGAGTGTAAACATTATCTTTGTGACAGTTGTGTTAAGGCACATAGAAAACTACCAGTCACACAGACACATCAACTGATGACCATTGGAGAATATGAAACAGCAAAGTCAACAAGTCCAGTAACACTCCAAGCAGTGGAATATTGCAGTGTTCATCCTAAGAATGAAGTTGAATTCTACTGTGAAACCTGTCAGGTACCTGTCTGTACAAACTGCACTATAGTCAAGCACCGTATACCAGAACATGTACACAGAGACTTGAAAGATGCAGCAGATGAGTATCTTACAGTATTGAAAGCCATGGTTGACAAACTGAAAGTGAAGGAACAGGAAGCTGAAAAGAACAAAACCCTGGCCAAACAGATACACACTGATCTTACAGAGCAATGCAGCAGAGAAGAAATAAAGGTGAGAATGAAAGCAGAATTAATCATTGAGAAAATAAAGAGAGAAGAGCAGAGACTGATAGATGAACTAAAAAACAATTACAAAATAAAAATTAAAAGAGCAGCTGTTGATATCGATGAGATGGAATTGAAACATGGTAACATTAAGAGTGCAAGCAATTACATAGAGACACTGATGCATCATGGGAATGCTGCTCAACTTCTCTCCACAAAGGATGATGTTGGCACTCGTATCAAGCAACTGATTACTATGGAAACAATAGCAAGAGCTGAACATGAGCACCTAATATTCATACCAAATGATAAGTTCTGTAAGCATGAAACTCTTGGATTCCTGAAATTTGATGTGTGTATGTCAAAGTGTACGGTTGAAAACATTCCAAAACAACTTCTGAAAGGTGACTCTGCAGACCTACTGATCACAACCAGAGATTCCACAGGAAACAAAGTCATCCCAATAAAACAAGTGAAAGCCAAGGTAAGAAAACCTGATGCATCATGGGAAGACATCAATGTGGCCGATAACAGAGATGGTACATACAGAGTTACAGTGGACGGACAATTGGATGGAAAATATCAAGTTACCATGACAATAGGAGATCAACCAATACCAGGCTGTCCTGTCATCATACCTGTCACCAATTTGATGAACACCATTGGTAGTAAAGGAAGTGCTGAGGGGCAGTACAGCTATCCCTGGAGTGTGGCCATAAACAAAGACAGAGATATTGTCACTGCAGATACAGACAATAATAGGCTACAGATAACCCCTAGAGGAGGAACATTTAAGAAAAATTTGGAATTTGAACAGTTCAGGAGGCCTTTCAGACCATGTGATATAGCTATATCAAGTGATAATACATACTATAGTTTAGATGACAACAATAATCAAGTAGTTGTCAGTGATGAGAATGGACATGTCATCAGATACTTTGGACAAAATGAGTTGAAAAAGCCATGGGGTATTGGGATTAGTCCTGTAAATGGCAATGTCTATGTTACAGATAGGCGTCCGCATTGTGTCAGAGTTCATACAAAACATGGCACATACCTTAGATCGTTTGGGTCACAAGGTAAAGGTCAAGGGCAATTCAATAATCCCTGGGGTGTAGTCATAGCAACTACAGGAATGGTATTTGTAGCAGACTGGCTGAACCAGCGTATCCAGGTATTCAATGCATGTGACCAGTATTTGTATTCCTTTGATTGTAAGAGTGGGGATGGTAAGTTGAGATGCCCAAGGGGAATAGCAATTGAAAATGAAAAATATGTCTATGTTACTACTGGTAGCTATTCTAAGCCTAGTAGTCTACTCAAGTTTGAGAGTAGTGGTAAGTTTGTTTGTCATATCGATAGTGATATTGATGGGCTTAACTTCCCCACTGGTATAGCACTGACAGATGATGTACCTTGCAGGGTGGTTGTAGCAGATTCATTCAACCACTGTATCAAAGTGTTTGTACAGCAATAACATCACAAAAAATTGTAGCAGATTGTTTTGTTGATTAATATTGGTCACAACAGAGATGGATAAGTGGAATATTAAATCAGTTGAATGAAGGTGATAAATGGTAATTTGCCAGCAACATAATCAAATACACTGTAGATATTGCAGCATATGTTTTAAAGAATTGCTCCTTCTTATATCAGAATATGATAGAGATGTTTGCTGTAAACAGTTTCAGAATATGTAAAAAATAATAAAACTAGGGTTTTTTAATATTTCATTGAAACTCCTTCACAAAGGATTTTGAGAATTTGTGTTAATTTGTTTTAAGTTTTGTCTTCCATTGCATCATGGGTAAAACCATGATCAACCTTGACAGGTATCTTTGCTTTAATTCCATTTATAAAAGCACAATAACTTCATATTTTCAAATGTTTCACAAAAACACTTTTCTCTCCGCACTTAATTCATTTGTTGGGACAAGTATAACATTCTCATGACCAAAGTCTGTAGAATGCCTCCTTTGTAAAGTTTGAAAGAAATCAATGATTTTTCATGTCAATGAATGTATTCAAGACATAAAAGCAAATGTGAATTGAGAAAATGTTCCTGTATTCAGTATCAATTATTTGTCATGTGCACAGCTGTCGATATGTTTACAGTTTTCTTTTTTCTGATTATGCCAGTATGCCTAGATCTTGCTGTGATCAACATCTCAAGCAAAATTCATCAAATATACCAAAGCCCTTCATGAGGATAATAGCAACATTTTTGAAGGGGGCGCTGCACCCAACACAGCGTAATTTGCTAATAAATCACTTTTTTTGCAAATATTCATTTAATATTTAATTAATTTGTTAAACCATGATTAAAAAATACCGTCAAGGACAGTGTGCTCACATTTTGTTTGAATATTTCATTCGAGAAATATTTCTAAACCAAGAAAAACAGGAATAACAAAAGCAAATAAGGTCTCCAACTTAGGTACTGGAGGTCATCTTTAGGAACATGCATATCAACTTCTATAGCAATGGGACAAGCAGATCCTAAATACATAAGCAAATGTCAACAACAAAAAATAGACAGAGAAGGTTTGATAAAAAGAAAAGGTGGGAGTGGGTAAAAAAATGTACAAGGGATCTGGTAAAAAAGTAATGCTACCTCATCAATCTTCTAGACCCTACCCCCTACTGAATATCAAATGTTCCATCCTTTGGTATTACAGAACATAACGCCAGATGACAGGAAATGTATTTACAACCTTGGGGAGGTTTTAGTTAATGCCATGAGTGTTATCATTCTAAGGGCAACATTTTTATTTTCTATGTTTCTCATCTCCCGACCGACCGTAAATTTCAGCTCCGACATGAAAATAAAAAAAACTTTTTTATTTGCACCGCCTCTGAGGCGATCATCCTAGCATGTATTTTTCATCCGGGCTGTGCGATTGCACGATTCCCCCTCTTTGGTCAGCTGTGGAAACGCAGCTGTCTGTTGGCATGGTAGCGTGCATCGGGTCAAAGGTCAACCCCGTAACAGTTACGGGGTTGACCTTTGACCTGCATAGCGACACATGCTACCCCACCTACAGATAGCTGCATTTCCACAGCTACCTCTTTGGTGTGCTGGGCGCTGCCAATTGTACATAGGAGGGGCGACCCATCACGCACTGCACTGAGCTGGCTGGAATGGCATATCAAATATCATAGGTGTCTCACTTCGATGCATTTGACCCGTTATTGGCACCTGTTAATAGTTTGGTAACAGGCATTGTACAGTGTAGCAAGAACATATACATGAAAAAAATTACTTTAGTTCGATTTTGATACTTTTTGAACTGCTACAATAAAATGCTGTTGAAAAAATACCACGGGTTAATTTCTGTTCGTTGATTTTGCATATGAAAGCCTGTCAGCCAGTTGAGAGTTACGTTCACCAAAGTTCATTGCCCCAGCTCGATTAGGTTTCTGTGTCACATTTATCTCTATACGATTGAGTAAAGGAGACAACTGAAGTTTTTGTACATGGTATGAATGTCCACAACACTATGAAAATTCTGGTAGCAAAAATTGACACGCAAAATTGGACTTTACTGTTACAGAAACGTTAGTGTTCAGTTCAGTCCCGGAGTGAATGGCATTGGCACTGTGACAGGACTGCATGCAATGAAAGTCACAAGAAGGCTGTGATGTCAATGGGTCCAGTTTTTAAATCAAATGAACAAACAATGACTTGGTTTTCAGGCAAATAAACCCTAAAGTTAACTGTCGGTGACAACCAGCCTTTCTGTTTTTTATTTTCCCCATTCTAAAATGACTAACAAAATCTGACATCGAGAAACTCCGCATTCAAAACAGCTAAGACCAGTCCAACCTCCTAAGTTGTTCATTTTAACTCTACTGAGTCTGCGCACAAAACTACAAGACCAGCTAAGTCACTAGAAAAAAACTGGTTTTTACAGGGCAATGTCGATCCAAACTTTACAGTGGTTAGGGCACAGGTCGAGTAGGCATTATTTGTGATTATTTTTCTATTATTATCATAACAAATGGTTACGAATATTAATAAATTATTAACATGAATGTTACAGAATATTAAAACATTTTTTACAAACAATGTCGTCTACTTTGTGTAAATACCGTCTGGAAACCCCATTGTTGTGATAATTATGATTATTAATAAATTATGATTATGATAAATAAAATCATATTTTACACATTGTAATCTGCATATGTGAACAACCCTCTGGAAACCCTTATATAGTTTCACAATCTATGCCAAGATATACAAGTGACACAATGCCAAGGTTCAGTCTACGGCGAGAGTTACCATTGCCCAGGTTCAGTCTACGGCGTGTATATAATGAGAAGGTAGCCAGCTCCACTCGACAGTAAACTGACATACCCATGAATTACCTCCGTTTTCTTCACTTCTGCATGTCAGCATATCTAATAACGTTAAATCATAGCTCCGCCATCGGCCCCGCTTGGCAGCTACATTCAAATTTCGCAAACGGCCCTAAAAGATCCCGGATGCTGTCGATTGCGTGAAGACTGCATCATTTCTTTGACAATATATACCTTCTCTTAGCCCCAAACTTCACAAATTTTCCGTCTAAGTGGTCAAAACTGGGTAGATTTGATGGCTGATTTATGGACTTGCCAACACCGGGAGAAATTTTGAGAATCAACATGCAGAAGTGAATGGCCATCTGTGCAGTGCGCTCTTACATGTAGCAAGGCAAAGATGTGTTATACTTAGGTATGCCGACTGCTATTATCCAGGGTGTTTCCGTGATGAAATGTTGGTTTTTTCCAAGTCAAATGTATTCTAAATATTTATTATTTTTCCTGTAGAAAGGGTTAATCTGTATGTGACCAAAATTGAGTCACAGACCATCGATGCATCTGATGCATCGATTATCAATGGGTAAGAATGCCGAGGCGCTCCCAATAGTTTTACATTTCCCAGCAGCTATACTAGTCACCTATGCGAATTCTGGTGGAATCAGCAAATTTTCTTTTTCATTTTTTTGCCGAGTCAGTAAGACTCGGCTTTCTCTCACAGGGCACAACTGATCATCGACGCGAGTGGTACTATATGGCGTACAGCAGCATCAGCGTAGACTTGTACTCCGTAGCTTAGTTGACAATGGCCCCAGTGCTGAATGTTCTATGTTCAGAAGCTGAATTTAGGTGGGCCACCGGAATTCAAACTTTTACTTTTTTGAGGACATGTTTTTATTGATATCTCGCGATCTGCTCGCAGTCGCCATGTCAAATATCGACCGTTGGCATTGAAAAAATGTGTTTTAAAAATTTTACCAAGTGGGAGTGCCACTTTAATATCAAAATTGAGGTTTTTACCCCAAATATACACCTGCTTCATCCTTCAGGTAAACTATTGCTACCATACATAACTTTAGAGTCTCTGCTTTTTGAAAATATATACCAATGAGAAATAATGCTTTGAAAAAAATAACGTCTGAAACTTTAGGTACTGAAGGTCAACTTTAGGAACAGGCTTAGCAGAGAAATGTTTCAACACAGTCCATGGTTTCAGCAGGTCTGCCAATATGTATTAGTTCATGAACTATGACAGGAAATGACTCAAGGTTAGTGGAGTAGCCTGTTTCAGTCACTGCCACCACTCCTACACATAGTACAGGTACACTAGCATACAAATAGGTTAGAGATTACAGAATGTCCAACTCAGATGTGTGGGTTGTTTCAGTTAATGCCACCACTCCCACACATTTACAGGATTTCCCCTTTTACTTACCTCAATTGCATATTTTTGATACTGACATGTTCATTTGAACAACGTCACATCTCAACCCCTGGGTCTACCTGTACACCAAATACTGTGATGGTAGGTGCGGCAGTTTGGGAGCTTTTGCATGTGACAGACATACAACTGCATATACATACATACATACATACATACATACATACATACATACATACAGACGCCATCGACTCACCATTAAACTCTTTTTGGTATTTATATACATACCAAATATGAGCTAAAAACTATCTGCCAAGTGCATCCTAGTTTAAACTTTAAAACTTGAAATAATACAGGCACAAAAGTCAAGTAGAAGCAAGCATTTACTGTAGACAGCACCTATACACCCGGCACCCTGAGGTTTGAGTGGCCAGATTGGAATCTATATATTGTCAAATGGTGAAAAAAAATGATACAAGCAGTCAGAAATAAGTTCTCTACGTCTTTCATAACAAGATATTAGTAAAACAGTTCATAGTACAACACTACGGTATTGTGAGCTACTGAAATGAGGTAGAACTGAAAATTATAATCAGTTAGTGCACAAAACTTGCAAATTTTAAAGAAATATTCATAAGTACAAGGAAATTTTTTTCATTTATTCATCCTAAATGGTGAAATAAATAAATAAATAAATAAATAAATTAATAAATAATTAAACACTAAATAGAATATAAATAATTGAAAAAAACTTCTTTAAAAAGCAAACTCTGCTTCCATAAATCTGTTCATGATAAAATATTGCACTAGATTACAAGGGTCAGATATGCTATTACATTTATGTCTGAGGTGAACAGGTTTGACCCGCAATGACATCATTTCTAAACACAGCCCAATCATTCACCAGGGACATGCTAGAACTCTGTAGTGCCTGCCGTAACTTCACACTGTTAGTAAACGACACATTTCACATTAGCAAATTCTAATATCCTGATATCAAGTGGACTTTCACATTGGTTGAAGCATTTTATTCAACTGTGAGCATTACGTTTCTAATACCCTATAAATCTTCAGCTTATCACAAG